>LNAC01000658.1:384425-525852 GCA_002007465.1 Ailurus styani | reverse complement strand
GGGGAAGGGGGAAGGGGAGGGGGAGGGGGAGGAAAACTGTATGGGATCTGAAATGAAAACCTCTGCTATTAAGATTGCTTATCATTTTTACATGAGATTAAACACAATACTTAAACCTCAGAAAACCAAATACTTAGTTCAAGCAATGTTTAAACCATATACTTAGAAAAGGCAATTCCTTGTTTCTAGGCAGTTTCTTGGGTAATGCATAATGCATGTAGAGAGGGAGGAAAAGCTGGCTAATCCCCCAAATTATCACCAGTCTCATCTCACCAATCAAATGAAAAGATTATTGTGCCTTGTGTATTCTTTTTGAATGGGAATTCATAAAATGTTTAACAAAGAAAATGATCCTTTGGGGTACATTATTAATAAATACTGTAGATCTAAGATTGTCTAGTAGAATTTTGACTGGAATGTATAAAGAGGCAAGAATATAATGAATACTGAGGCAAATTTTGTATTTTCAATACTTAGTAAGGATACAGTTCTATGAATATTTCATGACAGTAATGCATTTTCAAACTTTTTTTTTTCCTTCTTACAAAATTAGCATACACTTCTCGTGGAAAATTTAGAAACTACGGAGAGGAGAAAAACAGAAAAGAGAAGGAAGGAATAATCTTCAATAATCTCACCTCCCTGAGTCCCCTGTTGATAGTCTGGCATATTTCTCATCAATCTTTTATCTGTGCATATTTTTTTCTTAAACACAGTGCAGATTATGTCTATATATAGTTTTGTATTCACTCCTTTGTATTGTATAAGATTCTACCAGAAGCATTTCTTCAAACCAATGAAAACTTCTTATAACCGTTATTTTCAATGACTGCATAATATTTGGCAGTAGGTATATATTACATAAATTGTCATCTATGCTGGTTATTAAATCTATTTCCCCTTTTGTTTTTTTGTTATTGTAAATAATTCTGGAGTTAATGACTTTTTGCATTAATCTTTGTGCTCATTTCTGATTATTTCCTTGAGCTACATTCCAGGAAGAAGAATTAGTAGGTCAAAGAGGATGAATATATTCAAGGCATTTGGTTCATATTGCTAAATCCCAAATGATTCTGCAGATTTTCACTTTTATTGGCAGTGTGCAGTATATAGAAGAATGCACTTCCCTAAATGCTCAAAAGAAAGATTACAAAGCTTCTAATCTTTGTTAATTATAGATTTTCTAGACTATTATTATAACATATGTAATGAATAGAGTATCAAAAGTGGCAGGTAAACTATGTTTTGCATTGGTAAGAGCCATATGGAAGTGGGCATTATTTTCTATTAGTAAATAATAATGAAGATACAAACAGCCACTAAGGACCAGGACTAGAAGATTTAAAATGTTTTCCTCAAGTGCTGTCAGAAGCTGCACTTGAGTTATCCAATGAAAGTCATCTTAAGTCCCCCTGCCTGAGTCAAATTACTTCCATAATTTAACCTGGTTTTGAAAATTGTTTGTTCAAATCTTCATTAAAGGATATTCACAAAATGAAGAATAATTGAAGGAAAGAGAGGAGGACATCTCGGTGGCTTAGTCATTAAACGTCTACCTTTGGCTCAGGTTATGATCCCAAAATCCTGGGATGGAGCCTGGCATCAGGCTCCCTGTGCCTGCTTCTCCCTCTGCCTGCACCCCCCTACTTTGCTCTCTCTCTCTCTCTGACAAATAAATAAATAAAATCCTAACAAAAAAAGAGGGGTAAAAAATCACCAACCAAAGATAACAATGACCATTTTGGTACTTTGGTACATTTTTCTTTCCTTTTTCTAAGTATTTATTACATTTTCTATTCTGGGTCTTGCTTTTAGCATAAAACATGTCTTTTCTTATGCTATTAAATTTTTTTTAATCATTATTCTAATAGATGAATAATATTCCATTGTCATATATCACATACCAACATTTACATAACCTAATGTGGGACATTTATTTCCAAATATTATAGTTATGTTACAAATAAAGCTACATCTCAGTGTGTAAAACTCTTTCCATACTTAGTTCATTTTCTCAAAATAAGTTTCCAGAGGCAGGAATTAATGTTCAAGTTTCATTCAAACAATGTATGAGTTTTAAGGCTTTTGATATTTCTAAGCAAGGTGATTCTTTTTACCAATCAAAGCTCAGTGATATATGTAAGTCTTTGTCTCTAATTTATGAATGAAGAATCTCAGAAAAATAAATTCAGTATCTATATGAAACTAAGTAAACTGATGGAAAACATGAGATGACAATGTCCAAACAGGTTTTTGTGCCGTGGAGATTGTGGGCTCTCTGTATATATCTGAAATCACACTATCAAGCTAAAAGATAAGCTGAGATTGAAACATTCATCCAGGTCAAAAATAAGAGTGAATTCCCCTTCTCTGGGATAGTGAGTTAGCTGCAAGACTCTTTTAACAATGAAGCAAAAGGTGGGCACCTGGGTGGCTCTCGTTAAGCGCTTGCCTTTGGCTCAGGTGGTGATCCCAGGGTCCTGGGATTGACCCCTGCATCAGGCTCCCTGCTCAGAGGGAAGCCTACTTCTCCTTCTCCCCCTCCCCCTGTTTATGTTCACTCTCTCTCTGTCTCACTCTCTGTCAAACAAACAAACAAACAAACAATGAAACAAAAGAAAAAATACTATCTGTAACCACACATGCTTGATGAGATATACCAAATGAGCAGGATGGACCATGAGTGAACAAAGGAAAACATACACTTTATATGAAAACTATACCATAAACACACACACACACACACACACACACACACACACACACAGAACTTAATACATATTTGATATTTAAAGAAATTTTAATTCATTATGAATAGAAAAGAACACAAAAGCAAATAATAAGAACGGACAATCTATAAACTAATAAAATGAATAATAATCAAGACAAAACACTTAAACTTTTTAGAAATCAAGAAAATGCAAAGTAAGTCAACTGTGTATTTTCACATGTAAACAGATACATCTTTTCTAGAGGGCAATTTGGTAATGCATAGCAAGATTCTCAACTTTTTCTCAGCTTCTAACCCAGGAATTCCACTTCTAACTTATACTAAGGAAAAAAAATCAATGATTTGCAAAAATTTCATGTGGCTGGATGTTCACCATGGTATTTTTGTAAAAATGACAAAGTAGAAATCAACCATATGCCCCATAGGGAAGCAATGATGGAATATTATTTGTGGTTGCAATATGTTTTAAATGTATTATTAATGTCATAGGAACATTTCTATAATACAATTTAACTGAAAATTTCTGGCAATAGTACTGAATACATAATTATCTATCTATCCAAAAATATTGAGAGTAACTATATCTTGGTGAAATTTTAAACACTTCAAATATTTTTTTCAAAAATGAGAATAATCTGGTTTACCTGTTGTGAAACTGTAAATGAAGGATATAGAATTTTCATTATAATTTCATTATAATTTCCTTTTTCAATCATGAAACATGACATATCTATTGGTATTTATCATATTTTGTGCTGTTAGATATTTATTCATTTATTCAAAGACTATTAGAGTAATGTTAAATGATAAAACTTTATTATTCTCATCTCGTGGTGGTGTGTACGGGTAGGAAGAGGGGAGAATCAGCTATACTGATCTTGAAAAAAGCTTTCCATTTAGACAATCTAAGTCAAAATAGTCAGCCCCTCTTTCCACTTCACACTCACCCATGATATCCCAGCCCATCATGAACCAGGATCCCCAAGAGGTAAATGGTCCCAAGCAGAGGCTTCATTCTTCTGCAGAGAACTAGAAAATCCTGGACTTCTCCCATAGGTCAATGGATCAAACATCTCTGAGAATGCATAAAGGCAGAGCCTCTTACAATTAAGATAGGGTAAGTTAATGAATGTCTCAGCAGAATTCTAAATGAGCAGTTGTTTTATTAACCCTATCATGTCTTCAAATACCTTTTTTCTTATATAGTGGAAAACAGTACCATTTGATTTTTTCATTTCTCCTTGAAAACCAAATTTATACAAGCTCTTGGCTCCACTAGATCCAGAAAGAAGTTTCTTCCCAATGTGAAGTCTTCATTTCCAGGAATCCCCATCACCTGTACTTACTTAGGAGCTGATTATTCCTATTCCTACTGTTCCTTCCACACAGGTTTCTGGACATAATGGGTTGTATGTCTTCCACCCTGGGTTTGGTAGGCATGGTTATTATTAGGATTTCCACTCCCCTCTTAAAGCTGTATTTTGGATCATATGCCTTCTCCTGTTCTGACAGTTCACATCGCCAGCTCTTAAACAAATACAGGTCTCTCCAAATCTGAACAGTGAAAACATGTTAAATCCTTTCTCAAGTGCATTTTCTCACACAGCCCTCTCTCAAAAGGACTATGTCAGGTACACCACTATGTTTTCAGACAAACCCAGATATGCCTGAATCTCAAACACGACCACTAAAAAGTAAAAGCTCAAGTTAAGATCATTGCTAAAAGTATAACTAAGGAAGGCAAGATTTAGTGCAGAGAAGTAGAGGATTTAAATGGAGTCCTTCGCATTTGGAGGCCCAGTCAAAATCCTTTGCTCTGTATTCATTCATTCTTTCATTTATTCATTCACTCATTCATTCTACAAAAATGTAACAAGTACCCACTCTATGCCAGGCATTAGTACTAAGATAAAAACATACAAAGATGAAAGAGGCAGACCATCTCTCTGCTTTATGGAACTCAAAATAGAATTGAGAGAATAATAAACAAGTGTACAAACAAAAAAAACAATTTCAAGTAAAGGAAATCAAATTAAGGAGTTAGGGGGTGATCATGGGCCAAGATTATACTGAGATGGAAAGACCTGGTCCTGATTTATTTAAGATGATTTTTGAGGTAAGTTCTAAATGATATGGTTCATGAGAAAGCTTGTAGAAAAAGTGTGCTAGGTAAAGGGAGCAGCATGTATAGGGGTCCCAGGGAAGAAATGAACTTGGTCCCATAAGGAACTGGAAGAAAGCCAGTTTTTGAGTAGAGTAGTATTGAGAGAGTGATGGAAAATGAAGTCAAGGAGATAGGCAAGAGGGCAGATCTTGTAGAGACCGTGGGTCATAGTATGGACTTCACATTGGGAAGAAACTTCTTTCTGGATCTAGTGGAGCCAAGAGCTTGTATAAATTTGGTTGCATAGTATGGACCCCATTGAATATTATTCTAAGAAATCACTGAAAATGTTTTGGTTTTATATTTTAAATAATTTGCCTGGCTGCTGCATAGAGTGTAGGCAAGAGACAGACAGAATAGAAAGAGAAAAGCCTGCCGGGAGGATGCCATATCATTCTAAAGGAGAGATGATGGGGCCTCACGCTAGTCAGTCATAGTGATATGGTACAACATGGTCACGCTGGGAATTTATTTTAGAAGCAAATTTACTTATGGAATAGTTGTGAAGTGTGAAGGAATTAGGAAACTCAAGGACAATTCCTAGACTTCGAGGCCACAAAATGGAGGGAATAGTGGTTAGCTTTTGTGAGATGAGGAAAATCGAAGGAGGACAAGATTTGAAGAGAAAAAACATCAAGAATTGTATTTGTCTTTGATAAGTTTGAGATGTTTATTAGATATCCAGAGGATTTTCAAGTGGGTAGCAACAATGGCAGGCTGGAGCTGAGGGAAGCTGCAGTGAGGTGCACAAATTTGTGACTCCAGCTTGTAAAAGATGGTGTTTGATGCCGCATGAGGAGCTCACATAGGGTGTGAATATAGAGCGAGAAGCAAGAACAAAGACTGAGCCTTGGGCTGGTCTAACATTTAGAGGTCTTGGTAAAAGAGAGGAATCCAGCAACGGAAATTGAGAAAGAACAGCCAGTGAAGTAGGTGGAAAACTGCGAGACTGTTGTGTCCTAGAAGCCAAGTGAGAAAAGCATTTTAAGAAAGTGGGAGTTACCAGCTGGGCCAAATGTTGTTCAGAAGTGGAGTCAGATGAGGACTGAGAACTAGCAATCTTATACAGCAGGATAGAGGTTCCCAGAGATCTTGAAAAGAGCAATTTCAGTCAACATGTGGTAGAAACAAAAGCCTCACTGGAGTTGGTTAAAGAAGGAAAGCCAAGTGAGAAAGTGGAGGCAGTGAGTATAGAAAACTCCATCAGCATAGAACATGGCTCTCACCATAATAACAACTTCATCCTTATGATCTTCTATCATCCCTTTGGGGTACTGTTGATTCAGAAATCTTGAATTTGAATTTTGATGATGTTCAGAATGAGAGGTAAAATGCAACCCCATGACATTCTCCCCTCACCTACATGCGGGTCAAAGAAGTCACCTCAGTCATCCTAACTCTGAAGCAAAGGTTTTAATGAGGCTGTGAGTTCCACAGAGGTAGAATGGAGCCAAGGAGTTGACGGTGGTTTTTTATTTTTTTTTCTTCATTCTCCTACTATTTGGAATTGAACCAAGATGGACTCAGGGCAGAAAGATGCATGGTAATCCAAATAAAAAGCAAAATTAGAATAGGCTTCCCTCTCCAACAGTATATAATTCCATGCTGCTATTCTGAAGCAAAACAAATAAAAATAAGAAATACACGAAAATGAACAAACAATGCATACAAATTTTTAGTAGAAACCTGCAAATAATTTCTTAAATTATGTCGTGAGAACATTTGGCATTGCTATACAGGGTTTTCCTAACAGTCACTGATAATTGCATTTTCCTCAATCCCCATGTCCAGTTGCACTGCGATATGTGGTTTTCTACCAACTCACTGGCCAAAGAGTATCTTTCTGCAATCTTATGTAATGAAAGCTTCAACCTAGAGCACCCAGGGCCAATGAGCTGGAACCATGGACTCCTCACTAACAAGGATGAATTATTAACACATCTTTCCTGGTGATTAGATTATTCCTTATCATTGAATTTTATAGCTTTCTAGTTAGTCATCTCAAACAATTTATTCACAATAATAGTGTTTTTTATTATCACTGTTTTATAGTTCCTATAACAGTAAAATTTATCCTCAACTATATTATTACAATATTCAACTATTTATGGAATTCTTGTTTTTATTTGATTGTGTTTTAAAGCCATAACAATAAAATTTACTCCCAAAAATATTACTGCAAGCTTCATGTCCTTTAAACTATCGGATAGCATGCCTACAAACACATGTGGTTCTTTAAGCCCGCATGAGAGAAGACTTGCCAAAACATAGACATGGTTCTAGGAAAGACATGGGAATTGGTTGCTATTATGGTGAGAGTCATGTTCTTTCATAGAATAAGTAATAAGATAGAAGAAATGAAAGAACCTTCAAAACTACTTATTTAGAGGAAGGTTACACTCTAATTGGCAGTAATGTTTGTTTAAAAAATCAACCTCATTTTTCTTACATGCCAAACCCTGGACTTTTTCACCATCTTCATTCTCCGAAATAATGTGCTCTCAAAATGAAACCCCTGAATTCTCATGGCTTCTTGCCATGTGAGTTGAAAAGAGGCTCTACAAAATATTATTAATATTATTAAAAATATCATTAATTAAGTCCAGGGTCATTTTGAAACTAAACAACTTGAGAAACCTAAAAATTGAAAGGTACACAGCCAAGCCAGGTCACCATCTCTATTGTTCCTGTTTTTCTCACTGAGCCTGAACTCATGGTCATTACAATGAAACTCCTCACTTGCCATGTACCTTTTATGCCTGGTGATATGACTTTTATGACTGAGTCAAAGGGCTAGAACATAAATTATAGGCCACACAGTGGAACAAAATATCAGTAGGACTCAAGAAAGAGGTGTGTCAGTCAGGCAAACATCTGGGTGTGTTTAAGGGATTGGTCTCAGATGAGTAATAGTGTGACTTATAGTCACAAGCAGGGATGCAGGCAGTTTAGGTGGAGACACAAGCCAGATGTCACTCAGAGATTATGGCCTTAGTAGCAGAAGAGGCAAAATCTAGATTTGGTTTCTATGGCAGCACCAAGGATACATTCTTGTTCTGAAAGAAGCTTGAGAGAATAGTGCTATCATCTAAGACAACAAATAAGTGGATGAGTGGATGGGTGAATGGGTGGATGTATGGATGCATGCATGGATGAATGGGTGGATGGAAACATGAATTTATATGCATGTTATTGACAGATGGTGTAAATACATTGGCTAGATGTAGCCTCTCGCCTATGCAGCAAGGTACTGAGTTTTCTGTGACCATCTGCTTCCCTTCGCCCAGCTGAGGTAGCTATAGTTGCACCCCATCGAAATCTACTTTCAAGAGAAAAACTGCTGCCAATCTCTGGCTGTGAGTACTTTCAGAATCTGACTCAGCATTCAAGCTGAAACTAAGTGCTATGTAAGAGACATCCCCTAGACAATGACTGAGCACAGAAGTGGTGTAAGGGCTCACCACGGTACCTGTGCAGCATTGTTCTAGAAGCAATCTTCTTGGAGTGGCACCACACTCAGAGGCTCTCTGTACCCAATCCTCCTTTCTTCCCCTTCACTTTTCACAGGTGTCAGATCTGGATCATTCTCCAAAGGCTCTTCTTGCCTTCTCCTTCTCCCTCTTCCTTTTATCTTTCAAGGATTACTCCCTGTAAATCTCTTCCACTTCTAAGTTCATCTTGGCATCTGCTTCTCAGATGATCCAGCCAACACATCAATCAGACTCCAGGACAAATGAAAATAAATAAATATGATAGTCCTTGAGTCACAGGGATCTTTCTGGACTTTGTGGGTAATTAGATACAGAAACCAAACTGCAGTTCAGAATAACAGGGGCAATCCTACACGACCAGTCCTTAGCAGGCTCCCAAAACAAAGCCAGGAAACTACAGAAAATCACACGCATGCTAAATAGCACACCATGCTAGTTGGCCTGAAAAAAAACAAGTATTTTCTATCTCACTGCTTGCTTGCTCTGTCTAATATGGCAGGGTCCTCAACCTTTTTGTAGAGATGATGAATTTTGCTCTTTCCCTCATGCTGAAATATCTTCTATTTAGATCATTATGGGAAGGAAGAGGAAAACGGAAGAAATGTATGCTCGCAAATGCCAACAGCGGAGGTGGTAGGTCAAGGAGATGGAAGACATCCCAGAGAAGATCCTGGATTTTGTCCAGAAACCCCAGCCACCCGTCTGGGTGAGGGATGGGCATAGAACCAAGGTATGGTAAGGGTGATTATCTTGGGAATTAGACTTTTGGATACTTTTCCATCTCTTTCCCAGTTGGATAGTATCTCATTCAGCATTAACTACCAACTAATTTAAAAAACAAAGACAAAAACACTTTTGATTCATCACCCTGGATCATCACTCTGGAAAACTTGGTAAGGAGGATTATCATTTTGCAATCTGCTTCTGTTGATTTCTCAGGTATAAAAGAAGGTAAAAGATACAGAAACAGGGCGCCTGGGTGGCTCAGTGGGTTAAAGCCTCTGCTTTCAGCTCAGGTCTTGATCTCAGGGTCTTGGGATCAAGGCCCGCATTGGGCTCCTTGCTCGGCGGGGAGCCTGCTTCCCCCTCTCTCTGCCTGCTCTCTCTGCCTCCTTGTGATCTCTCTCCCTCTGTGAAATAAATAAATAAAATCTTAAAAAAAAAAAGATACAGAAACAACCTGAGTACCCATCAACAGATAAATGAAGAAGATGGGTGTGTATATATATATATATATATACACCACATATATAAATATACATATATGTAGGTATGTATAATATATATAGATAGATATAGATACAGATATAGATATAGATATGTCCCCCATAGTATTATTCAGCTATGAGAAAGAAGGAAGTTCTGCTACTTGTGGCAGCATAGATGGACCATGAGAGCATTATGCTAAGTGAAATAAGTCAGAGAAAGATAAATACTGTAAGATATCACTTATATATGAAATCTAAACAAAAGCCAAACTCATAGAAATAGAGAGAAGGATGGTTACTAGAGGAAGGCGGGGAGGGGGTGAGAAATGGGGTGATGTTGGTCAAAAGGTACAAACTTCAGTCAGATGAATAAATTCTGGGGTTCGCATATACCGCATGGTCATAAAGTTAATAATACTGTATTATATACTTGAAAGTTGCTAAGAGAGTAAATCTTACATGCTCTCATCACAAAACAAAATAATTATGTGACATGATGAAGGTTTTAGCTAATGCTATGGTGGTCATCAGTTTGCAATATAGAAGTATATCAAGTCAACATGTTGTACATCTTAAACTTGAATAATGTTATATGTCCAATATATCTCAATAAGGCTATAAATATAGGTGCATATATATTGAAATATACATGTATCTAGATATGTGTAAAAGAAAAGCAACACAATTAGAACAGATTTTCTTTTCTTCTCTGGATTTTCCCCCAGGTTCATTGTCTTACACCTTTTCATTTCTGTTGACTATATTTAGCAAAATCATTATTAAAGATTATTACATTCATTGTCCTAATCTCAGTGCAATACTTGATGGGCCATGTACAGAGTGCTGAGTTAAAAATCAGAAACCTTGGGTTCTAATTTTTGCTCCCTCATTTGTCAGCCATGTAATTGGGGGAAAACCTCACCTATCTTCCTTCAAAAAGAGTTGTAACCATCTGCCCTCCCAGAGTTGTGGAACATATTAAATGAAATAATATATGTGAAAGCCCTGTGCAGGTTTTAAAAACTGTCAAAAATATATTGTGTAATTATCATTGACACTAATAACAAGGATCTATAACTAGATTATAGTTCTGCACAAGATTCTTCCAGTATGAGAACCATAGTATATAGAAGAGAAAAACCAGACTGCCAAACAGTAAAATGTAGAACTGTTTTCTCCTTTATCATGAAATTTCTTGATGCAAAATTCTCTAGAGAATTTTTCTAAAGGTGGAGCAAAACATGGAGGGGCTTCTCCGCTTTACATACTTTAGAAAAACAGATTTTTGAAAATGAGCATCTGTATCTTAGCTACCAAAATCAACTTACATAATCTATATAATCCTAGCTTGCTGTTTAAGACCTAAGAACATTTTCCAGCATAACTGACTTCCAATATAAAACATCCCTAATTCAATATAATTCCTATATTCATAGTCCCATAAATTTCATTATAGGTCTAAAATAAAAAGATAGAAGTGAGACTCCTACTTTATTTCTTTTTTTTTCTAAGATTTTATTTATTTATTTGACAGAGAGAGAGAGAACACAAGTAGGCAGAGAGGCAGGCAGAGAGAGAGGAGGAAGCAGGCTCCCTGCTGACCAGAGAGCCCAATGTGGGGCTCTATCCCAGGACCCTGAGATCATGACCTGAGCTGAAGGCAGAGGCTTTAACCCACTGAGCCACCCAGGCACCCCTCTACTTTATTTCATATAAGAGATTCATTTTATGCAGAAAAGTAGTTCCTAAAATTACTATGGGGTTTAATCAACCCAAATACATTTAAAAAAGTTCAGCTCCCCATTTGTATACTGGGAGCACCAAATTTCACAAGACACATACTTGTTATTTCCATCAAAGGGAGGTTGCATATCCCTTACCCTAACTTTCCTATGTCCTGTTGGCTTCTATTAGCATTTCCTTAGATGACATGTTGCTCTGATGGGAAGTCTTTTAATTTTTTTTTTTAAAGATTTTATTTATTTATTTATTTCACAGAGGGAGAGAGATCACAAGGAGGCAGAGAAGCAGGCAGAGAGAGAGGGGGGGGAAGCAGGCCCCCCGCCGAGCAGGGAGCCCGATGCGGGCCTCGATCCCAGGACCCTGAGATCATGACCTGAGCCGAAAGCAGAGGCTTTAACCCACTGAGCCACCCAGGCGCCCGGGAAGTCTTTTAGAAGTTAAAGCAAATTACAGAGTTATCACTAAATTTTGTGGAGTGATTACTATATCCCAGATACTGTGCTTTAATGCGTAAACAACCTTCATGTAGTAGTGATGTGGGAAACAAAGGCAAAAGAAAAAATTAAATTTCCTTACTGCTTGAAGCCCATTGACAAAAGCCCTTGAAACAGAAAAGGTAGAGTGACCTTCCTCTAGGAACTCAGTTGCCACAGTGTTGACATTGCTACAGGCAAAAGGCAATCTTAGCTTAACATTATCCCACACCCCCTGGAACCTGTGAGTCTGCTTTATACATATAAAAATACATTTGGAAACTTCCTTTATCTTTATCTCCTCCACCAAGATATATGGCCCACTGAGAAACATTTGGAGTCTCATGACTGAGTTTTTATTAAACAATAATAGATGAATTTTCCTAACAATAGCTAGCCTCCCTCAGGGTCCTGGAAACCTTGTTTCTAGATTTTCTTGTAGGCTTGTGCTGTCCCTAACCCCCTCCCAACTTGAAAGTATATAATCAGACACTTATCACAACCCCAGTGCAGCTTTTTTTCTGCTCACGGGTCTTGTCCCCATGCTTTAATAAAACTACCTTTTTGAACTGGAGATGTCTTTCTTGATCATTGGCCCTGAACCCCAACATCTACATCAATAGGATCAATTATTGACCCTAATTACAGAAAAAGAAACTGAGCCACATGCATTGACCATGTTATCTAAAGCCTACAATTAAAAGTCAGAATGAGGGGACACCTGGGTGACTCAGTCGGTTGAACATCAGACCCTTGGTTTCTGCTCAAGTCATGATCTCAGGGTCATGAGATAGAGCCCTGCATGCAACACCATACTCAGTGGGGAGTCTTCTTGAAGACTATCTCTGCCCCTTCCCCCACTTGGATGTGCATGCTCTCTCTAAAATAAATAAACAAATCTTTAAAAAAAAAAATCAGAATGCGCACTGGGGACCAGCATCACCAGCATCATCAGAAAGGCAGAATCTCCATCCTAGACTCTCCATTTCAGTAAGACTCCCCAAATGAGTCACATTTTATTACCTTTGTATTCATTTGTTTATTGTGGATTCTATTTGCTTCTGTTAACATTTCCTTAATACCCTAGAGGAATGCTATGTTACCACTGCACTTGTTTTTCTCTCTACCTGGAATGTTCTCCACAAACCAACCACTACTAATCAAGATTTCCCTCATTCTCTTAGCAGCCCCTTGAGGCAAATCACCAAGTCTCTCTGAGCCTTTGTTCCCCCTCTAGAAAACCAGGATGAAAATACCTCTCTTAGGGGGTTACTAGAAGGGTTAAAATTAAATCAAAGGACACTTGTAAATTGCATAGCACAGTAGTTCATTAAGTTGGTTTCATTTTAGAATCACCTGGAGGATTTTCCCTGGCACCTCCCTTCCCAGACCAATTACATTCGGATTTCTGATAATGGGGCCTGGGAAAGCAGCATTTTTACATTCTCACTGGTGATTCTAATGCATAGTTAGGCTTGAGAATTTCTGGCACCCATTGCCTTGTACATAGTAGATGCCAAATAAAATTTAGCCTTGATTATTATTTTTTTTTTTTTGAAAGACAGAAAGTGGGAGCAGGTGGGGAGGGGCAGAGGGAGAGAGAGAATCAAGCCAGGCACAGAGCCTGACACAGGGCTCGATCTCACGGCCCTGATCTCAACCTGAGCCCAAATCAAGAGTGGGATGCTTAACCAACTGCGCCACCTCACATTTTTTTCTATCAAGGCCCTTGTCAAAGAGCAAATCTCTCTGAACGGACCATGTTTGGTTTCCTCCCTGTCTTACCATAGCAGGTTCCATCTTCCAACTCTTCTGGGCTTTCTGAAGTCTTAGCCCGGAAATCATACCTTTTCTCTGAAATCTTTTTTTGGTGAGCTCCAGACCTAATCTCCCTCTTTTCTCAAATCCAGTGGCAATCTGAAGTCTCTATTGTAAAATCTACTTTGTTGTCCCCCTCTGTTTGTTGTAGTTCACAACTATTTCATGTGTGTCAAATTACACTTTTCATAGGCCCCCAGCTCAATGTTCAACGTGTGAAATCAAGACTTTCATTTAAAATGAAAGCAGGTCAAAGATTTTGTTTACTGCATGAATTAATGAGAGAGTCAATAAGGAGTTAGAACCTGTTCAAAGGAAAAATCCGACAAATACAGATATATCAGCAGCAGGAATGCTGAAATGAATTTACAAAAGATGCAAATTTAGTCACTTCTTTTCCCTGAACACTATTCAATGGTATTTCTATGGACAAAAATCATTTGGATTGTAATTTATTTTTTATGATGTACAGAACCGTAAAATACATCAAAAACAATGAAAAACAGATAATCACAAATAGTGCCCCAGACAGTGTCTAGTTTCACCATTGTAGATGCCCTATAATCTTTTTGGTCCATTACATAGTTTTTTCACAATTTTTCCTGACAATGCTCCGTATTTTTATGGTCTATTCCTTTTGGGGAGAGTTAGAAAGTTTAGTTGAAGATCAGGAGGAAAAGCTTAATTAGGAATTTGTGTGAGATTAGTTCGGCTCATGGTATCTTCAAATAACTGCAGCCAAGGTAAAGCCCAAATTGAAACTTTATCTGGAGTAACACAGACTTTTGAGATGTCTGTACAAATTTTACTACTAATAAGGAGGTCAAATTTCCAATATTGCTTGAAAAGTTGTTATCATTAAGCTGGCCAAACTAGGAAGGAAAGGTAATTTTTGAAATTGATAATGACAAAAAAAAAAATTAAGACCCGTCGGTTGTTAAAAATATATATGGATTTTAACACTGACTTGGCTGCCTAAACCCATTTAGTTAACTTTATTCATTCTGAAATGTATATTATTAGTCTAATGTTAGTCACTGATCATTTTTGATGAATGTACAAGTATTTGGGGTGTATTTTCTTAGGACTTATCAAAATAGAATGAATAAGTCTACAATTATGTTATGGAAAATTGAACTAAATTATAAATTACAAGGCTCCTGTCATAGTCTCCTAATTCGCCTGCCTCCAGCCACTCATTCTCTCCTCTGATCTGTTCTCTACTCTGATTCCAGAAGCTTTTCAAATCCCAAATTTCTCTATATCTTTCCCTAACTTCACATTGCTTAAAGGAGTAAGACAACTACTTGTCATTTCCTAGACCATGTGGTTTGACCCCTCTGATGACCCTACCCTGGTTTAGATAACCTTCCCTGTCCCTTTCATACCCCATCCCATTCATTTCTCAGGGAGGTCTTCCCTGGCTCCCTCCCACTCCTCATTGGGTTATCTCTTCCTATTACATGCTCTCCTCTTAACACTAATCAAGAGTCCTTTTGACCACTAATTAAGGCCACAGTTTCATACTTACTGATGTAATGTTTTGGTTATTGTCCATCTCTGCCATTAGACTATCCACGAGGGCAGGGGATGTACTTCCATTATCTAGCATGGGGCCAGGCCCAGAAAGGGCACTCAATAATTAATGAATTAATAACTGTATAAAGAGTCACTGGTTTCTTCTTAGCCCCTATGGCTTATCTAATTATTTTGCTCCTGTGTTTTGTTTGTTTTTCTTGTTTTACTTGCTTTTGTTGCTGGTTTTAGAAGATTACATCATAGAAAAGGGAAGGAGGAGGCATGAACTGAGCAGGTACCAGGACACTTGCAGAGTGTTTTCACATGATTTCATCTGAGCCTCATAATCTATGTAGTACGTATTATTTTTCCAATTTTATAGAAATGAAACTGAGGCTTACCGATATTATACAAGTGATACCTCTAGAAAATGCTGGAACTGAGTTGGAACACAGATTTGCCCTTTATCACTGGACTTGGCATCAAAGACCTTGTTTGGTCAGCAGGCTGGGAAGTCATCTTCTGTACCATCTTAACAAAGCTTTGGGCCTCAAGACTAGCCTCAAGGCTAGAAGCCAATGTTAATGTGCATTTCTTTAATCACTAGTACTGTTACGAAGTTTCCACACCATGATCTGCTGTTCTCTGTGGTAGAGCTGCCAGGCTTCTTTGCCAGTTATAATGTAGGGTAGATTACAAAAATGGTCACAAATCTGCCCCTTTGCTGATTCTACACACTTTGGCAGTGGCTTCCCACATGGACTCTGGGACCGACCATGTGATTGTTTTGGCTCATTGAACAGTAGCAAATGTGATGTAGGCAGAGACACGTAAAGCACTTGCACATTGGGGTTTGCCCTCTGGCTGCACTTGGAACCCATCTACCACACATGAACAAACCTCCATGAGACCTTAAGATGATGAGAGCAGGTGCCCCATTGCATCAGCCAACAGCTAGAGGCCAGACCTTAGAGGCCAGACCACTAAGTGACCCCAGATGCCTGAGTAAGCCAGCAGAGATCAGCAGAAGGAACAGTGAGTCAATCCAAGTTACCAACCCATGGACTCAGGCACTAAGTAAATGGTTATCATTTTAAGCTGCTACATTTTTGATATATATATATATATATATATATATATATACAATTTCTTTATTTTTAATAGTAAGTTTGTGTTATATTTTGGCCTTATCATTTTCCCATTCTAAGAGAAATGCGTCATATTTCCTAGATTTATTCTATTAAATGATATAAAATTTATAACTTAACAGACACATATCTCTTCTTCATAGGTGGGAGAAATAGACTCTTTAATTTTCTTCTGATTGTGATACAATTTAACCCACTAATTCATTTGGAACTTAATGAAATTTTAGGGATGAGGCATGGATTTAAATTATTTTCCTCCACATTAATATTCAATTGTGACATTCTTTATCATTTAATAACTCCTTTCTCAACTGCTATATTACTTCTTGATCTTCAAGTATTAATTTCATATAATGTATTACTTATATTCCTTGGAATTGCTATGGCATTCTATGAACGACCTTTTCTTTTTATAATTTAATACCATAATTTTATTACAATTTTACTATTTATCAATATAAAATATATTAATAATATGCAACTTATAAAAGTTGTTTATTTATAATAGTGTAATTAATGAAAAACCTTTATGTACTGAAGAGCACTGTTTCTTTCTCTCTGCTAATTTCCATGGCCTTTTATCTTCCTTCTGGTTCCTCCACAATTCTGCTTCTTTTATAGTTATTTGTATCATTCTCACCATTCTCCACCTGACTATAAACTTCTTGAAATTGGGAAGAGTACATATTTTCCCTTTGCTCAGGGTTTTCCAAGAAAGGATGTCCAGAACCTATTTGTTAGAGTGATGTGACATTTCATATCCCAGCAGACATTTGTTCTTAATGCAGTCTTCCAGAACCTGTGAGCGTTCCTCACTCATACAGTTCTGAAAACTGTACAAGGCTTGTCTTGTTGCTCCGCCTGGTATTACCTAAACAGAATATCTGTAAGCTAGAGTGGGAAGCTCTTGGATAGCTCAAAAAAACAGGCGTGTAAATTTAACCGATTGGGATGTCAGTGGAAATAGTTTCTAATTACTAAGATAGTAATTGAGTGCAAGACCTGAGGATAGACTTTAGGTCAATGCCAACCTACTGGACAACACCCCCATATGCTAGGCCCAGGGCCTACAAGGATGACTCGGGTATGGTCCCCACTTTCAAAGCCAAGATAATAATACTGACCCAAGGCTAGGACAGTTGCAAAGTTTAATGACATGATTTTGCAAATCTCATGTCAACTACTTGAAAGAAAAATTTTCTGTAAGAATTTAATGTCAAGATTGTCATTTAAACATTAAATTCCAATGTCGGTTTTTGTCTCCCACTCACAAATCTGTTTTTCAAGTAGGATCTATTTATTGTTTAAACTTTTTCCTCCTCCTTATCCTTGGTGGTAGGAGGTTCCCACTAGTTTGTGAGGAATGCACTGAAAAGTAAAATGTCAAGGCCAGGAGCACATTTGGATCTGCCAAGGTCACATCCCAGCCCTGCTTCAGCTCCAATAATTCCCATAAACACTCCACTCCCATGGCCTCACCCCAGACTTTTCCCTCACCTTGGCATCCACCACCTCTCAAATCCTGTCCAACCCAATCTTTATGGAGCTTGTGTCAACAAAGATCTTGCCAGTTCCCTTAACATCTCTTCACCCCCTGCTACACCCACCTGAAAATCTTCTAATCACTCCAGACCATTTACACCATCCACCTCTTTTGCTTCTCTACCCTGGCATCTGAGAGCAATGGGAGAAATCTCACAATTGCCATATGTTGATGCTTAATCAGCCAATATTTGTTGAGCACCTGCTATGCGCTAAAAACAGTAGAAGAAACTATACTAGACTCAGAAGAGAATAAAACAGTGAATAAGAGAGAGTCTCCTCCTTCTCAAGGGGGGAAGCTCAAAAACTACACCAGAATGTGATAAGTAATTATCATATGGAAATTCAGCGCCCTGTGGAAGCCCATAGGAAGGTACCTAACCTAGAGACTTAAGGGGTCAGGGAAGCTATGTCACTTAAAATTCATGGTCTTCAACTCCAGTGGGGCCCTTGGCACCACTCAACACTTATTTTATAGTTGTCTAGTCAACCACAATTCCCCTAAAGGAATAGCTAAGCCTTCATGGCTCTCCTCAACACCCCCAGTCCACTCTTGTCTTACTCATCTCTCAGCAGACGAGACAGCTCTTGACTGCACTGAGTAAGTCCATTCCATGTTTACAAATCCATGTCCACTATGGCTCCTCCCCACTTCCCCTCCTGATTCTGTAGAAAAGGTGCCCTTTTTTAGATCCTATCTCTCCACCATTACCCCTAATTCTAGGACCAGGACCTTGATAAATTGGTTTATTTCCTCCCTCCCTTATATTCTTTTATGTTCAAGCTCTTCCTCTGAATTACTCAAACACAACTAATGAACATATACAAGTCTCTGTTACACAAAAAGTACATTATAAATAAATAAAAATATTATGCAACCCAAATGCTCTCAGGTTTCATCAGCTTCTTGATTTAACTCAAATTGCACCAGGTTAAAAAAAAAAGTAGTTTACAAATGTTTTCCTGCAACTTGCCAAGTATTCTAACCCTAACCTCCACCCACCTCTGTCTCCAGCATATGTGAGATTCCCAAAAGGAAGGGAGATCTTACATATATTCATGAAAAAGCTGTGTTTGTTGCTACCATCTTGCCAGAGACCTACTTCTCCCAGCCCACCCCCGCCCCTGTGTGGAGGTTCTATCATCCACTGCTGGAGAGCTATTGGCACTGTTGTCTCCAGCTCAGCAGCCTCTGAAGATTCCAGCTGAATCTGCAATATGTCTAATTGCTGGCCTCACCTCTGCTGAGCTAGGGCTCCATGCTGGGGTGCAGAGTCCTGCTGACCGTTCTGCCCACCAGTATTTTCAATGTGGACACTAGCATCAGTACATTGCATGGTGCCTAGACAACTGCGTATGCAGACAGAAGAGAAAGTTATGGCTCCCAAACCTCTGCCCTAACTTTTTTAAAGAAGCCTAATGGCAAGTGAGTCCCTAACAGACCTGAAGCTTTGTACAACTCCAGAGGACTCCTTGCATACTGTTTTCTATGTGAATGACAAACTCAGATCATAGCTCCTTAGCTATGCCGTTCTCTTGACGGCAGTCCTGTCAAATATTCTAGTCTCTGCTCCCTCTTCTCCTATCAAACACCATTTGGGATGTCCATATACATCTGAATCCCCATTGTGGATACAGCTCAAGATTTCCCAGGAAGACCCTAAGTCTCCTGTAAGTCAGAGGGTGTCAATAAATGCCTGGGTGGGAGAAGGATGTCATGAGTCAATATAATAGATATAGGGAATGAACAAGTTTTCCTTGACCCTGTTGGGGTCTCTGGCTGAATCCGAATATGAAACTGGCACAAAGAAAGGGTAGCAAAAAAAAAAAGTACAAATTTCTTGCATACAAGTTTTATGTGACATAGGAGCCTTCATAAGGAAATGAGGACCTAAGGAAACAGTTGGACCTGAGTATTTTTTATGCTTGGGTTGAAGAGTAGGCAGTCATGTAGAAACATGATAGGTCGGAGAGTTTGAAGGGAGTGCAATAAACTGGGGAAAATTACTAAGACCTGTTTGTTAGGATTCTTCTTGGTATCTCTTTGTCTTTGCAGATAAGGATGTTCCCTCCCTCCTGGTTTAGAGAGGGCACTTCTCATATGGGATCTTATGACCTCTGGTCTGGGAGACCAGTGGGGAAGGTCAGAGTGACCTTCCTGCTTCTGCTGTTTTCTCAAAAGTCTTTTAGCCTAAAATGTTCCATATTCCAAAAAGCCATAATTTAGAGTAGCATTTCCAAAATCCTGTCATAGTCTCATATAAGTCATGGAATAGCCATGACTCTGCTACAAAAAATAAAACATCACTCCTCAACCCTGCACCCATTTCTGGCTCCTGCTCTTTTCTTTCCTTCACGGCCAAGCTCTGGAAAGAATCAGTTGTAATCTTCACTTCCTCATTGCACATGCATTTCTTCAATTTAACATTATCTTCTTTTTAAACATAATTATATATTCACTTGGTTTAAATTTCAAAAAGAACAAAAAGCTACCCCCGGCTACCAAATATCCCTCCCTAGAGGCAACCAGTTTCCTGTGTATCCTATCAGAGATATTTTATTAAACACAAGCAAAAACATATCTATTTCCACTTTTTTTAAAATAGCAATTGCATCCTGTATCTGCACACTGTTCCTTTTTCTTTTTTTTTCCTTAACACTATGTTTTAGGGATCATTTCAAATCAACAAATAAAGAATGTCCTCATTCTCTTTTGGAGGGTGCTACAGAATATTATTTTGAATAGTTATACCCCAGTATCCTTTAATTGCTAGACTGTGGGTTGTTTTCAATTTTTCATGACTTCAAGTAGAACAGGATTTTTTTAAAAATGCCAGTTTCCACTGAGGCACCAAGATGTTACATTTTTGTTAAAAAACAAAATCCAATGGAATAAATTTTAAAGATCTTATTGGCTTTATTTAATGATTCATGAATCATGCAGCCTCTAATCTGGCAGATAGAAAGAAGCTCCAAAAAGCTGTACAAAATGAAAGACTTTTATAGGCAGAAGGGAACAGGAATAAGGAAGTTATACTAGACAAAAGTAGGTTGGTTATTACAAGGTTACTTTAGGGGATAGCAGGGGTCATCAGGCAGATTACCTAGCTAGTGCTGACCAGGCAATTCCTGACTGGCTGGTTTAAGATTCTATTTGTGGAGGAGCCAAAACTGTAATTAAGTAAAGTTTTGGTTTGGTAGCATGGGGCTTAGCATAAGCAACTCTATGTTGGGTCTATTATCTAATTTTTCACAATCCCAAAGTGAGGTAAAAGATCATATAATTTCTAAAGGAGGTGAAAAATCAGGTTTGTAACTCTTAAGCTTCTCACACACAGAAAGGTTATAAAGAGGTTGGGATTTGGAGATTAGCAAGTATTTTGGAGACTGTAGTCTTGGCTTGTGAATCCTAGTCCCCAGTGGGGGAGCGCTGGGGATCCTAACCCTTCACATCCTGACAAAGAAAGATGTTTCAAGATGGTTGCTGAGAGAGTTTAACACATGGCCATACAGGCCATCTGGAAAACCTAAAGGTAAGAGTCGTGTGACTAGCTGCTTAGAAAATCAACAAAGAGGCAGCTACAGGGGAATCTTCTGTCCTAAAGTTGGTCAAAGAATGTGTTTCCTCAGGACAAGGACAGCATGGAAAGTCTCAGGTTTTGTTCACCAGGAACACCTGGAACCAAAAGTCACAGCCAAACTGAAGCCAGAGTGCTAAGCGCTAAGGAAAGTATAAAAGACCCTTTGTAATAGAGACGGACCTACCTTCATGGAGGGTAGGTCAGCTGAGAGATTCCCTGATAATGAGGGAGACAGACATAGGTCTCCAAGAATCCAAGAAAGATCTCAAGGAAGAGCTGAGTTTAAAAAAAAAAAAAAAATCCACCACAGCCAGAAATTGGCGTTGGTCAATTGAGACATTTCTGCTTCCTCACTCTTCATTCTCCCCAGTCTCCGTTTTGCAGCAGTATGAAAGCAGGTTAGAAACACAGGAGGAAGGGTAAAAACCACAGGGCAGGTAAGAGAAAGCCAATTATCCCCCTCTTCCACTGCTGGTATCCAGCTTGCAGTAAGCTAAACCTGAGAAAGGAGAAATTTAAATGAAATTTCAAGTATCATTAATTTGGACTAAACGTTCGAATTGCTGACTGTAAGTAAGACTTTTTTATTACCTGAAAGTGATCACAGAAGTCATAGGCTTATACCAATTTTCACTGAGGGATTGAGTTCCACAAATAAATTTGAAGTGACTGCAGGTGACTGCCACTTTCTGTAAGGATGTAAAAAGTCACAAGAAACTGTTGCTTTCATTCTAGCAGCAAAAGCAATCCAGAGAAGTTACTAAATCATAGCTGTGGGCATTTTTGCCTTCATCTGTCAGAGAGATAAGAACACAAAGATATCTAAATGAACTGTGTTCCAGAAAGTGACCAGCCTTTTTTAGGGGAAAAGAGACCCATGGTCACATTCACCCTTGACAGAGTGGAAAATCTGATATATTATCAGATAGGGGGAAGGAAAAAAACAGGCAAAATCTAAATGTACTTTTATTGACCTACAAGGGATGTTCTGAGACCAATATCTAATGTGTGATGTTCTTCCCCATATATCCAACAATTTTCTGCACACTATCTGGGTGTCCTACAGTTAAGCTCAATTCTCATACTCTCTACCTGGAGATGGAATCAGATTCCACAGGTTAAGGATTCAATCCTAACAAACTGCCTCCTCTGCCACTTCAGATACCAATTGCAAGCCCAAGTGACCACCTGTGCTTCTGACTGATAGGCTATAGACTGGAGACCTTGTTATCAGTGGGACGATCTGTGCTGTGTGAATGGAGGTTCTGGTCCTTGGATTCCCATGAGAAGATTTACATGAGAATCCACGCTCAGACTAAAGATAGCCAGAAGGAAAGTAACAAGCACAAAGCAGTTTATTAAAGCAAAAGTACACTCTCAAGGTGGGGGAGGGGCTCAAGGTGGGGAGAGGCGGGTTTCATGAGATGGAACAAGCCCTCGATTAGATTATTTTGGGATTGGATATTTGCTGCAGCTTTCTGGGCTGGGAAGTGCCATGACGCCCAGTGGGGTGCTCTCTAAAGGTTTGAGGAACTCCTTCCACAGGTTGGGTGGGGAGTTTTTGACCCTACAAGGTTTATACCGGAACAGTCCTGGCAGCCTTTCTCCATGGGGGCTGTACCCAAAGTGCAAGTGTATTATAGTAAGTCTAGGGCTTACCCTGGGGCAGAGGGGTAAGAGGAGAGTGCGTGCATGCGCTGCACCCACACTGTGGCTCTCGATCTGTCATCCCCAAAGTCTTGGGGGCTGCAGTGTCAGGATGTTGTGCTCCAGTCTCAATAACTCCCTCACTGGGTTCAGCTAATTTGCTAGAGTGGCTCGTGGAACTCAGAAGAACATTTTAATTACTAGATTACCATAAGGATACAAAAAGATATAGCTCAGGAACCATCAGATGGAAGCAATGCCTAGGGCAAGGTGTGGGGAAAGGGCGCAGAGTTTACATGCCAGAGGTGCCACCTTTCCACAGCTTCACGTGTTTACCAACCCAGAATTTCTCTGAACACTGTCCTTTTTGGGTTTTTGTGGAGGTTTCATACATGTGTACTGGCACAGTGGATTTAAACCCCAAGGTTCCCCAGTCAAAGAGCAAGTATGTATTCAGTAGCTCTTTCCCACAGTCCTTCACGAAGTTCGTGGGGCTAGTACTCAGAAGATTGGAGGCATGGCAGGAGAACTGAGAGAGATCACCTCTGAGTATCTGCAAGGAGGAATGAGGAGCAGCAGAAATATATATATATATATATATATATATATATATATATGTATCATACATATATAATTACTGTCTAAAACAAAAATAATAGCAATATTCTTTGACTTATAGCATTTGTATAAGTAAAACTTATAACCACAAGAACACAAAAGATTGAGGGAGGGGATAAGCTTCTTTATACCATTGTAGGGTTCTTTCCACAGCATGATATAATTACATATTGTTTGAAGATACACTATGTTTAAAGGTGCATGTGTTAATATCTAAAGCAAACACTAAAAAAATACAGCTAAAAAGTCGATCGAGGAGATATGTACAAGTAAAAAATCATATTCAATTTACCCAATAGAATTCATCAAAAAATGACAGAGAAACAAAGAGTAAATGGAACTATCAGAACAAATAGCAGTATGATAGACTCGGATCCAACTATACCAAATATTTTAATTTTAAATTAACTAAATACTCCCACTAAAAAACAAAGATTGTCAGAATGGATTAAAAATATAAGATATAACTCTATGCTGTTTGTAAGAAACCCACTTTAATAACTTCTAAAAAAATTTTCCTTAAGTAATTTCTACGCTCAAAGTGGGGCTCAAACTCACAACCCAGAGATCAACAGTTGCATACTTTACCAACTGAGCCATCCAGGTGCCATGCAAGAAACCTACTTTAAATACAAAGACACAGATAGGTGAAATGTAAATGTGTGCTATAAGATAAAACATGCAAACACCAACTCTAAGATGAGTTGTGCGGCTATAAAAATAACAGACAAAGTCAATGTCAAGATCAAGGGTATTACCAGGATTTAAAAGGGACATTACTTAATGATTTTAAAAAGTTGAGTCATCAAGGAAACATAATAATCCTCTAAATGTCCAGGCTCCTAATAAAAGCATTTCAAAATACATGGACAAAAATCCAAGAGAATGAAAGGCAAAATACTTAACATACTTCTCTCAGTAATTGATAAAACAAATAGACAAAATCAGTAATGATATAGAAAGTATGAAAACTGTCATCAGCCCCAATACTAATTGATATTTTAGAACAATAACCAATAACTGGAATACTGAAGAGCTATTCTTTTCAAATGCACATGGAGCATTCACTAAGGTAGACATACATAGTATGCTCTCTGACCACTATAATATCAAATTAGAAATTGATCATAATAAGACACCTAGAAAATCTTCAAATATTTGGAAAGTTAGCTACACACATCTAAATAACCCATGGGTCAAAGAAGAAATCACAAGGGAAATTAGAAAGTACTTTAAAATGAATAGTAGTGAAAATACCACATATTAAAATTTGTGAGGTACATTAAAGCAATCTTAGAAGGCAATTTATTCCATTAAATGCCTTTATTAGAAAATAAAAATGATATACAAAATTGATCATCTAAGTTTCCTCTTTAGGAACTAACATAAGAAGAGAAAATTAAACCCAAAATAAGTACAATAAAGATAATATATTAGAGCAGAAATAAATGATATAAAAAAGTCAAAATTGAGCAAATCAATGAACTCAGAACATGTCATTAAAAAATTAATAACATTGATAACCCCCTAGCAAGATTGATTAAACACCACACACACACACACAAACACACACACACACACACAAAGAGACAGAAAGAACAACAAATTGAATGAAAGAGGCAGGTTTTTTTTTTAACTAATCTACACTTGAATGCTAATTAAGGCATAGTATGACCAATTTATGCCAATTGTCATGAAATACAAACTGTACTGAATTGTCAACAACTGTAAAGATATCAATATATATGCAAGCTAATGAGCTAGCCTGCCAGATTTGGGTATGCTGGCAGAAAACACAAGACTCCTGGTTCAGAGACAAAGGACAATATTACTCACAGCAAGTCTCATGAGCTTCATATTTGAGCAGTTTCTCCCTTGATCCTTAAGTTCCATCAGGTGACACAGTAGTTCTGGAGGATGCTGCACACGCAGTTGGTTTGTGCCATAGCTGAGGTTGAAAAACTCCAATCTTTGAAAAGGAACTGCAAGCAAACCTGCCTGACATTTGCCCCAGAGGAAGACATTATCTTTATTATACCAGACAACCAACAAACCTGCCCTCTATTCCAGACAAAGAAACCATTTCTATCTTCCAAGGTGATTTGCCATACAAATATCTTTAAAAGACAGTCTGAGACAAATCCTGTCAGTGCTTCAGCTCACAAAACAGGCAGAAATTTGACAAATCCATGGAGAATTATCTCCCAACACCAACTTGGAAAAATTCCTTGAAAAATACAACTTACAAAAATTGATGCAAAAAGACATGCAATATTAAATAACTCTATATCTAATAAATAGAAGTTATGATCAAAATGTTCCCACAAAGAAATTCCAAGTTTTATCAATTTTTCTATTGAAGATTTTTTATGATGCTCACATAACTCCAACAATACTTGACAAAAATATTTTTTAAAGTTACAGAACAATATCCCACATGAATATAGATTTGAATAAACTTAAGAAAATATTAGCAGATTCAATCTAGCAATACATAAAAACATGTCAAAGTGGATTTAATTCCAGGAATATAAAGTTAGTTTATTGTTTGAAAAATCAATGATTGACGCTAAGAGAAAAAAGAATAAAAAACACAATTATCTTAATAAATTCAAAAAGCATTTGACAAAATTAAATGCCTATATACAATAGAAATTCTCAACAAAGGAATGAAGTGAACTTTTTTGATGTGATAAAGGTTATATATGGAAAGCCAGTAGGTAATATCATATATCATAAAACCACAAACACCTTTTTTTCTCTGATCCAGAACAAGGCAAGGATGTATACTGCTACCACTTCTATTAAACATTGCACTGAAGTCTAGTCTAGAGCAATAAGAAAACAGAAGAAATAAAAACCATAAATATTGAAGAGGAAAAAGTAAAATTGTCACTATTTATAGGCATGATTTACAATTACAACACTTTGAAATTTGCCAAAAACTACTAGAATTAGAGTTAACATGATACACAATCAATTTGCAAATCCATCATATTTCTACATTCTAGCCATAAACAATTGGAAAATGACATTAAGTTTAAAATGCTATTTATAATAGCTTCTAAAAATCAAATATCTGAAAACTAAGCTAGTGAAAGATATGCAAGACTATACATTGTAAATTACAAAGGATTGCTGAGAAAAATTAAAGAAAATACAAAGGGGAAGAAACACATGATATTCATCATTTTTTATGAAGTTTTTAATTTTACTTCCAGTATAGTTAACATACAATGTTATGGAGGTTTATCAAAAATTTAAAAATAGAACTGCCCTATGATCCAGCTATCATACTACTCAGTTTGTTTTCTATAGTTAAGAGTCTGTTTTGGTTTGTCTGTGTCCTTCTCTCTCTCCTTTTTTCCTTTATTTTTTGTTTTGTTTCTTAAATTCCACATATGATTTAAATCATATAGTATTTGTCTTTCTCTGATTGACTTATTTGGCTTAGCATTATACTGTCTAGTTCCATCCATGTTGTTGCAAATGGCAATATCTCATTCTTTTTATGACTGAATAATATTCCCTTGTACATATATACACCATTTCTTTATCCATTCATCTATCAGTGGACAGTTGGGCTATTTCCATAATGTGGCTACTGTAAATAATGTTGCTATAAGCATTAGTGTTTTTGTAGTTGGGGGTAAATACCCAGTAGTATGATAGCTGGATCATAGGGCAGTTCTATTTTTAACTTTTTGATAAACCTCCATACTGTTTTCCACAGTGGCTGCACCAGTTTGTATTCCCACCAATACTGCACAAGGGTTCCTTTATCTCCACATTGTCGCCAACACTTGTTGTTTCTTGTGTTTTTGAATTTAGCCATTCTGACAGATGTGAGATGATATCTCATTATAATTTTGATTTGCATTTCCCTGATGATGAGTGATGTTGCTCATCTTTCCATGTGTCTATTGGCCATCTGGATGTCTTCTTTGGAGAAATGTCTGTCCATACCTTCTGCCCATTTTTTAATTAGATTATTTGCTTTTGAGGTATTGAGTTATATCGATTCTCTCTATATATTTTGGATACCAATATTTTATTGGATGTGTCACTTGCAATATCTTCTCCCATTCAGTAGGTTGCCTTTTAGTTTCATTGACTGTTTCCTTAGCTATGCAAAAGTTTTTGTTTTGATGTAGTCCCAATAGTTTACTTTTGCTTTTATTTTCCTTGCCTTTAGACATATCTAGAAAAATATTGTTACAGTGGATGTCAAAGAAATTACTGCCTGTGCTCTCTTCTACAGTTCGTATGGTTTCAAGTCTCACATTTAGGTGTTTAATTACGGCGTTCATTATTGGAAGATTCAGAGTTGTTAAGATATCCCTTCTCCCCAAAATTATCTATAGGTTTGAGACACTCAAGTTTAGGAGTGTTCTGAAGAAATTCAGGCTGATTCTAAATTTTTCTGAAGATGCTAATGATCAAGAAGAGCCAAAACAATTTTGAAAGTGAACAAATTTGACAGTATGGAAGACTTACACTACCCAATATCAGAAATTACTATAAAGCCGTAATCACTAATACAGTTTGATGTTACCATAAGGATGGATAAATAGGTCAATGAAAGAGAATATAGCACAGAGGCATTTATCCACACAATTGATTTTTGACCAAGGCACCAAGTCAATTTAATGGGAGAAAGAAAAGTCTTTTTAACAAATAGTGGGAAGAAAATTGAATATCCATATGGAAAATACAACAAAAATACCCTTGCAGTGATGCTATAATGGTGCTAGTTGCTATGGTGCACTCTCCAGATTCCCTCTTCAGACTCATTTCTCTGCCACTGGAGTGTTGGCTGCTGATGGCTCACAGCTAAGTCCCTTCCTCTCCAGAAATTGTTCTGTCAACCAGTGTTGCAACCTCTCTTTGGTGAGAGCTGGAATGCAATAACTGGCTAATGTAGAGAGAGGTACAAAGTCCCAGCCCTCTTGCATCATTTGTAACAATGTTGAAGGGCCATCCTAAATCCCAAAGCTTCTTTTGCATCACAAAACTTCTCTCTTGGCCCAATCATGCTTCCTTTACCCTGCAGAAGTATTTTCCCTGTGAGCGCTCCCCAGTGAAGCTCCTGGATGCAAATGTGTTTCCTGGAGAGCTCAATATATGGCAAACTTGACCTTACTAACTCCATACCAAAAGGAATAATTTGAGATGAATTATAGAGCTTAGTGTAAAAGCTAAAACTATAAAACTTCTAGAAGAACTCATGGGAGAATATCCTCATGACTTCAGGGTAGTCAAAGATTTCTTAGGACACAAAATGCACTATACAGAAAAGGAAAACATTAATAAACTGGATTTCATTAAATTAGAAATGCTTGCTAATCGAAAAATACCATCAAGAAAATGAAAAGCAAGTAACACATTGGGGAAAAAATACAATATCTAAAAAATAGCTTGTGTCCAGAAATATAAAAAAGGCTTTATAAATCAAGAATAAAAAGACGAATGACCCAATAAAAATGGACAAAAGGCTTAAAAAGAGATTTAGGAAAGGCACATGTAAAGATGTTAGCATCATTGGCCATCATGGAAATGCAAATTAAAGCCACAGTGCAATACTGTTTACAGCCACTTAAAATGGCTAAAATTTTAAAAGACTGACCACATAAGGCAAGGATGGGGACAAGCTGCAACTCTCACACTATGTTGGTGGAGTGTAAAATTATACAAAAACTTCAGAAAACTTTTTCAGTTTCTTATAAAGTTAAATATACATCTACTCCATGACTCAACATTTCTACTTCTAGATAAGAAATGAAAGCTTATATCCATAAAAAGACTTGTACAGTAGTGTTCCTAACAGATTTACTCATGATTGCCAAACCTGGAAACAGCCACATGTCCATCAATGGAAGAATAGGTAAACAAACTCTGTTATGCCCACTCACTGAAATACCACTCGTCAAAAAAACCAAAAACAACAACAACAACAACAACAAAAAAAAACTACTGATACACACATTAATATGGACGAGTCTCAAAAACATGTTGAATGAGAAACACCAGACACAAAATAATCATAGTGACTGATTCCATTTATATGGAGTCCAAGAAGAGAAAAACAAATCTATGGTGATAGAAAGCAGGAAATAATTGCCTCTAATTGTAAAGGAGCATGATGAAATTTCAGCTGTGGTTAAAATATTCTAAAGTATTTTTACATGAAGAGCTTTAAAAGGAGTTCAGAAAAATTGGGTTCTCCAAATAAAAGACACTGCAGTTTTGAAAAAAAAAAATTCACAAGTTTACCAAGATTAAATTTAGTCTTTTTTAGGGTGAGATAAACAGTAATTTCTTCATACAATTATTCTATCTTCAAAGTATCACATATCTGCCAAATTCAGTATTGCAAAAATTAGGGATAACTTTTTCCTAAAGGGTAAGCAACTTAATAGAAAGGACTCAAGACTTCGTTTATTTTGGAGATTAGTGCTAAACAGTATATTCCCTTATGGTTTTCTTTTGTTTGGGGTTTATTTATCTCAGGAGGCAAAGGGCTTGTTGTTTTTTCTTCATTTTTTGTTTGTTTGTTTGTTTGTTTGTTTGTTTTCCACTAGTACGTGATGCATTAGTCATTTGGCAACAGGGCAAGGGATCACTTTTGCTTTCTCAAAATTGAAGACCTCGTCCCAACCCTATAGATTCTTGGGAAGAATTATCAAGGTTGTTCTTTGTTATATCACATTGTCTTACTCTTGATAAGTAAAAGCCCTCCCTTACACTTGCTAAGAGGTCACTAAGTACTGGTGGATCCTATTTGAATATAGTACTCTTCTTTATAGCTTCCTTTTGTGGTTTTCTACCAGAAACATTACAATCCCACACTAAGGGGTATTTGGAGTTCTGCAGGAGCACATTTTGGTTGTCATGGTGACAGAGTAGCACTACCAGTATTTCGTAGTTGGGGACCAGACTAAATATTCTACAATGTACAGGATAGTCCCATACAGTAAAGAATTGCTTCAACCAATGTCGGTAGTACTTATCTTAGTCTGCTTGGGCTGCCATATCAAAATACCAAAGAGTAAGTGGCTTAAGCAACAGGGATTTATTTTCTTATAGTTCTAGAATTTGGAAGTCTGAAATCAGCATGGTTTGGTTCTGGTGAGAGCCCTTTACCTGGCTTGCAGATGGCTGCCTTCTTGCAGTGTCCTCTTAAGGTGGAGAGAGAGAGAAAGGTGTAGAGGGGTCAGGGGAGGGGCGGGTGGGAAAGAGAGAGAGATAAAGGGAGTGGGTGGAGGAGAGAAAAGAGTCTTTGGGGTATCTTCTTATAAGGACACTAATTCTATCAGATTAGGGTCCACCCTATGACCTCATTTAACCTTAATTCCTTACTACAGCCACAGTGACATTGATAGTTAGGGTTTCAACATATACCTTTGGAGGGACACAATTCAGTGCATACCATACCCTTACTGAAAACAGTAAACATTAGACTGTTCCAGCTTAAGGTTATATACCAAGACGTGACAATTAACATTATTGCTTCAGGTTAAAATGAAAATTATGCCTTCAGGATAAATTTAAACTTCTGATCATGATGTATAGGCTCTTCATATCCTGGCCCTAAACCATTTTTCCAAAGCCTTACTTCCATCCATTGCCCTCGATTATTCACTATTTCCCAAATTCCGTTCTTATTTTCACACCTCTGCCCTTGCCCCATTATTCTCTCACCCTGGAATGTTCTTTTCAGTCTGCCTAGAAAGTACCTACTCATCTTTGAAAGGCCTAACTCACATGACTTCCTCTTTACAACTTTTTCTCACCACATCACTACTGTCAGAATTAATTAATTTCTTCTTTGGATTGTACCAAAATGAATTATAGCCTGTCTCTTCTGACAGTTTGACCTTTGTATCTCCCGATTTTAGAGGACGGGTATGTGCTTGCCAAACAGTTCCTAGATTGCCTTAAAATTTACTTCATGTTCATTGTGACATCCTTTATTTTTATCTACTTTCAACTTTGCCATTTCTTTCTTTCTTTCCCCCTTGGCTTCCTGTTATTGAAAAGTATGCTTTAGCACCAAAACCACTCTCATGATTTCCTTTCTCCTCCCCCCATTCTCCTGATTATTATATCACTTTTTATAGAGCGAATAGTCATTATTTATAATAACAATACCTGTATAGCAATGAATAATTATCATATGTTATTTCTTATTTTTTCTTATATATGCTGATTACCAAATAAATCTTCTGTCTGACTCATACTCGGTCCTTGTGTTGGACAAGACACATCATGTATTGTCCTCACCCCCAAAATTTCAATAATGCTGGTGAATCTTCTCTCAATGCAGTAAGACCCCCTTACCCACAGGTTCACTTTCTACCATTTCGGTTACCCAGGGGCAACTGCACTCTGGAAGCAGATAATTCTCCTTCTGACATACCGTCAGAAGGTCAATAGTAACCTAACACTACATCGCAATGGCTCTGTCATTCACTTTACTTCCTCTCCTCACATAGGCATTTTATCAACTCACAGCATCACAAGAAGGGTGAGTACAGTATAAAAAGATATTTTGAGAGAGAAAGACCACATTTACCTAACTTTTATTACAACATACTGTTATAATTGCTCTATTTCATTATTATTATTAATCTCTTACTGCGCCTAATTTAGAATTAAATTTCATCAGAGGTACGCATGAATATATGTATGGAAAAAATCGTTGTATATATGTATGGTTTGTACTATCCACAGTTTCAGGTGTCCTCTGGGAGTCTTGGAATGTATCACTCAAGGATCACTGTATAAATCTTGACTCTCTCAAAATAACCAATGACCGTTTTGTTGATGGGTGAAATTCCCAATCACATGTATGTGAAACAAAGAAGATAAATTTATTGCTTACTAAGCAATTGAGAGCTATTTCTTATAAATCGTAATCTGTCTGTACAAAGCAAAACTTCATATCATAAAGGTTTTAGGAAGCACGGTGTTCAAGGATTGGCACACTTTCTAAAGTGGGAGTTTTTAGAGATTGGCTGACTTTCAGCTGTGAAGTTTAGGGATTAGCTGACTTTCAGAAGCAGTTCCTGGAGTGATGCCGGTTGCTGATTGGCTGACCTTCAGAAGCATGTGGCTATCACTAATTGATTAGTATGGGTTTAATACTTGTTCTGTGGTTACTTGTTTACTACCTTGGAGTCAGACCAAAGAACAGTCTTTTAATCTTCATTTTCAAATTAGGAAGCAAGATCTTTCCAGTTAGGCCAGGCATGAGAATCACCTGGAGTGCCTGTTAAAACAGCTTGCTGGGCACCACCCAAAATGTATTACGTAATAGGCTGGAATTGTACCTTAGAGCGTGCATTTCTAACAAGCTACCAGGTGATGCTGCTATTGGGGCAGAGACCACACTTTGAGAACCACTGAGTTAGAGAACGAAATGTCACAAAAGTAAACAGTAATTAGAGTTGGCTAGGTTTGAGAACTGTTTGGTGGTGGTAACCTACAAGATCAACTGAGCTGCAGTTGGATAGAGGAGTTTAGGCAATGGGCAGAGGCTTGAGCAAGGCTAACCATGGGGGCTCTCTCGGGGGGCACGTGGATGGCAGAGTCTAAGAACTATTGGTGTGAAGTATCTGCCAGAGAGGCATAAAAAAAAGACAGCTTTTACTCTCCTTCCACACAATTCATGACTGCCTTTTGTTTCTAAATTGTCAGCTAGACAAAGAAGTCACTTTACCTTCATTTGTTTTCCTTTTTGTAAACATAAAATACCTAAATAAAACAGGATTTTAATCTCCCCTTTCTTCTCAGTGTATGTTCATAAATTTTGGCTTTGCTAATTAGCACATTCATTCAAGGTAGTGGATACTTTACACATCTGAGCAGGCAATTTAATGCCTTAAGGAAAAGAAGATCCCCAAGGGGGAGAAAAATGTGCATCATCAGTTCCTAACACATGGAAGATATATGTTGAAAAATCAAGGTCCATGCCCAAAAGTGCAATATATTTTTTGTCTTAAATCCATTCCAGCACAAGAAATATGATTCCAACTAGATTGAAGATTTTTTTCTCCTAAGAAATGTGATAGTTGCCAACTAGTGATGAAGTTTCCAGAATTCTTCTCCCAATACTTAACAGATGAATTTATTGGATAGAAAAGTAAGAGCAAATCCAAGCTTCTTTGGAAGCATGCCCAAACTCAGTAACGGTGATATCAATAAGTGTCACATGGAGGCATGTATAAAAGACAGGAAAAGAGCGAAGCAAACACAAAACCACCAAAAAGGCAGCAGAGTAGAGCATATCTAACCTTGATGGAGTACTAGAGTCAGGGTCCAAGCCTTACCAATCCATCAGCATTACTTGGTGTTCATCAGGGTAACCATAAGGAATGACAGTGTCCTCACTGAAATAATGAATGCTCAGGAACACAGAATGTTGTCCTTCCTGTTCTCTATAATGCCTATGACAGCTCTTACCCTCCCCAGTAGAGGTCTTCTCTACAGAGTGCTACCGACCACCCATTTTGGGAAGTACCAAGAGCTTCAAGAGAAGTTTCCAAAAATCAGAGACTGTCAATCTCTGCATTTTGAAATGATAAAATCTTTCTTAATGGTGGGGGAATGCCAAGAATTGGGCACAGAAATTCATGCTTCTCCCTACTTTTAACTCCAAGCATCCCATAGTTAATGGTTCTTCCCGAGTTTTCTGTGCCTGTTTCTGCCCACCTAATAGAGTGAATCATTTACCAAATGTGCAAATTTTCAGCCAGAACAGCATCTATTTTAACAATACTTTATTTTCACTTTTTCTCATAGAGGGTGAGCAAGTGCTCTGTAGGTAGGAATGTGTTGTTTGTTTGTTTGTTTGTTTGTTTAAATGAGTCTCACGGACAAATCCAGAAGGCCCACAATAGCACAGATATTCTATGCATGCACAATTCATATACTTTTTTTCTTTTCACTGAAGGATATGCTAGACTGGTCTGACTTTATTGATTCAATAAACATGTCTGTGCTCCCACCTGTCCCAGGCACCATTCTTGGGGTTGCACTTCCTAAGTGAGTCAAGACTGTGGTCACCTCCGAGTGTGGTCTCCTGTTTCCTCACTAGCTTTTTAAACCTGACATCACACAATAAGAGTTTTATTCCCTCATTTCAAAATAAACAGAGGCTTTGTTTCTTGTTCAAAAGTGTAAACAATATTAAACAAGTTACATGGTAGCTTACACTTTTCTGCCCCTTAACTTAGGAATATGTATGCTTTCCAAGAAATAGATTTTGGCTAAGGAAAGATGAAAAGCCCAGGATGAAAAGTAAAGGATGAGGAGAAAAGCAGACAGGTATGGTAGAATGGAGACATGTAAGCTTCATTTACTCCTTTCCTACTCAGGGCCTTAGCCACAGGGCTCCACTTTGGATACATTTTCCATAGCTTTGCTTTGCAAAGTGTAGTCCCTTAGCAAATGCCATCAAATTCACTGGGGAGCACTGATATAGATACACAGACTGCACAGTATGATAGACAAGTCACAAATCTATGTGTGATTGACTGCCACTACCACCCCCCATAAACCTAGCACATTGTTAGTCCCTCCATTAAGCATTTCTGCAATGCCTACGATGTGTCAGTCACTGTGCTAAGAACTAGAGGCACAATAGAAGCAAACACACACATTTCTCTCCCAAGTTTACATTTTAATGGTGAAGATAGATGTGGAAAGTAGTCATTTCAGTATTTTGTGATGAGTGCTATAAAAAAATAAGAATATGCCAATATAGCAGGACATAATTGGGGCATCTAGTCTAGTCTAGGGAGGGCTGTGAAGGAAGACAAGGAGGAATTAGCCAGGGGGAAAGGATTTAAGGTTAAGAATGAGAACATCATTTGAGGCAGTGGGGATGACATATGTAAAGGTCTACAGTGAGAATGGGTGTGAAATAATAAGAATATATTTGTTTTTGCCCCCACTTCTTGCTAATATTTGGTTTTCGATCCTGGTTTCTGACAGAGAGATTTTAAAACCCTAGTAATTTCCTGAGTAATGGGGGTGATAGGAACATCTTACACAGGACTCCCAAGTCCCTTAGAATTTTCCGGGTGATCGGAGCATCTTTATTTCTAATAAAGAAACTCTTAGCGGGCTCCTAGATGGGTGCTGGTCACCAGAAGGACTAGTCATGACAAGAAGCTTGGGATTTTCAGCCCCACTTGCCATCATCAAGGGAGGAAAAGGGGGGTAGATTTAATCAGGAAGCAGAAAGCACTTTGATTATTCAATAGAGAGAAATTTAATGCAGAGAATTGATTATATTCTATCACTCAATAAAAAAGGCTAAGAAGTCAACCAGAGGACATCGAGACAAGCCAGTGACTGGTAATAAGAAACTGCTTCTACCCTTAGAGTGAAGGTAAAAAGAGAAGGCGGCTGAGGATCACCCTGTGGATATTGAAACCTTGACAGGCCTTTTGGATAGCAACCGAAGCCATCAAAGATACATAATCATTGCCAGTGATGCTGCATAAAGGACACAGGGAGAGGGAGAAATACCCTGGTTTGTCCCAATTTCCACCCTCCAATCTCCTTCTAGTGCCTCTCCTTGGCCAAAGCCCCCAGAAACCAGATGAGGATGCCTGAGAAATGCAGCTTGCAGGAAACCACGTGTCATAGAGTTGAGCAAGAGATGGGCAATGAATGGATCTATTGGAGATTCTCTAATCAACATTAATGCTTACCTTATTTTTGACCATGGGAAAGCAAGTCATAGAGAGTCCCTTTCTTCAAGAAATTTCTAGAATGCCCACCAGAATGTTTACATGCACTAATTAATCGTCCAGATCATTGTCACTGTGGTGACAAGTTCAAGGACTCAGGTCTGAGCAGTTTCACAGTGGTTTCAGGTCAAGCTACAACTCTGCTCTGGAGGCCATGCCTGCTGTGCCATGACGTCCCTGGAGCTGGAACTCTGCAATGCCCTGATGCTGATGGGATAAGAATGTGGCAGAGCTGATATAATACCACTATTCTTTAAGATCAGAGATCCACATTACTGATTTTAAGAAATCAAGAGAACGCATCACTTTTGTTTTTAACTGAAAGGAGTTCCCAGAGATAGACTTTGTGAATCCTAAAGCATTATAGCATAGTGATAAAGCTTTGTCCATTCCCATATGTTATCTTCTCCCAGAGCATACAACTTTTGGCAAGTATGACTAGTGTCGAGTGAACTTTCCTACCACTGACCAAACCATTTCCTACCACTGACCAAACCACTGACATTAGTTTATGTGCTTCACATTTTTTTCACTTATTGTGAGTTCCCTTGGAGGTCCTTAATGACCTGTTCTATGATATGGCCTTAGTCAGAGCCCCCCAGCTTATTAGACATGCTTTACATGAGTGAACCTCCAAAACTAAAACCTTGGGTAGTGTTTAAATATTTTTCCAGGAGACTTCTCGACCCCATTGTAAATTGGTAGAAGCAATACTTAATGGAATGGGTATGACCACATTCACTAGCCAGAGCATCTGGGTCTCAATTCCTTCCCAAATGAGTTTTCCTTACTCTGTTCATGGTTCAAACTAGAGGGAATCTAGAGGTTTCATTTAATGGTGTCAATTTAGATTTGAGAAAACTCAGGTTCAGAAACATAAAGTTATTTGCCTGAGACACAAGGTTGGCTAGTAAGTTGTAAATAGGTATCCAAATAAGACAGCTAAGACACAAACTAAGAGAGACTCAGTGGCAGCAAAAGCACATGAATGGAACACTGGAAAAGATAAATAAGACCAGGGAAGCTTAATTTAAAGAAATAAAGTCGGAAAAGTCAAAAGTTCACATATGTATATATGTATGTAGCTACCTACCTATCTCCCTACCTATCTACTTATATTTAGGGTATGATGAAGGAGCTCTAGTCTCTTCAAGAGCCCTACCATGTCTTTTCTTAATTCCTCTCTTCTTGAGTTGTAGAATTACTCAATTCATATTTTCCCAAACTAAATAAAAAACTCTCAATATATCTTGAGATAATATTGACTGAGAGTCTACTGTGCTTAGTAGGGCAGAACACAAAGTAAGAGAGACAGGCCGACCTCCTACATTAGGAATGAGATAATGTTATCAGTTGCTCCTCTATTATCCACAGAAGTGGTCTCACCGCCAACATTTCATCTTGCCTCCCTTCATCTTGCTTTCCCCATCTCTAGAATGTGATTAACTCCATGCGACCTCATCCCTCTCATGGAACTGCTGCTAGAATCATGTTGGGCATAAGATGCTTTCTCATTCTTAGGACTGACATGAGTATGCCTAAGGAAAAAGCAATGAGTTGTGGAAATATAGACGATTATTGCTTTAGATACATATAATTTTAATAATCAGGAAACAAAAGGAAATAGAAAACCTGATCTTATTGGAGTTTAAGATAATAATCATTCCCCCTGTCTTCTTTGAGCCCAAATCCAATTATAGGTAAAGGGGTTTTTAAAAATCTGATTAGTACTAGTAAAACTATATTGAAGAACAAAGCTTGGACTTGAGGCCAATGTAGGCTTCGGAATAATCCTCACTCACCCTTCACACACTCAAAGACTTCTGACCTGCAAAACGGACACTTCCCCCACTAGGTTCTGGAAGGTCCTGGCTTGCCTCATCCCTTTTGAATGCAGATGGTCCTATTAACAGAGATGAAGGAAGGAGGCCACAAATGCCTACAACCTTTCATGTCTTCACTCCACCCAATAGCAGACAGCTAGATGCCCCACCCTCACCATCACACCAAACAAATAAATACCATCCCTCCTTTTATGGGAGTGGGCCAGAAAGAGAAAAAAAAATCACTTCTTCCTCTTACCTCAAACAGGCTGGAGATGTCTATTTTATTGGCCAGGAAGAATAAGAATAGAGGGAGAGGATGTTTCCTCCATAGGACCTCCCCATCCCATTGACCCTGGCCAAGAGAGAAGAGGCTAATGGTGTGCAGTGTGCAAGTTTTAGCTGCACTCCTGCAGCTGCCTGGACACGGTACCCAAATAAATAGTGGAATGGAAACAATGAAAATGATGTTTGTGGCTGCCTTTGCCTAGGCTGACCCAAGCAAGTGAAGTTGGGACTGTAAAATTAAGCAGAAAAAAACCCAGCTGACAAAACAGTAGGTGTCTAGAGACTCTTCATTTCTCACATGGTTAACTGGAATTTGGGGTTTGGAAATGAAGTCTTTTTCCCCCTTTTGATAGATAAGAGGGTGGATCTTCACAATATTTGGGAGGAAGCAGCTGCGTATTTTGGCAACCATTTAGAGGAAAAGAGTGAATATATGAAATATTACTGCAAAAGTATAAGGGAGAAATTTGAGTAGACAGCCAAGAAAAAAAGTGAGGAGTAGAGAATAGTAAATTTAGGAGATCTCCATCTGATGCGGTTTCTCAAAGATGGTGTATTTAAAAAGAAAGAAAGAAAGAAAAAGGAGCAAGGAGAGAGGGATGGAAGCAAATGCTTGGACCAATGAGCACCAAACTGAGGAAAAACTTTCCTGAGAGACACTTAAAAAGTAACCAAAGAAACAAGTTAAAGACCCAGGAAGGGCAGTTTGTCTGGAGCTTGAAATGGAAAGAATCACAAAGAGATTCCCCTACTATATCAAACTCTCACTGGACCGAGAAATCTGCTGTGCTAATAGCTCTGAACCAGTTGCTTTGCATGAGAGCTGGGCTGGTCTATATGACTTTGTCAAACTTCAATTTCCCATTTTAAACACAGAACAAATAATGATTTTGAGGTGTATATAGCATTAGGGCTATCAAATTAACTCCTTGCAAAGAAGCCCAGTAAGTTAATACACTCAGGAGTTTTCTCATATGAGTCTGAGAATGGCTGGATTAGCCGCTTCTGTAACACACCTTTCCTGCCTGCCCTTCTCACCTTCAAAGTACACTTTGCTTCTGATGCTAACTCATTCCTGGACAATGCTGGGTCATGATTCCACTCTTCTTCCTTATCTGGATCTTTACTGATAGACCAGACAGGGCTACAGAGAATCCATCTTTGATATAAATTCAGAATTTCTGAGACTTTAGATTACTCCCTGTTCTACACTTAAGCTGACTTCTTATCATACTTGGATAAAAGGTGCGCCATTCTTAGATAATCAAGTGGCATATCTTTCTGAAAGCAACGCTAAAAGCTGTCCTAGGGATCTAACATTTAAATCAAATAAAATCCCAGCTGATAAAAGCATCATTAAAGGGTATTGATATTGAATTCTGACTGAGCAAGGGGTCATTTAATCAAGGCTTAAATATCTGATTTTCTAAAGGATACCATCTGAAATAAATCTTCCCCTGCAAACCAGCCAGGTGGAGGAATGGAGAAAAGGTTCATTAAAATATTGTGGACTATCTTCTAATCAATGGAAAGAAACTAAAATTTAAGAGAGAGTCTTCTAAATTCCATAAATATTGCTAACTGATTTTATAAACTTTATCTCATAGTGGCATTGGTATCACTACTTTCATTTTAAAGGTGCATAAACTTAAAATCAAAGAGATGATGTCATTCATTCAGGTTCACACCACTGTTACGTGGCAAACCCAGACTCCATGCTCCCAGCTATTTAACTCTAAATTCACTCCCATTCCTGGGTTCTTACAGAGCTCTTCTTTTTTTTTTTTTTTTTTTTTTTTTCCTCTTTGGACCATAGCTCTGGGTCTCATCTCATGGGACCTCCCAGAGAGAAGTCAGCACCCACTGGGAGAACAGACTCTCCTCTGTGGAACTGGAAGAACTCAGTGAGGTCCAGTGGACAGCACATCTAAGACACTAGGAAAGATGCCAGGACAGGGAGCAGAGAATTTGGAATAAAAATACAAGTATGACAGGTATGACAAGTATGACATGTCTCCAGACCTTTGTAATAGTTTTCCTTCTTATGAAGTCTTTTTTTAAAAAAAGATAGATTTATTTATTTGTTCGTTTGTTTATTTATCAGAGAAAGAGAGAGCACAAGCAGGGGGAGCAGCAGGCAGAGGGAGAGGGAGAAGCAGGCTGCCCACTGAGCAAGGAGCCCAATGTGGGAGTTTATCCCAGGACCCTGGGATCTTGACCTGAGCTGAAGGCAGATGCTTAATCAACTAAGCCACCCAGGTGTCCCTCCTTCCTAGGAAGTTGTTTCTGCACCTCCCTTCCTGGATTGACTTCTTCCACTTGAGGCCTTCCTTAGCAAAGACATCTTCCACCATGGTTCCTCTGATGTTTCATTATGCTTGGAGCCTATTTCACAAAGGAGAATTCAGCACTTGGTCCTCCTTAATGGACTAGAGAAGAGGAAAACTTTGCAAATGAAGTAAACACTTTGTTTTCTCCTTATATATGACTGTCTGCTCCTTGAGAGCAGGAAAAGCATCTGTACCAAGGCACAGGAGCTGGAGCATGACAAGGCTCAGAATGAATTACTAAATGAATTATTCTAGTAGTGGAGAGAAATATTTAAACAACTAAGTAAAGAAACAAGACAAGTTAAACTAAGGGCCAACTCAGCTGATAAGATTTTTCCAAGTAGGGGTTCAGCTGAAAAAAAGAATCATCGTAAAACAAACGAAAAAAGGTTGAAACATCAAAGAATCCATAAACATGCAGTATGACATTATCCTTTTACCTGTCTCACAGTGTCTTCTACAAGCATCTGCAGACACCATAATTTATGCTGCCCAATGTTCTCCAGTTACAAACTGCAGGCAAGGTGTGCGGCGTTCACTGTAACAATATTTGTTTTCTGACCCACTCCCTTCGTCTTCTATTATCCGCTTCACACTCTATGAGACTACATCCGGCATGTGCCTCCTAAAAGGGATTAGTCACCTTCTTTTATTCATAGGAACATTAATGGCTTCTACTTATTGAGTACCTACTATGGCTGGGGCACCCACTAGGTTCCTGACACACTGATTTTATTTAATCTTCACAAATGTCCTGATGAAGTGACTATTAAGTTTCCACGTTTCCCTGACGAGATTTCTGGGTTAAGGAATTTTCCCCCAAACTCCATGGTAACAGGAAGCAGAGTAAAGATGTGAATTTTGGTTTGTCTGACTTCAGAGTCAAAACCCTTAAACACCCACCGAAGCTCAGCAGCCTTAGAAGCATTTTGCAGGAAACAAGGTTACCCAACATCACCCAAGTGCTTCATTTCCAGAGAAAAACGACCCTCCTCATAACAGACCTTTCTGCACGAGCTGCCCCTAAGGTTAAAGTAGTCATTCTAATATGTGATTCCAGCCCAGCTCAGCTGCCTACAGGAGCTGCAATCGCTCATGGGCACGGCTGGGAAGAAAGTTGGGTCTGAAATGAAGTCATACTTTATTTTGTGGGGTCGTTTTCTGCATCAGAGAAACATTTTGTATCAGCAACAGAACAGGGCAACACCGAATCGCCAGTAATCTCAAGAGGAAGTATTTCCCCTTCTCACCCGTTGCAAATTCTCAACTCCACTCAAATGCAGGCATGTAAATAATTAGAATAACTAGAGTCAAACTCAGAGCCTCTAGGGAGGGAATTCATAAGCTCTGTGCGAAGAGGTTTATAAACATTGTGTTATTATTTCTTAAAATGAGTTAGGCAGGTGTTTATCCACACTTTTTTATAGACCAGAATGATTTCATATTCTCAGATCTTCCTGCAGACTAGAAATGGTTACAGGCTGCCTGTAAAGGAGAAACCGAACGCATATAAGCACATGTGCGTTAGGGCTGGAAGGAGCCTCAGAGCTCAGCTATCCTGACCACCATCGGCTGAGGCCAGGAAAGCTGGGGATTGGCCTCAGAACACATCCTGGGCACATCAGTAGATGAGCTCAGAGCCTGGAACCCATCTCTGTCTACTTTCGGTCCAGGATGATTTTTATAACACCCCAGAGGAAGCAGTGTGAATTCAGAGAAGCCAGAGTCAGAGTGTCATGCACTGGTTTGGAAGGCTCATACTAAGTCAATATGCCCCAATATTTCTTTTTTGCACCAATATTTTTTAAAAGTAAATATAAGGACTTTTAAATAAATAATACAGATTTTTTTTAAATAGAGAGATAATTAAAAAACAAATGGATGGAGAAAAAAACAACACAATCACCTTATCACCCAGAGACAGTCACTGATTAAACCTTGGTATCTATCCCTCTGGATGTTTCTATGCTTACATGTGCTTATAAATCGATTCCTTTATACACATGGGACCACACATAAACACTGTCTGATAATTAGCTTAGTAGCTATTTCAAACATCTTTCCAAGCGGATGTATCTTCATCTATGTTATTTTTATGGCTGACTAGCGTTCCATGGCATGGCTGCTCCATAATTTATTACACCAGTTCCCTAATGTGAGATCTCGACTTTTTTTCACTAATAAAAGCAACAGGAAACATGGTGTGATGCCTGAATGGGCTCCGCCCCCTTCCAATGGTGTTGCTTTACAGCTGTGTCAGCATGGACAAGCTACTCAGCTCCCCACACCTTTTCCTCAACCAGCAGTCACACCTCTCACAAGGGTTGGGAGGGAGTTAGGGGAGGGAGCTCCCATAGGTCGTGCTTAACACTTGTTAGTTGCTTTCCTTGTTCCTGTATAGTTGGATGGTGTTATTATTACTAGCAACTCTTTCACAAAAAATCTTTTGAGCTAAATTTTCGTGCCCACCCTTAATTATTTCCTGAGAATTAGTCTTAGAAATTGTATTATTAAATCAAAAAATATTTACAGATTTGTCACATTTGTTGCCAAGTTGCCCTTTTAAAAGACTGTGCCAGGTCACAGTTGCCTGAAAAGAAACAAGAGTGCTCATTACCTTACACATTCTCCACAACTGGCGTTGTAATTCTTTTTAAATCATCTTTGCCAAATTGAGTATTGATAAAGACATGTCATTATTATTTTAATGTTATTTCTTTGTGTGTCAAGAAAGTCAACCATTTCCATCTATGTTTTGGCCATTTACTTCTCTCCTTCCTTCTCCTCCTTTCTGGACTTGTCTCTGGCACAATTTTACCTCTCTGAAATTGTTCATGAAGGGCATTTAGCAACTGCTTTAGCCCTTTGGGTTTAAAAAAAAAAGTCCGCTAGACTATATAAGTACCATGAGGACAGGGATGGAGACTGTCTTCTTTGCTCTTCTCACTCTCCATAGAGCCTGGTTGAGAAATTGCCCCGATAGACATTGATGGAATGACTGATGACTGAATAGGTGGTGGATGATGGGTGGGGAGCTACAAGAATGCTCCCTAGAGCAGCCCTGCAGCAATTGCCATGACATAATTTCCCAGTTTTCCAAGCCCTCTCTCCAGTCCATTCAAAGAAAGATACCCAGACTCAGGCCACGCCTCTAGGGAGACCCTTACATCTACCAGAATCTCCTTCCCATCTTGAGAATGTTCTTGTCACAAGGTTGTGCATGTCACCAAACATGTTTGCAACTCACATTCACTGTCCAGAGGGGGAGAGCCTGAATACGTAGTCAGCGTCCATCAGATACATGATAACACCTTTGATTTTCATCAATACACCAATATTGTGTACTTACCAAGGGAAGGAACTAGACTCTGGGAGAAACAATTACATGAGGAACATAGAGGGAGGAACAGAGTGTGTTGTCTCTATCCTCAAGAATAGGAGTTCTTTCAGTCCTTCCAGACATTTCAGGAGCCAGGCAGGTAAGCTGCCATCGAGGGTGAGGGAGCATGACCCTAAAAAGGCTGTCACTTCTCCACTCTAGTCAATTGCTACCAGAGCAAGAACATGGGTTTGGAGCTGCTAGAATCTATCTGGAATGTTACATGAAATCACTTGACTGAATGTTGGTTTGGTTTTCCAGCATTACGTAGGTCCAACAAAAGGTCAGAACCAGCCCATACGAGAGTTCTGCCCAGGCATCAGACAGCTCATAGGAAATAAAGCAGCCACGTTGTAAATGGGGGGCATAGGGGTATAAGGCAGGGGCACAAGGGAGGGAGTAGTGCTTGTGGGAGAGGCAGCTGCAGGCAGAGGTGAGGCATGAACCTCATTTTGCAGGGTGATGTTCAGAAAGGCTGAACGGTCTATTTGAGTGGACACTGGATGAATGTCTCGATCTTTCAGTAGCAAAGAACTGGTGTGCAGGGCATAAAGGCAGAGTCATGGGCACCTGGGTGGCTCAGTGGGTTAAAGCCTCTGCTTTTGGCTCAGGTCATGATCTCAGCGTCCTGGGATCGAGGCCTGCATTGGGCTCTCTGCTCAGCAGGGAGCCTGCTTCCTCCTCTCCCTGTCTCTCTGCCTGCCTCTCTGCCTACTTGTAATCTCTCTCTCTGTGTCAAATAAATAAATAAAATCTTTAAAATAAAATAAAATAAAATAAAGGCAGAGTCAGGGCCAAGCACGTTAAGTGAAGTGGACATACAACCCATTGTGACTGACTATAGGGCCTGGTGTATCTGGTAAGACATGAGAGAGCTAGTTTGGGGAAGATGGCAAACCCAAGTCCCCAGCAGACAGAGTCCTCTCCAACCTTCATAGCATTACAGATGCAGCTCTTACCCTGCATTTTCCCCCTGAAAGTTACCCGGAACACCAGCAGTTTTGGACCCCCACGAGCAGGTGTGCCGTAGCAGCCCTAACTAGCCTCACAAAACCCAGAAGACTCATGAGCCTGACATTGCAGAATTTATACTGGCAGACTCCCATTTTTCAAGCTGCTGCCCATCCTTTTTCTCTTTAAACAGCAGACTCATGTATGATGTTCTATTTTTCCATTTGAAAATGCTCCAGCTGAACACTTGCATGGTTACCATGGCAACTATCAGGTAGCATCGTCTTGTGCCTGAAGCTGAGACTGCCAGCAAGAAAGCCAATGCAGTAGTATATTGTTTCTTCCTGGACTAATCTTTTAAACTGTAGCCTATAGTGTTCCCATAATCTATTCGGTTGGAAGCTTGAGTGGTTTATTGAATTTAATGTGCCATAGCTCTCCTTTGACTGAGCAATCCATTCAGTAGTGGGCCTTAATTTGAATTTTCTCCTTGGCAATAGAAAGTGCAGGGCCTACTGTGGTGCATGTTCTGTGATTTCTAAGATTCTAAGAAAGGAAATGGATTTGCACATACAAACAAACTCTGTCTTTTTAATCTCACACTAGTTGAAGAATTACGCATCTTATTCTGACTGGACCCAAGTGGGCTAATGGCCAAACATCTGATTTCTGGATACTTATATACCACCAGGGAGAGCTAATACATTTCTGTGATTAGTAAACACTATAAGGAGGTGAGGAGTAAAAGCCAGCCGGCTCAGCCCGACAGTGGCTATCAGTTCTAAAACCTCCAAGGTGCCCCCCTCCACCTATGTCCTTATAGAGTGTCCACACCTCCCCTCGGCCTCCCTGGGGGACGGAGATAAGGTAAGTAGAGGATGGGCGTATGTTTACCATAGACTGGGGCAATCCAATAGGACAACATGAATGGTAGTGTTCTTTGGGATCAATAAAATGAGAGGTTCGATTGTTTCAAGAAGTTTCAGAGTGAACTAGAGACTGGAAGAGGGCAGGGGATTTTAAGGAACTGTTGTACACCTGTGCATGGACCTTTAAATGTTTGAGAGAAGTGTGGATGAACAATGGAATCCTTTGGGGAGCTATTCTTTGAATGTGAAACCACTCAGGTTAGGGCTGGACTGCATAGGTCATAGCTTAGGACACATTACAATTTTTTAGTTGGAAATCTAATTTTTCCTAATTAATTAATAGTCATTATCAAACCACTGATTAATTATAAAATATTTAATATTAGGCTTTTCATTCAGTGGATGTCAGTTGTACACCTCCTGTGTTTTGCTTTTTTTTTTTTTAAATTGGACCTTAGGCACACGCTCATCATCTGTTCAAGCATGACCCTCTTTGGTAATTTACTTATCTACGCATTTGTTTACTTATTAATATCTATGGACACCCATGAACCTATCATCCACTATTCACCAATTCTAGATGTTGTGGGAGGCACAAAGGTGAGGAAAATGGGTCACTCCTTTTAAAAAGCCTCTAATTTGGTGTGATGGCCTAATAACGGCTCCCAAGGACATGTCCAAATCCTACCCCTTTGAACTTGTGAATATCACCTTATTTAGAAAAAGGGTCTTTGCAGATATGATAAAAGTAAGGATCTAGTAATGAGTAGACTATCCTGGATCCTCCAGATGGACTCTAAATAACATCAAAAGTGTCCTTATAAAACAGAGACAGAGATCTGACCCATGCAGACAGAAGAGAAGACAATGTGAAGGCAGAGGCAGAGATTCAAGTGATGTGGCCACAAGCCAATGAACACCAAGAAATGCCAGCAGGCATCAGAAGCTGGAAGAAGTGTGGGACAGATTTTCCCTGAGAGCTGCTAGAGGGAATGCAACCCTGCAGACATCTTGCTTCAGACTTCTGGCCTCCAGAACTGTGAGATAATACATTTCTGTTGTCTGAAGCCACCACGCGTTGCAATTTTTTTTAAACTGAAGTATAGCTTTTGCACAAGGTTACATTAGTTTCAGGTGCACAACGTAATGATTCCACAAGTCTATACGTTATGCTACGCTCACCACAAGTGTAGCTCCCATCTGTCACCATACAAAGCTATTACAGGACCATCGACTGTATTCCCTAGGTTCTACCTTTCATCCCCATGACTTATTCATTCCATAACTGGAAGCCTGAACCTCCCACTCCTCTTTACCCATTTTGCCCATCCTTCTACTCCCTGTCTTTGGAAGCCAATGATTTTTTTAAAGCCCCAGGGTAAAAACGGAGGTTCTTCCTAGATTCCAAAGCAAATGGATTAAACTTAGTTCGGCAATTCTCAGAGTGTCCCAGGAAGGCACTGGAGTGTGTGAGGTCCTTCGAGAGTCTAAAGTCAAATTTCAGAGACACTAATGCTTTGATGATGTCTGTTCTTTAGTTTTTGCACAAATCAATATCTTCATTAAAAAACATTTTACTAATATTTAAAGTAGCTGAGAAAAGAAATTGTTTCTTTCTCATGTTGGCCCAACTCTGGTCCTGTGGTGCCCAGCACAGAGGCTGTGTTTTATAAGTGTTAGCTGGAGGAATGAAGTGTGTCTAGGAGCATGACTCTACTATATAAGTTCTATGACCTTGGGCAAGTTACCTAAACTGGTTTCTTGATCTCTTACACACCGATAATAATACCCAAGTCACAGAAGGGTTGTGAACATTAACAGAGATAAAGAATGTAAAGCAGATAGCATGGTAGCTGACACACAATAGATGGATAAGCTACCAAGTTGTTGAGACCATGTTTTGCGAAGCCATGTAACAGAGCTGTCAGGAAAGAAACTATGAGTCAAGCACACTTGACTTCCAATCAAGTTCAGCTGTTTACTGTCTGGGTGACTGTGGACAATTAACCTCCTTAAAGCTTATCATTCATTTATAAAATATGAACAATAATATTTACTTTATTAGAGATGTTGTGAGGAATGAATAAGTTATATGTAGAGCTGGCCTCTTCTTTTACATTAATATACAAATTCTATAATAATATTTCACTTTTAAATGAAAAAAGAATGTTGAAATCTCCAATAAAAATTGTTTGGATGCATTCTTTTCTTCAAAATGAACAGTGCTATAATTTCTTCTCTGTTTTCCCTAGTTTAAGAGACAAAGAGTTATGCACTACTAAATTTAATATCACCCCTTCCCTAGATTAAAAGTGTTCCCAACCTCTGCATTCTGAATGGGATAGAGCTTTACACATTACATGTAGACATAATAACATGAAACTCCATAATGTTCCTTATTCTAGTCTCTCTCTGGTTGGATTCAATACTTCAAGGTATATAAAACAAAAAGGTTCACACTTTCTATCCCCCAGATGATGTGAGACAAATGGGAAGGATAGCAAGTAAGATTTGAGAAGATTTTGGAATGTAGATTCTCACAGTTCACACAGCCTCTGAGTGCCAGTCCACAATATCACTTCTAGATGATTATTGAAGACATGAACATGAAAATATAACAATTAGATATGACACTTTAGGGTCTATAATCCCACAAGGTTCTGCTTGATTAAAAATGGTCCATGTGGAAACTTTCAAAACCTGAAATTAGTTTTAATATATGAGAAACTCTTCTCACACATACTAATAATGAACAAGTGAGCTTGATATCAGAACCTGGAAATAGTCAAAGGGAGCACACTGATTCAGGGCTCTAAGTAATAAATTGGAAACAGCCATGTGTTCCAACTTTTGCTCCATAGCGTGCATAATGATTGAGTGTCCATGCGACCTAGAGATAATTAAAACAAGGTCCCTGACATATAGGGGCTCAAGGTCTAGTGAGGGAGACAGACACTTAAGCATTCAATATAAGTGCTAACATAGAGAGATGGACAGTGGGTCATGGGGGGACATAGTTTGAGGAGAACAAAATGCTTAAGCTGGATTGACAGATTTAGCAAAACATTTAATTATTTGGCTTTTAATTCACTAGCTGCAGAATGAGAGAGGCTGTTGGGAGAGCTCAATTTTCAGCTAAATATTAATCTCTAATTTCGCATTCTTCCTTTTTAAGATATCCATCTCTTCTGCCTCTGATCGGAAATTGAGGTCTTGAAGCTATAATGCATTGAGAAATCTATTGAAAAATACACTTGAAAAATAAGAAACACAGCGAACTTTTTGTTTATTTGATCTATGTTGAACCAAAGTATTGATTTGAGTGGTGAATTGTTGCTTCATTTGTTTCTCATTAACTTGGTAGTTAGGTACACTGGTTACAAACTAAGTGAATTCAGAAACTGCAAAAGGCCCCAAGAAAATAAATCTTTTAAGAATTACGAGAAGACTGATGTTACTGGAAAAGAGGGAAGAGTCTGTTAAGTGGAAATTTCAAAGCTGTCGGTACTGTTACTTAAAAAAAATCAAGGTTTGGATGTATTTTTAAAGTCTTTGGACTAAGAAGCTCAGAAATTGGTTCTAGTCCTGCATCTCTCTTTGTCTAGGTCTGTACAAGTCACCACCACCTTTGGTGTCATTTTCCTAAGCCTCTAAAATAAGGAGTTTTTATATTAACCAAAATTATTTTGGACATAAGTAAAAGAAGTCCAATTCAAACTGGCTTCATTTTTAAAAAGGAAGGACTTCAATGATTTAGGTAACTAAAAAAAGGTAAACCAACTTCAAGCATAGCTTTAAATTATGTCACCAGGACAGTATGCCTCTCTCTCTCTATTAGCTCTAATTTCTACTGTGTTGGCTTCATACTCACACACTTTCTCCCTTTGTGGTGACAAAATTGCTCCTCACATATTCAGCTTTAGTTCCTAAAAACTTAAAGCCCAGCAAAAAATGTTTTTGTCCTTCATCGTAATTCCAGGAAAAGTCCTAGAATTGACTTTCATTGGATTTAATTGCCTTCATCACACCCCTAAACCACTCACCTTGTGAATGGGGAATGCAGTGTTTCAACTGGTAAGACCTAGGGAAAATGCCCTCCTCTGGGGCCTGAAGTGGAGTTGGTACAAAGCCTGAGAGTGAGGGAAGACTGATTTCCAAAGGAAAGCCAACAATCAGCTACAGAAAAAAAGGGGAAATGGAGTTTGGAGGCCCCCAAACAACAGATATCTAGTAGGATTAAATACATTGCCTCTAAGGCCCCTTCTAATCCCTAAAATTACCTCTTGAAACCCCTATTTTATTAGATAAGGACATTTTTTACCAGGAAAGATCCAGGGATTTGCCCAAGTCTCACAGCTGGTTAATAACAGAAACTGAACTCTGGTCTCTTAACTTGGAATCATGTGTTCCACATCTTTTCAAGGGTTTTAACTCCAGGATCACAATGAACTGAACACCACATGGTTTACAAAGTATGAACTCTACCACTTCAGGAGAAAGTCATAATGAAGGTCATTTTCTGTATTGCTTCTGAAGGTACCATTAGGAACTGCTGATAACTTATGGCAGGTGCAGCAGAAAACCTCTGCATTGACTAATTTGATTGGTTACCCTAGTTCGAACATGCTACACATGGCACCTGTTTCTAGTCCAGCTGAACATGCTTTGCGTTTTCATTTTTAATGTCTAAGAAGAACATACTTGTGGTTACCATAGCAACTGTCTGGAGGCTACTTCTGTGTGGAGATGAGGATGCCAACAATAATACTGCTTCTTTTTCTTGATCTAGACTAACCCTGCAGGTGGACCCAGGCATGGGTGATTTTCTTTCTTAAGCTTCTCAGATGATACTGTATAGCCAGTGTTAGGAGTTCAATATAGCCCTTTAAATTCTTAGTAAGACAGGTTCGGCTGAGAGTTCAGATAGTTCCCTCAATCTCATACCTCCCGTTTCACTTCAGAACTTCCCATCAGTGCATACCTGGTGACTTACAACAGCATATATATTTTTTCTCTTCTTGAAGGAAAGGGTCTTGTCCACTCTGGCACAGTATGTGATTTCTGGATTTCCAAGGTGCAAACTCATGAATATTCTTAATGAGAACTGTGGTTTTTCCATCTCCTTCAAATTGGGCTATGTTGGAACTTAATTGCAACGAGGGACCAGAAACGTCTGGCAGGTCTAACAGCCATGATCTGTGGTTCTGAATACACCGTATGAATTACCAGCAGAGTGCTGTGTCACTGAGATTGCTGATATGCTGTGAAGATGTGGAGGAATAAGGAAGCAAAGCAAATAATGACCTCTCAATTAAGTTTTCCAAAAGGCTCAGATGATTAACTGGCTACAGGCAAAGTTTACTCCTCAACTGAAAACATAAGCAACAACATAAAGCAGGCACACCTGCCATCCCAATAACTTAGGGTTGGTGAAAAGAAACATCACATTTTTTTAAATTAGCAGGCTGTCCAATGTTTGGCAGCTCTTTTCCAAGTGATTTTATTTTCCTTCCTTCATTAGTGTGAAGCTTGAAATAAGTTCTATTCAATTTCATGTTATGGACTTGATTTATGTCAAAACATTGTACTGGTTATGACCTAGGCAGTGATAGACAAATTCAAGAGAATGTGGCTTGATATTTAAAATGTGTTCCTTGAAAATGGAGTGGAAAATATTTAGTAGGGAAGTTCTGCCTTGTTTTGGAGAATTTAATGGAATAAATTTAAATTTTATGATTGAAAATCATGTGGAGCATCTTGGTAAATAATCATGGAGAATGTATTCATTAAATATTTATGGAGCATATACTATTTTCAAACCATTTAGACACTAGGAGGGATATAAAGGTGAATGCTCTTGGGATGTTTACAATACACCAAAGAGATAAGAGAAACATTAATCGCTGCAATGCTAGGCCATATGCCATAAAGTATGATAGTATCTTGAAATAGGTAGACTTTGAACTTGGCAGGGAGAGCAACAGTCAGGCAAAAGGACTAATAGAAGCAAAAATTCATAAGGGACAATCGGGACAGAGTGCATGGGAGATGAGACTTACTGGATGTCTCACGGTGTGAGAAGCAGGTTACAGATTCTTTTTTACCCATGTGACCACATTTAATTCTTGAAACAACCCAAGAGTTTATTCCCAGGTAATTTCCAGGTAAATACACTGAAATTATGAAATGCTAAGTAATTTTCCCCCAATCACTCAGGTAGTAACTGGTAGCACAGGAATGTAATATTTACGCTCATGGGAAAATAATTAGCTCGGTTTGACTAAATCAAAAGAGGGAAAGGAGCCTGGAATGTAGTCAACCAAGGCAAGATCACACAGGGCTGGAAAGTCAAATTGATGCGTTCAAAGTCAACTCCACAGGTAATGTGACTCATTCGCAGTCTAACCTAAAACTCAGCCAGCTTCCCCGCACCTGGAGAGCTTTGAGAGGAGCCTGAGGCCACAGCCTTCGAGGGTTCAAAGCCCTCCTACATTTCCACCCTTTCTGATGTATATTTCCTCTCAATTCTCAACAGCTCCTCCTGTGTCCATCTATGTGGATATGATGCCTGGCTTCATCCTTGGTGTCCCCCAAATCCATGACTTCCAAATATTTTACAAGCTTGGTAACTTTCTAAAGATGAGTGGGGCTTATGTGAAAAGACACATCAAGGAGAGAGGTATCTTCTACCCTCGCCTGGGCCCATTCCACCTACTTCCCATTCCCTGCTTTTTTTTGTTTGTTTTTCTACTCCTTTTCCTTATGACGCAGGCAAGGCACTGCTCTCATTCATCTCTTTCAGGACAGTTCCACCCATGCCCTTGAATGGGTCCTTGGTGCTTTGTCTTCTCCCCCAATACCTTGTGAGAGCTATTTCTTCTAAACAAATGCAGAGTTCTCTGTGGAAGGAGTTCTAATAGATGGACGGGATCCTGGATAGTCTGGAAGCAGGGAGACACATGCTTAAGGCCATTGTCCAAGGGCAGCATGAGCCCATACTGACTTTACCTGGATGTTGCCAGTGAAGGTGGAAGGATAAAGGGTAAACATGAGACATGAGGAAGGAGAAACTTTTCTGTTTTGCAGATTCATTTGCACCATGCAAACTACCTAAGTTCTTAATGAGGTTTAGGGTATTTTTTTCCTTCTCATCAAATGCTTTAGTTCTATCTAAGTTTTGGACATAAGGCAGTATTCTCTCCAGTTATAAAATAGAATATCAGCAGGTGGTCTCAGAAAAGAATTTTCCTAACATGCTGTACACTTTGTCAGAAAAATTTTTTTCATGCCGCCAGATTTTTTTTAAATCATGATTTACTTTCCAGATATTTAAACCTTTATTTCCATTTAGTTTGCTTTGAAACGCAGCAGATTAGCTAGAGCACAAGATTGTCTAGGATCGGCTGAGCGGCAGAGAACACTGACACAGTGAGAGAGCGAGGAATGCGAGTCATTTGTCTTCTCTGCAAGCACACACAAATGATCCTTTCCTGCCATATGTTCCAGAGAATTCTTTTATTTCCCTTCAGGTATTTGACCCCCTATTGAATAGAGGCATTGATCAAAGTCGAAGCTGTAGAGTGACTGATAGAATAGCTTCAGTTTTCAGTAAATCAAATGTTAAAAAAGAATCAAAAGTAAAATTTTGATGTTTAATTCCTGTTCCTGAATCTGGCTTATGTGAACACAAGGCTGTTGCTTAACAATCTTGGGCTTCTGGTTTCCTTTTCTCTTTTATTTTTTTAAATATACACAGCCAAGAAATTCTACAACGAGAGAGAAATTTTTTTGACTTGGACTGACCTTAGAGATGGAAATCCTTAAGTAAAAGATGGTAATTTGAACTAAGGATCCTTGTGTCTATTTCCAAAGAATTATGACTCGGAAGGTTCATGTGAGGTGAAGGAGAACAAGAAGAAATAGACATCTAGTTGAGATGCTGTGCCAAACATCTGGAGGAGAGAATGAGAGCATTATGGGAAAACAGATGGAGGGAAGCTTGTCCAGATAAAATTAAAGGAAACGCCGCTCCACATCTGATTAGCTAAGAGAAAGCTATTTAAAAGGAAAATATCTATAAAACCTGTACTTTAAATTGTCTCTTGACATAAAAACACTTTTAAAAATTAGAGTTCTTATCAGGTCTTGAGGTTTACTTTGAAGGTTTTAATTTACTAATTACTCTGTGTGTTGTCTTGTTTTGTTTTTTAATTAGAAACAAGACCCTAACTGATAACCAAAAGGCTTATAGATAAAGACCTACACTAAAAATTATTTCTATGCTATTTTAATTAACCCACTGAAATTTCGTTTGAACAATCAGGGTCTAAATTAAGCATTTGTGGGTGTGAATTAAATATTTGTGTTTGTCAAGAGAAGCTGATACTGCCTCTTTGGGAATTGGCTTTACCTCTGCAATAAAGAGCTAACTGTCATGTATGAGCATTTTATCCACTAGCTATATTGAGCACAGGGTTGCAGTTCATAGGGTTTGCAGAGAGGTCCATGAAAATGTTTAAGATCTGATCTTAAAAATTAATTGGATCCAAAATAAGACACTGAACTAAAATGGAAGTGAGAAATTACATCAAGAATATANGGAAATGGTGATTAGGGCGCCTGGGTGGCTCAGTGGGTTAAAGCCTCTGCTTTCGGCTCAGGTCATGATCTCAGGGTCCTGGGATCGAGGCCCGCATCGGGCTCCCTGCTCAGTGGGGAGCCTGCTTCCCCCTCTCTCTCTCTGCCTGCCTCTCTGCCTCCTTGTGATCTCTCTCCCTCTGTGAAATAAAAAATAAATAAAATCTTTAAAAAAAAAAAGAATATATAGTATTAAAAACGAAATTACAAAGATGGTTTCACATTCTTACAACAGAATACCGTGCCATGTGTAATGTAACAAATGAGACATCGGTCCTCTGAAATAGAGATGTCCAGGTTTTAACAGAGGCCCTGCAATAGCCCTGCTGGTGGGGAGAAGTATCCTTCTGAGGGAGCACACACACCTTTCTGGTAAACACTTCTTTTGTAGCCCAAAGGAAAAGATTATCCTTTTCTTTAATACCCAGAAGAAATTGTTTGAGCCCCTAATCCAGGAACTGGAAGGTGTACAGCCTGCTCTTTAAGATTCCANTTCTGGTAAACACTTCTTTTGTAGCCCAAAGGAAAAGATTATCCTTTTCTTTAATACCCAGAGGAAATTGTTTGAGCCCCTAATCCAGGAACTGGAAGGTGTACAGCCTGCTCTTTAAGATTCCATGGTATTACCTTGGAGTCTGTCGCTATCCTATCTACCCCTTGCCCAGACTTTCTGCCTCCTCTGACTTGATTCTTGCTTACTTTCCCTTCTCCTGTGACTCCTCTCCTCTTTCCAGGCCGTGCGCAGCCACCTTTCTCCTCATTCCTTCTGACAGACATCACCAACAAAAAGCCTTTGTGCACAACAAACTTTTTTGAATGGTTGGGAATAATGAAGAGGGACCCGCACCTCCAGGAATAATAAACAACTCAACACTGAATACAAGAGAATAGTGTTCTTATAGTTCCTCATCCATCCCCCAAGGGGGAATTTCTTAACCAGTCCTTTCTTTCCTTGAGCCCTGGCCTACCACCATAATGCCAGGTCTACTGTCCCCACCAAGAGTCCCATTTTTCCAACTTTCTTTCTTTCTTTCTCTCTGGTAGTCCCTGCCTACCAGATAAAAAGTGAGCATTCCTGTTACAGACCATCTAGCTCAGGGACTTCCTTTTGCCTACCTAACGATACCCATTACTGCATTTTCCTAGCAAAGACAGATTTTGCCCTTAGTTAAATTCTACCACGTCCTTGAAATGTGGAAGCTGCTAAATATTTCTCTCTCACACTCTCTCTCTCTCTCTCCTTTTTAGATAGTAATCTTTACCTTTCTATATGACTTCTAAAGAACCACTTGCTCGAAATAACAAATGGCATGTGTTTCAGTAATCCTTCTTTTCCCTGAATAAGTTGTTTTTGTTTTTGTTTTTGGGTTTTTTGTTCTGTTTTGTTTTGGTTTGGTTTTGCTAATGTTTTGAAAAAGAATCCTTGGAGATTTGAGTCCTGTGTGGATTAACAGAAGAGACATAGTACAAAGAGCCATGAAACTCAGCTTTTACTTCCATGGATCAACATATTTGAATCCAAAATACTGGTTGAGTCCAGGGTAAGGAGTCAAAGAATGAATTATGCAGTAGAAACAACCATCATTAGAAGAGTTAAATAGAAAAAGGGACAAACATAGGAATGATAAGCCAACAAAGGCCCCTGGGAGAAGGCAGTGTGTGAGTTAGACCTTGAAGAAGAAGTGGGATCATATCCCGGGACCATTTTCTTCAGTTTTATTTGACTCTAGACATTGTGACTGAACATGTGCTCTAAAAAAGTCCATTTTGTCTTGATGGTATAGTTTAAAGGATAAAACCATAATGGTTAGTTTACTCCACAAAGAATGAAGAAAACATTCTCCTACTTTCACCAAATTTGCTAAGCTATCAATGAACTCAAGAGACTTTTTGATGCTCATTTGGGCTCTGTACATTGTTTTTCCTGATTTAGCCAGTGATGATCATTTCAACCTGCTATGGACAAGCACAGTGCTAGGAGACAGGAACAGACATGAGGAAACAAACACAGTAAGACACAGCCTCTCTGATCGCTGAGTGACGGATAACACAGCTGCAGACGGAGAACTGCAAAACAATGTGGTAAATGGTGTAATAGAAAGGGTCAGGGACAGCTACGGGCACAGAGGGTGACCAACTCTCTCCAGAGATGCTGGGGAGGGTTCTAAGAGAAAGTAACCTCTGAGCTCCTTCTCTAAGGTTGAGTGGAGATCACCGGGCCATGAGGGGGAGAGCATTCCAGGGAGAGGGGCAGAGGGTATAAAGGTGGAGAACACAGTGAGTGCCCCAGAGTTGAAGCTGATGCAAGGGGAGCTAAAGAAGCTGCGCCACGTGCTTCAGACGCTGGTGATCCAAACAGGTTCTAAGGGATCCTGTGGATGCCATAGAGAGGACAGGGGATGGCCAAGATCAAGGGGACAAAAGAGGTGGGGGCAAGGACTGGGTGACCAGGGATTCTGCCTGCACCCAGCCCTACTTCCATGGAGCAGAGCTGCTTCAATGTTTTATATGTTGGGATTCCAGATTATATTTCATTTGTGAAGAAAGGAAAAGTAAGTTTTAAAAAAATAGGTGACAATGAAAAACAGGAAAATGACCATTATAGAGCTGTGATTTCGAAAGAAAACTGCAGCCTCAGTTACAAAGTAGATTGGATGGCATGGAGACCAATAAAGGGTTTATTGCAATGGTTCAGGCAAGAGATGATGAAGCCTCTAACAAGGGTATGACATAGTTTAGAAGCCAAATGTAACGACTACAGGATTTTCAAGTATACTTCAGGGCATTTTTTTTTTTAAATTTTATTTATTTACTTGANTTTTTTATAATGATTTTTTTTTTTTTAAAGATTTTATTTATTTATTTGACACAGAGAGAGAGATTACAAGTAGGCAGAGAGGCAGGCAGAGAGACAGGGAGAGGAGGAAGCAGGCTCCCTGCTGAGCAGAGAGCCCAATGCGGGCCTCGATCCCAGGACCCTGAGATCATGACCTGAGCCGAAAGCAGAGGCTTTAACCCACTGAGCCACCCAGGCGCCCATTCAGGGCATTTTTTAAGGTCGGAAATGTTCCAGAGATCTAAGATCATTCTGGGTAAAGAGGGAGAAATGAATAATACATTAAACTACTTACTCATTTCACTTCGACCTGCGCCCTTGCCATAGCAGGAGGATATGGCCTTACTGTCAACTGTTTAAATGGGTCCATTTAGGACTGTCTTCATGACTGTCTTCCTTGTGGGTGGAATCCAGCTGACAGGTGGTGATGGGGGGCAGAGCACCAAAAAGGTGTCAAACACAGACTGGGAATCCTGAAAAGGTTTAGTCACTTCTCTGCTTCAGCCTCAAATAAAGTTTTCCGAGCAGAATCAGGATAATGTACCAAGTCTATTTAAAGCATCCCCACATTCACAGGAGTGGGATCTTCCATTTCTCCACACTTGTGCTCCCTTGGCCTTGTTAATGCCTGCTCCCCTCCCCTTCCAGTCCCCAAGGTCCCCTCCTGTGTGCGTTACCAGCATCTTCCCTCCTCACAGACTGTTAAAGACTCCAGAACCTAAGTATGGAGAAAGAAAAGGATGAGAGACCATCATGGCTGATCTCAAGGTTAAAAATGTAAGGTATAATTAGACACTAAGTGAACTACAAAGATTAAATTCTGCCAACCGGTCTCCTTATAGCTTATAAGGCTAAGAGTGCTTCCAAAATTCTGTTGCATTTCAATGTAGATAGATACTGATATAGATAGATGTAGATGTAGATGATATATAGATGTAAGCATAGGTCTAGGTATAGAAACTATGCTTATACACATATGTACACATATAGTTCCTCTATTTCCTCAATTTGAGAGAAACCTAGTTCTCCCAAGGAGAACAGAGGTGGTACACCTTTCCTGCCACATTTATGAATATTGTTTCTAACTTAAATATTGTTTCTAACTTAAAGTTTCTTAACTTAAATGAGATATTTACATAATTATATGCTAAAATATTAGATTTTCTTTCCCAAAGTCATGTGCAGATTAGCAAGCAAAACCTAAAATAGAGTAAAAGAAACCAAGACCTAGAATGACCACTATAGGACGTTCCTGGAGGGGTGGGGACCATTTTTTGACCTTCAGAATGTCCTCAGTGGTGGATTTTTCAGCTGCGTGTCTTCCTCACTGGAGGGAGGCTAAGTCTGGCTGGCAAGGAAGAAAGGAAGCCCAGAGGTAGTAGTTGGCAAAGAGGGACATTTTGGTAACTCAAGAGATCTTTCTTCATTTAAGCGTCCAGTCTCCATGTCTTTTTCAACAAATTCTAGTCCCTCCTTCAAACCCTTTCATATTCCCTGTAAATCTTCCTGCTTTCACGCTGATGCACAATGAGTTACTGCTCTCTGAACAGCCATTATGGTGAAGTGGGTTAAGATCCAAGGGCCTTGGGATCAGTCCAGTTTGCGTTTGAATTCTCAGTCTCGTATGCATTTATTGATTGAACGCTGATAAGTTATTTAACCTCTCTGGTTCTCAAGGTCGTCATCTTAATATTCACAGACCATTGACTCCACATAGGCTCTGTTTTAAGCACTATGGTAACATTATCTCATTTAATATCAACTCAATAGGTAAATTCTATGATTATTCTTATTCTATATTTGAGAAAATGGAAGCAAAGAGAGGGGCATCAGTGCTCAGAAAGTCACACGACCGGTAGCAGAGACTGGATACACCAGCTAAATCTCTGGGAAGGAGTGTTCTCTCTCTACAGCAGAAAAAGGCCAGGCCACACCCAGAACCAGAGCTTTGCAATCCGATTCCAGAGTCTGACACTAACCACTGCACCTTACTGTGCCCTGACCCCCACAACTCCTGTGCCCTGAGGTTGGGGCTTGCAGGTAGAATTCAAAAGTTAAGTATGTGGAGTCCTTAGCATGGTGCCTGACACACAGCCAAAGTCCATAAATAAAAGCTAGTGTATGAGTGTCTATTAAGACTTGATTTAAGAGTTAGATATTCCTGTATTATTACCTCTGTGCCCATCCTGTTTCTCTACAATCTTGCAGTGTCCCTGAGAGAAGAAGCCAGGTTTCCTGTCTAATTCCTGTTCAAGCAGCACTGGGAACCTATGTGCCAGTGTACATGGATTAGAGACAATTCTAGGCTGAGGCAGTGTCTGTTGCTGTGGGTTTTCCCCAGTTTGATCCAAAGGAATCAGCATTGTGGCAGAGTATGTGTTTATGCACATTCTTGTCTTGTGTCTTCATAACATGCACTGGCTTGAAAACAAATGTGAGTCACTGACCCTGCCATAAACCAGAGATTGCAAGAAATAGAGAAAGGGAAGAAAAGAATGGGAAGAAAGAAGGAAAGGAAGGAAGGAAGGAAGGAAGGAAGGAAGGAAGGAAGGAAGGAAGGAAGGAAGGAAGGAAGGGAGAGAGAAAGGAAGAGGGGGGAGGAAGGGAGGGAGGAAAGGAATGAGAAAGTATGGGAATGGAAGAAGAGAAGGATGAAGGAGAGAGAGAGAGAGAGAGAATTCTATTTCTTTTTTGAGCATTTTTAAGCATCTTTAAAACAAGCGAAGACATTCTTCTATTTGTCCTGAACCCCACCTTCCAAGGGTGACTGAAGTTTGTATTAACCACCATTCAGGGAAAACTTTTATCGCTTTTACCGTCGGGCAAAATCAAGAATGTGGCAGTCGTAAAACTCCCATTCTGTTCTAGCAGAATCAGTATTGCCACCTCAGGAATCGGGGACGTAAGTCCTCTGCAAAGTTGTCAAGGAGGTTCTATTTTTGGCCCCCAGTCTGTTTCAGCAGTGATGAGAAAAAGCAGGCCAGAAAAACACGAAAAATAGTTGAGGGCATCTGCAATACCCATGAAAGGGACACGGAAGGAACTTGCATGTGTCAGATGGAGGAGAAAATTTGAAACAAAAGGAAAATCTGGAGGCAGATTATTTAACATTCATTTATGCATTCATTCAACAAATATTTGCTGAGTGCCTACTTGGTGCAAAGCACTGCACAGGGCGATCTTATGGAGGATATAAATATTAAACAGGCTCAGCTCCTGCCTTTATCTTACAGTCAAGTAGGAGAGATAAGGCATGCACATATTTATTATTTAGCGGTGTCGTGTAAACGTTTGAGGTGGGAATCTGTGGGCTAAAAGGCTTTATTAGTCATTCTACCCAGAGTGGAGATGCAAATCAACCTGGCCCTCAGCATCGTCAGTGAGCACACAGCATCGGCCTTCTGGCCTCTCCTTAACCCACAGCACGCGGGTCCTGTGTTGCCGACCCACACTCTAAGGCAATGCAGCCGAGTCCTCTCTCTTCTAGAGGTAGCACTGGCTACATGAATTACACAGAAAATCCTGTTTTCAGTGGCAGACGATTTCAACAGTCTAACATGAGTGGATTCCGAATTCAGCGAGGCAATGGGCTACGGTGGCTTAGTACCGAGGCTTTGAAGCACAGCCAGGGAATGCTTCTCATCCCTGCCTGTTGATTCCTTGACAATGAAGCTCTCTGAATCTCCATCTCCTCCTCTGTAAAATGGCAGTTGAGAGGATACCCTGAAGTAACGTGCTCTGGAATACAGTACTCAAAGAACAGAAATTGGTAATAAAGACACCGATAAAAAAACAAAAACAAAAACAAAACAAAAAAGCACCACACACAGACATTAAAGTTGTCTCGGTCACTTTGTGTTCAAAGAGTCCTATACTCCTTACTATACTAGCAGCCTATAGTTCATTCTTCCTTTTGTCTTGTGTGATACTAGATTAAACATTTCATTGTTGTCTTGTTCTTTTATATCACTGTGGTGAAATATACATAACATGGAATTTACCATTTTAGCCCTTCATAGGTGCACAAGTCAGCTCCATCAAGTACGCTCGCATTGTTATACAACCATTGCCACCACCCATCTCTGGAACTTTTTCATCTCCCTAAACTGAAACTCCATGCCCATCAAACATTAACTCCCATTTTCCCCTTCCTCTCAGCCCCTGGCAACCACTTTCCTATTTTCTGTCTCTATGAATGTGAATGTAAATGGAAGTATACAACTTTAGTCCTGTGTCTGGCTTACTTTACCTAGCATAACGTTTTCAAGGTTCATCCATATGGTAGCATTATTGGAATGTGCTACAGGGCTGAATAATATTCCATGGAGTGTACATATCACGTTTTGTTTATCTGTTCATCCATTGATGGACATTTGGGTTATTTCCACCTTTTACCTCTTATGAATAATGCTGTTCTGATCTTCAGGGTATAAATACCTATTTAACCCTTTCTCATTTTTTAAAAACAATGTCATAAAAATATTAATGCTGTATTTTTTAAAATACCCTCTTATCCCTCTAAATGACAATATAAGGGTTGGTGAAGTAGTTTCTCTTTAAACTATTCTGTGATCATAGTGGGCATATCCAGAAAGTCATTTTATTTGAGTCCTAGAGAGAGTGTCCTTCAATAAGTCTCTAAAACCATAAAGCAAGCACCCTTATAAACCACCATGAGTTTTGTCAATACAGATTGGCTACATTTAAAAATAAATTACTAAATGGAAAAAATGGAAGATATACTTTTGTTGAACTTTAAAAAAGTATTAAATTTTTCCTATAAATAAATAAGTTGTAAATGAATAGGGATTGGCTAACAATGGCCCATATGCCAAAATCCAGCCCACTGCCTAGTTTTTATTGTCTGCAAATTAAGGATGGATTTCACACTTTTTTAATGGTTGAAAAATCCTAAAAAGAATGCCTTGTGACATATTAAAATTAAACAAAATTCAAATCCCAGTGTCCATAAATAAAGTTTTATTGGGACACAGCCACACAATATATATTGTCCATAGCTCCTCTCAAGCTACAATGACAGAGCTGAATGGTTGTGGTAGAAGATTATATAACTGTCAAATTCTAAACATTTGTACTCTATCCCTTTATAGAAAAAAATTTGTCAACCTCTAATATAAATCATTAATCCAATCAATCCTTCATTTACAGTTCAAAAAACCCAATCCCAGGTAAGTGTCGTGTCAGACCAGAGATTTCAAAGCTTAGAGTGGCTAAAAGGAATCCCCTTGCTGCAGTCCCACACCCCAAGTCCCAAGCCATGTGTCTCAGTATATTCCTAGGTTATAACACAGTGGCTTCCCTTACAGCTGTAGATCGTAGATGAAAACATCATGATTTCACATTAATAATGCAAGAAGGTCTGCTTCTGTCTTTTATTTCTTCTGCAGAATGCTTGGTTGTTAACTTCTTTGGGAGGATCACATAGGTTCATAACTTTATATGCTGACCTTTGTCTAATTTCTTAAGCACTATTCAAATAATGTTAATACTTTCCAACTGCTTTTGTGACGAAGCATAAATGACTCAATAGGTCATAAGGCTCTTTTTGACCTGGCCTCAACTTAACTTCCCAGTCTTTTTCCCCATCTTTGTCTTTCTCCCTTCTCTTCTTGTCCTCTATGCTCAGAGGACTTCTACAAACTCTCAGTAACCTCTGTAGACCTATCTCACTTCTGAGTCTTTGTTCATGCTCTTCCTTACCAGAGAAACATTAATCTCCTCACTCAGCCAGCAAGGTCCTCATCATCCTCCAGGATCCAGCCCAAACGCCCTTCCCTGTGAGGGGCCTCCCCAATTCCTACCACAGGCAGAAGCAGTAACTCTCTTTTCCTGTGGATTTTGGCCAAAATCATTTCAGGGATGCTGTATGAAACATCTGAATTTATTATGAGAACAGACAAGAAGTTATTTCTATAGATTAGCGGGCAACACGGCATCAAAGGCGAAGGTTCACAGACATTTATTTCCCAAGCTTTTAATTCACAAAGATGTGAATCAATGCCATTTGCTCATCAAAATTCACAGAAGCTTGAATTGTCATCATGTGTTCTCAGAGTAGTTTTTGCCACAATGTGTAGATATCATAACTACGGTTTCTGAGTCATGGTGCTTTACACTAATATGTACAAAGCGTTATGTTTTGAAAATGAAACATTTTCTTGGGTTTATTCTGAAAGAGCACTCTGAAAACAAGAATAATGAACTCAGAGCCTCATTTTGATTGGTTCACAACCAAAAATAAAATCTTGACTGAAGTGAGTTTTTCATTTGAGTCTTCTTCACTCAAGTTGGACTGAAAAGGCCCCAGTTTTGACACATTATAATTCAGTTCATAAAACCTTCCTGACGAGATGGCATACAAGGGAGTTTATTGTTTGGTGTGAGTCGCACATTTAGATCTTGATGCTTTATGATAAACTTGGTTATAATAGAGACTTGAAGGAAGCCTAAATAGCCACTTGGATCATTTCTACCATCATTTCATTACCACCCCATTGATTTTCCTCTTCTTCCCTAGTGCATGCTGACCAGAGGGACAAAATTTTGGAGGTAAATTTTGGAGGAGCCATCTACATTCCAGCAGTCCTGAAATTTTCTCTAAAGACAAGTGTATAGGTAAAAACTGCCTTCCTGTCAGAAAACCAGGATCCAAGCCTTTATTCCTATCATTAACTTATTTTGATCAAGTCGACCTCTCCTTATGCTATTTCCTTACTGGTAAAATTTTCATAGCAATTCCTACCTTCTGGTTTGTTTTTTGGGAATTACATTATGTGATTTCTTTCAAAATTGGGCACACCCATTAGGAGTATGACACATATTCAGAGGGTAATTCATCCCAAACTCATCCTGCCAAATAATCACCAGATGCTAACGAAGAACATAAGTGTTCTGTTTAGTGAAGAGAAAGGGACCATCTCTCCTCTTGAGGAGCAAATACCCAGCTCTCAGGGAGGCAGCGTAGAAATAAATATCTGAGTAGAGATTGCGCTGGTGCTACAACGGAATGGACAAGCTGCCCTGAGAGACAGAAAACACCTCTCAGGGTGGGACATGTAAGCTTTAGTTCCCACAGGCTGAGGAGGCATCAGCCATGGAAAGGGGATGGACTCCATGTGAATGATTAAAAAATAATCAAAGCCAGACCTCAGGAAGGCCTAAAAGGCACTGCTCCTTGTGACAGGAGAGATGCTTAATCTCCTCATCTACACCACAGATAGAGGAAGGGCTTATACAAAACATTTGTCCTTTCTAGGTGGGATCCAGGGGCAGGTGTCAAAAATCCGGAAATTTCATGAAGCATGCCACCCACGCACAGCATCATTTAGGCATCATGTGTGAAGAAGGTTGTTATGCATTTTGTGCAATATAAATACTCGCAGTACTGAATCTGTCTTCCTGAAGTGACCCCAAATCATACCTCTGTGTGCAACAGCAGGGTGAGACTTTGTTGATTCCTTCATTCACTCAGTAAGCACTTATGTGGGCCATGCAGTCTGTAGGTCTGGTATTGTGGTGGGCAGTGGAGAAAGATGAAGGCACAGTCCCTGCCTTCTATTCAGCCAAGCTCAGAATAGACAAGTGAACAAAAGAGCCCAGGAGAACACCTCATAACGTGAAGGAGGAAGTGAGCTCCTGTGTGATAGAGGTGCAGGGGTACTCACTCGGACTTCAGGAGATGCAGTTGGAGGAGGCATTCCAGAGGAGCCCTGTATAATAATGGAACAAAGCATGAGATAGCACACCCATTTGGGATGTTGCGAGTGGTTCCATACAGTTGGGGCAGAAACGGTACATTTTAGGAGACAAAGGAGAAGAAAGACAGGCCAATAGAAATGGGCCTCGTGTGCCCTTCTGCAGATTTGGGATTAGACCCTAAAGGTTATAGATTGCTAATAAATAGTTCTAAACAGGGAAGTTATGCGTCTCTTTTGCATCCATGAGGAAATGTTATTATATTTTAGATTTAACTTTCAGAATTGCTATATACATAAAAATACATAAATCATAAGAGTGCGGCTCGATAAATTAGAAATTACATTTTAGGAAGGGATTTTATTATTCTATAGTAATTTATAGTCATCTTGGCTGCTATCCTATATTTTGATACTACAGGTGTTTACAGTTTCAACTTGGAATGAAGACATTATTTATTCTGGCCTAAATCATGATAGAGCAGTGCTAAATTACTTGAAGTTGTATAGCAGAGTGATGTAAAGGAATTCAATAAATACTCACCAAGTTTCAGCCATACCTGCCTCCCTTCTGTTACCCGAATATCAGAGCACTTTCAGTTCAGAGTATTTGCATCTGCTGTTCTCTGCACCTGAATTCCCTTCAGCTCCCATATGATTTGACTTCTGTTCATTCTTAAAATCCCAACTTAAAATCCCAAACTTAAATGTAACCTCCCTGAAGAGATCTTCCCTGACCTACTGAGTCAGAACTCTGGGGTTGGGCATAGCACATACTTACTTTGGAACCACTGGCTAAGAGATCATATGGAAAGAATTATAGTATTCACCAGGGAGATTCTGAGTTCTAAAGGACTTATGCACCGTAAGAAATGTATTCCAATAAATAAATGCCCTATGCACATACTTATGCAATGTTTGTGTAATAAATACTATAGAGAAAATAGAGTAAGCAAGGACCAATGATGATGGGGGCCATGAACCCCAAGGTTCACAAAAATCCATTCATTTGATCATTGAACAGTGTAGTGGCAGCAGCCAAGTGCAGGTGATAGGATGTCACAGACAGTATCCTGTGTTTCTGAGTTGGCCTTGAGTTGACATGTGGATCAGGAGGTTTCTGAGGATGTGGGGGAAGCACAGTCCTGGAAAAGGCCTTGAAGCAGGAAGGGGTTTGGTGTGTTTGAGAAGCAAAAAAGGGATCGTTGTGTCTACAACACAGAACAGGGGTGGGGAGAGAGAGATGGGTGTGCAGAACGAAGAACAAGCAACTGTACATGGCCATGGTGAAGTTGGGATTTGACTCCTCACACAAGGAAAGTAGTCCCAGAGTATTTTAAGCAGTCAGATAACATGAAGGTATTCTCAGTTTTAAAAAGATCACTCTGGATGCTGTGTAAAGAAGGTACCACACGGGTAGTGGTGGAACCGAAGAGATTACTGATACTCTTAAGAGGCTTGCAGCATACTCAGTACTGCTTTAAACACTTGACAAGCATTAACTCACCAAAACTCTAACAGCTGATGAGGTAGATACTATCACTAGCCCCACTTTATGAACAAGACAACTGAGGCACAGAGAGGTCAATAACTCTTCTGAGATTGGACAGCTGGTAAGTGGGAGAGGCAGAACTCAGAATCCAGGCAGCATGAATTCAGAGTCTGCACTCATAACCACCAAGCTAAAATAGGCATACTGTTTCTGCCTTCCCTCCTGACAAAGGATGGCTTTGAGCTTAAAATAGAACACTCTAGTAAAGTGCTCTGAATATTAAGAAGGGTACTATGTGAATTTAACAATGCTGTTATATTGTATAAATATAACTCATTAAACAAAGTATAATGAATTGGCTCCTAATCTTCTGTATATTGTGGTTAAAAGCAGCACTAATATTTGCAGCAAGAAAAACAATTAGCACGTTCATTAAGTAGAGTCCTGCTTACACTTCACTCATTAACTTTAATCATCTATGAAATGCTTGAACTAAACTAACCTGTCAGCCCCAGAGTCATTAGTGCCTGTCTGCAAAAGATGATGCTTTAATTTTTAGGCTATGTTTTAATTTTACAGAATAACAAAAAACCTAGCTCAGTCACTTTTTTCCCTTAATGGCACTTGTGATCAAGACATTGAATATTATTTAAGCTAAGAAATTATTATCCTTCACAATAGCACCATAAATTAGATCCTAATTAATAGTTGTATTTATTTCCCTTTACTTTCCCAAATATTGTAACTCCATTTGGCCTTTTTTATCAGCAATATACATTCTTAAATGGAACATATCTATACAGTTGACCCTTGAACATCATTGGGGGGTAGGGGAGAGGGGTGCCAACCCCCTGCACAGTCAAAAATCCATATATAACTTCTGGGACTTCCTCAGAGCATAACTACTAAGAGCCTACTGTTGACTGATAACAGAAACAGTTAACACCTATTTTGTATGTTGTGTTTTTATATACTGTGTTCTTACAATAAATAAGCAAGTCAGAGAAAATAAAATTTTATTTAAAAAATCATAAAGAGAAAATACATTTATAATACTGTACTGTATTTTTTAAAAATCCAAGTATAAGTGGACCAATGCAGTTCAAACCCATGTTGTTAAAAGGTCAACTGTATTTCCAGGGAGGTATAACTCTTAAGCTTCAGTCAACATAGAGAACTCCATATGTGACACCAGCTAACTAGAAAAAATTTTGAAAGTAGCTTTTATGACAGACACCTTTGAGAATCTGAGTATACCATGGACCACCTCCCAAGAAAAATTTACATATGCACTTTCAAGAAGTTCACCAAACTCCCAGAAATGTATCGTTAGGTCACTAGGAATCCCAGAGTAGGAATCTGTGCTTTAATTTAACTTGGCTGTTGAGAGGCAACTAAAGTTTATCCCTAGTTGATAATATACACCCTTCTTTAACGAAGTATGCTAACTACTAGGTACAGAAGGAAAAATAGATGTAGCAAACTCACCACTGGGAAAATTTGAATATGGAATTGATATTAGATGGATTTAGGGTATTATTGTTTCTTTTCATAAGTGGTACAATACATTTGTAATTCTGGAACATGCTCTTATTTTAGGAGATGTAAGCCTTTAACCATGAAGGGTCATGACTGAAATTCCCTTTGAAAAAGTTCAACAAGATTAGATAGATAGATAGATAGATAGATAGATAGATAGATAGATAGATGAGAGAAAGAGAGAGATGACAGATAGCTAGATAGAGAAAAATATTGATCTTTCTGGAAGGAAGGAAAGAAAGAAAGAAAGGAGGGAGGGAGGAAGGAAGGAAGAAGGTGGTGAGTATATGGTTTCTATTTTAACCGTTCTTGCAAATTTTCTGACTTTGAAATTTTCATAATAAAAATCTGGAGAGGAAACAGCCTTCATTTTGAGCATTTTGGGTATTGAAAAAGAAAGCATTAATGTAATTTTTGAAGTCTAGGGGGGAAAGGCAGAATTTAAATGGATATTCTAAAATAGAAGCTTCTATTAGAAAATTCCAATAGAAAAGAAGTTTTAGAATTGTTCTAGAAATAAGATCAGGGAAGAGGTTAATAAAAAATGAATGCCTCAGGTTAGGATCATAAATTGTCTCAACCCACCTTAATTTCAAATAAACTGAAACTCCTTTGCAAATTTGGTTTGTTTACTCTTTTCTATATAGAGCTATCACTTTCAACATTGATCACTGGAGTATTAATTTTTTGAGGAATCTGTTAAAAAAATTGATCTGATGTATGTTTTATCAGAGTTTGAGGATATTACTAGTAAATAGAGCAGGTGGAACTAATGTGGGGTAAGACCCTCCCACAGCAAGGAGAATCAATGGATAAAAGGAATTTTAATGCATTGCTAGGACACGTAAGAAAAACTGGGTAAGTAGAGAGATGTACTACATTCCTGGGTGGGAAAACTTGTAAAAATATCAATTCTCTCCAAATCTGTACATAGATTCGATGTCATTCCAACAAAAATCTCAACCAGATTTTTCATGTATTTTGAAAAGCTGATTCTAAAATTTGTGTTGAAGACCAAGAAAAAAAACTTATTTGCATAAAAAGAAGAAAAAGATTGAGTGACTTGCCCTCACAGATACTAAAAACAACATGATGGTGCGTTATTGGTGTGGGACAAATAAACAAAAGTAGAGTGTCCAGGGAGCCTGGCGGGTTCAGTTGGCCAAGTGTCTGCCTTCCGCTCAAGTCATGATCTCAGGATCCTGGGATGAGTCCCGCATCAGGCTCCCTGCCTAGCAGGGAGCCTGTTTCTCCCTCTCTCTCTGCTGCTCCCCCTGCTTGTGCTCTCTCTCTGTCAAATAAATAAATAAAAATCTTTTAAAAAAACAAAAAACAAAAGTAGAGTGTCCACAAACTGATCCACATATATGAAAAAATTGATGTATCACAGAGAAGATTTTGGATATTAGTGAGGAAAAGATGGATTTTTGAATAACTGGTGCTTGGATAATTGGTTATGTATATTGAAAATATGAATTAGATCCCTCACAGTATAACCAGAAAATCCCTTTTAATTCAGATTAAAGTTTCAAATAAAACTTTTCTTTATAGAGTTTAGTGAGGAAAAAAGGTACCTCAATATGATCAAATAATCAAAAAATAAAGGAAAATATTGATATTTTGACTACTCTAAAGTTAAAAACTTCTGGATATTATTTAACAGGTAAAAAAGACAAGTGAATGGACAGAAGCATGAACTGAACCAGCATCTCACTGAGGAAGAAACACAGAGTCAATAAACATATGGCATGTTGTCCTCTTATTAGAAATTGAAGAAATGCACATTGAAACTGCAAAAAATATACCACACTCACCAGATCAGTAGAAGCTGTAAAGTCATACAGTCCCACGTGTTGGCCATGATGTGGAGCATCAGTGACATCTATACACAGCCAGTGGGAACATACACTGGCACACCCACATCTTCCAATCAAGCAAAAAAATGCAGATACTCTGCAGTCCAGCAGCTTAATTTCAAGCACATACCATAAAGAAAAGCCTTCATGTGTGCATCAAAAGGCACATGCCTGAATGTACATAAGTGTTGTTCATAACAGCAGAAAACTGGAAAAAACACATGATTATGATGACCGTGAATAAATATCTGTATCTATATAAACACATAGATAGGTAGGTAGGTAGGTAGATAGATAGATAGATAGATAGATAGATCAATCCCTTAATAGATTGGTTTCTATTTCTTTTAAGGAAATTCTCTTCATGTAACTTTCTATTCTGTTCTATTGTTCAGTCTTTTCATGTGCTACCAGCACCATACTGTTTCAATCAGAGAAGCTTTAGAATAGTATAGCCCAGTTACCAACATCAGGAAATTTAACAAAAATAACAATATTTTTATCTAATCTTCAATTCATAAGACTTTAATCTTCCATCCACAGTCAACTTTTCCTATAATATTAATTATGTATCTTTTTCCTCTAGTACAGAATCCAACCCAGGATTATGCATTACATTTAGTTATCATGTTGCTTTAGTGTCCCTTAATCTGAATTTCTCAAATTTTTTTCTTTGTGTCTTTCATGACATTGACATTTTTAAGAATTTGGGCCAATTACGGAACAGAATATTTTCAGTTTATCAGTTTTTTCTTTTATTATATTTGGTTTCAAGTCATAGTTGTAAAGACTTTGTCTAGATCTGGATTATAAAGGAACTCATCCATGTCTCCTAGTCATTGGAGTTATATTTTTTCATACGGATTTTCTATTAATTTGGAGTTTATTCTTTTTTTTTTAAAGATTTTATTTATTTATTTTACACAGAGAGAGAGATNTATTTATTTATTTGACACAGAGAGAGAGATTACAAGTAGGCAGAGAGGCAGGCAGAGAGACAGGGAGAGGAGGAAGCAGGCTCCCTGCTGAGCAGAGAGCCCGATGTGGGCCTCGATCCCAGGACGCTGAGATCATGACCTGAGCCGAAAGCAGAGGCTTTAACCCACTGAGCCACCCAGGCGCCCTGGAGTTTATTCTTATGTGTAGTATGAGTTTTACCTTTTTCCCAAGTGACTATCCACTTGTCCAAATCCGTGTGGTAGGAAAGCCAAACTTTGTGCCAATATGCTTCCTAATATACTAGATTTCTCCATGTAGGTGGTTTGTTTATGAACTTTCTATTCTGTTCTATTGTTCAGTCTTTTCATGGGCTACCAGCACCATACTGTTTCAATCAGAGAAGCTTTAGAATGTGCTCTGATATCGGGGAGAGTTAGTCTTCTCTTACACTTTTTCCCTTTCAGCATTTTTCTAGTGTTCTGTGTGTTTATTTTCTCCTATTAGGTTTAGAACCAACTTACCAAACTGCAACAAGGAGCTTGTTGGTACTGGTATTTTTATTAGGATTGCATTAATTTAAAATTTAACTTAGGGAGAAGTAGCATCTTGATTATGTTGAGATGTCCTAAGCAAAACAAGAGATGTGATGTCCTTCCATTTGCTCTAGTCTACTTTTGTGTTTTGCACATTTTGAGCTACAAAAAAAATAGCATTTTAATGTGGTTAAACCTAATAAATGGAGAAAGTTTATCATGCCTTTGGAGAGAAGACTCAATATAATGAAGATGTCATTTCTTCCTAACTCAAAGACCAAATTTAATAAAATTCTAATCATAGTCTCAGAAGCAATTTCATTACCCTTGATAATAATTCCAAAATTCATTTGTGAAGGTAACAAGTCAAAGAAGATAAGAAAGAGAAGGGAGATGCAGACTTGCCCTATTAGAAACCAAGACTTCCCGTAAAACCAAAATAATTAAGGCAGTGTGGTATCGACACTAGCATAGACAAATAAACCAATGGAAGAAAACAGAGAACCCAGAATCAGAACCATGGTGTATTAATCAGGTTAAGCTATGGCAACAAATTAGCCTGGAAATCTCAGAGGTTTAACACTTACAGTTTACTTTTTGCTCATGCAAGTCTGATTTTAGTACAGATGACCATGAGGTAATTTAACTATCAGGCAGCTCAATCTTGTGGCTCTGCTGTTTCAGCACACAGTCTTCAGGGAAGCTGAAAGATTGATCAAAGATTTTTTTTATCTTTTCCCAAAGTTGACACATGTGGCTTCTGCTCACAGGTCATTGGCCATTACTAGTTATGTGGCCCTGCCAAGCCAGAGAAGAGCCGGGAGGTGGTGTTTGACATGTCCAGAAGTGATAGGATAATGAGATATTGGTGAGTGCGAGTAGTGTCTTACACAAAAACTTAACATATGAAACGGATATTACAGATCAGTTTTTTTTAATGGAATATGGAATAAGAGTACATTGTTTTCATATAGAAAAAATATTAAATTTGATTCTTATCTCACTCTATGTTCAAACATTCTAGATGGATTAAAGATTTAAATGTGAAAAATAAAGCTCCAGCATTTTAGTAGAAATTAGAAGTTACTCTCTTTACTAAATCCAATAAGAAAGGATTTCTTTAACAAAACAAGAGCACCAATTGTAAAGGAAGGAATTTATAAATTTTACTAGGAATAAAAGAGAGCACAAGCAGTGTTTAAAAATAAACCATAGAATTGAAGAGGATATTTGCATTATATAATGACAGATTGAATTAACAAATTTAAATAACTCCCCCAAATGAACAAGAAAAATAAAAAGATGGCTGGGGGGGGGAAAGTTGAATTCTATGAATAGGCAACTCTACTTCTAGATACAAAGGTGTTTACTGGAGTATTGTTGGCATTAAAGAAAAATTAGAAATGACCAAAACGTTTAAGGACAGAGACCTGGGTGAATAAGCCTATGGTATATCTCATACAATGGATTTTAAACCAGAGTTAAAGTGAAGATCTGGACTTACTTGTATTCATATGAATGGGACCTAGAAAACATAGAGTAAAATAAAAAAAGGAAGTCTTGGAATATGCGTAGTAATAATGCCATTAATTCTATGTATTATTCTGTATATCTGAATACATATATGTATCTACTCTGTATATTTCTATGCATACACAAGCACCTTGTCAAATAAAAAAAATCATGGAAAGGAAGGACACAACATCAACTCTGAGATAGAGATTTCCCTTGGGGAAGGAGGAAACTAGGCTTGGAAAAGTCTTTCTCAACTTTACAGTGTTCTCTTCTCTCCACCACTTTTCCATGAAAGATCTGAAGCAATGTGACAAACAGGCAGCACTTATTAAATCTTGGTAGCTGGTAACTGCTTATTACTTTGCTCTCTACACAGTTCAGTATGTTGGATATACTTCTTAATAATAAGGGAAAATAAAAGAAAGCAGAAAGCACTTAGAAGATCTGATTTGCTAAAAAGTACCTGTTTGATCCACTCAGAGCTCCCCAACTAGTCAGGAGGACTGAAAAGACTGTGTATTCATCAATTGGAGACCAAAGTAAATAGGGAGCTAAGAAACCTGAGCTCATCTCTTAGATCAGACCTTAGTTTCACAACTGGCTTCCTTTTAAGGACATAGCAAACATTGCAGTGTTTGTAAGAACAGATCCCACCTAGGCACTGGAAACCTTCAGAGGTGCATTTAAATCTGCAGGTCACAGGGACACTATTTTGTTCTGCAGAAGCAATAATTTAAATAATTAACCACCTACACAGAATAAGCAATCTCACAAGTAGCCCTATTTTATGGCTACTAATATGCATGTGTCATGTAACTGTCATTAAGATGTTTTGAATTTCTGAGGGAAACAGGATTATAAAATTATTTAACATACTTTTTTCTTCTATTTTTGGACATCAATGGCATTTTAATAGCTGCCATAATTTTGGCTACACTGCAAAGTCACCCATATATCATTTATGAGGCTCCCCAGGCATCTGTTTCTTGCATTAGGTAATTAGTTCAAAACAAGTTACGGTGAATGACATGTATTCAGATGACCATCTGCTTCCATAATGCAGCTCACTTTCAGGAAATGGCTCTTGTTCTATGTCATACCATCAGTATTCAGTGCATAGGTGTATTGCCCAAAGTTTCACTTCTACTCTCTGATCATTTTTATCTTAACTCTTGCCAAAAGATTTACAGAGCATCCTCACAACTAACAGAAGGGAGATTTAGTTTTAGAGAGATTTAGTAGATGCAGTCAAATCCCTTTAAAGATAGACTGGTCAAATGGTTATAAATGGTTGTTTTTATATGTGATGTGGTTTTCCTAAATCAACAAATCTTATTATACGTTATACATCACCATTACAATGACAACTAAGAGCCCTGCTCCAAAACAACTCTGAAGTGTCACAGCCAATGTCTGGCATTTCTTCTGGGGAAGAACAATAATTCTCAGGACAGTGCCATCACACCAGCTTTGAAATCATCTTGAATTTCCTGTTATGTTCAAAACTGCCTCACATGTACTGGGATAGCAGTCTTTCTGGCTCCTTGTTCAATAAGCCTTGTTCGAGTGGATATTCATGTTATTCACAAGGGCTTAGTTTGTTGAAAAAGACCAATAAGGAAAGGCGGGGGGAGTGAGGGAGGGAAATAAGGAGACTTATTATTTTCCAGAAGATTTGAGCTATAAAATGCAGTGTGCGTGCGTGTGTGTGCGTGTGTGTGTGTGTGTATGCACAGGTGCGTGCGTTTTAATCTGAGACTTGGTTTTCTATCATTACACTCAAAAATCACCCCATGATGACTATTCCTGTTTTCAATTGCCTTACCAAGAATTATAAGTAAATAATTCACCCTAATTTTCACTTCTTTCTGTTTTCTAATTTTTTTTTTTACAATGAGCACATGTTTATTCTATAAGCAGAAGAAACAGGCGCTTTAATTCAAAATGTTTTCAGGTTTGCCAAAATATTGTGATTTCATCACATAATTTTATGTTTTTCTTATCTGGTTCTACCACACACAGATGTGAAATGTGATAGTAACTGGGAATGACTTTATATCCGTTCCTTTCCTGCATATTTAAGGTAACTATGTCATATTAGTTACAAGTTTATTATTTTGTCCCTGTTGTTACTAGATTACAACACTCAACTAGAAAATGTTAACAAGTAGCTAAGCAAATATAAACACCATTTGCTCTACTGATATTTTAATAGGCTTCCTTTGCTGCAAGGTCTCTTGACACCATAACACGATATAATATGCAAATATCACTGAAATAGATAAATAACAATGTAATGTGAGTGGATCAATAATGAGGTCTCCACAAATTTAATATATTATGAAACTCAGCTAAAATGAAGAATAGAACAGTAAAGTGTGATTTTATCTACTAGATTAGACCAAGATGAATAGATAAGTACACATGTTTTAAAGGTCAATAACCGTAGGATCGCACACATTCTCAAGTGTGTCATATTTTTCCCTGCGAGGCCTTATTCAAATTTTACTTCTCCCATGAGCCTTTTCCTGTTATTTCTGGAAACTTCTTTCTTTCCGTGACTCTTCTCATAATTTGTGTGTTTTTATTATAACACTCACCACTGCCTCATACCACATTGTCTCCTTATTGAGGCGCATAATTATGCACATTTTAACATTTCTGAAATTAAGATGCATCCTATAATTTAAGTGCATATTTAATGTGGTGCTCTTTTCCCACTTCTCTCCCTCCTGCACCCCCCAATCAGTTCTCATAAATCAGTGCAAGAATTTACATTGATCAAGCCTGGAAATAGCCTTGCAATCCACCTACCAGGAGGACAGGTAGTCTTTGATTCTTTTATTTTCTAGGAATATAGACTATAATGCTTACACGATAAAGACCTGGAGGAGCTGTAATTAATAACCTCAGGCTCTCTTAGACTGAGCGGAGAGAAGAATTTTAAAGAGGTGATCATAATCAGGAGGAATGTCTGGATTTATATCATCGGAGAGCCATCCAATGATTTCCCCTTCATCTCTCCAAATTTACATTAGTGTTCTCAGTCTCAGATGATTCTGTGATGTTATATTTGTCTATATGGCAGCAAACAAATCAGACTTTACATATTTTATGTAAGTGACTTAAAGTTCAAAGCCCTAATTGCTTTCCTTTTTCTAATGGACACTGCACTGGGCCATCCGGAGGCCTCCGCCCTCTCAGAACTAAGGCACTCATTTCCCCAGCTGCTGGGAATGTTGGTGGCTGACAGATCATGATTGATTCCTGCAGCTGAGATTGTTCTTTGTTAAAGAGAACTGCCTAAGCTAAGCTCACATCGCCTTCTTGGGAGCACCCCACGTCCAGTGACTGGTCAGAGAGGGGAGACCAGGCTCTTTGTCCCAATTTGGGATGACAATACAGAGCCACCCCTGATTCAGATCAGACCATGGGATTGGCTGTGATCTTGGTTATGAATGCATCATAGCCCAATTTCTCCCTCTGCTCACTCCTGATTCCTTCTTTTTCCCACAAGAGTCTACCCAGAGATTACTCTTTCACATGGAACTTGATCTGGAACAATTGGTATGTTAGGAGGGGTCCCCAAAATGATTCAACAATAAGACTTGTGAGCTGGATCATCCATGAGCCAGTTAATAATAACTCCTATCACTGATGGTAGGTGGAGCATGGATGGACCCTAGTATGTGTCAAAATTTTCACTGGTGGTGAACTGGGATGGTAGACTAATGAACTAGAATATTTAGCAGGTCTGATGTATGAAGCATGTGCGGAACATGGAGGAAATGGTAATAATAAGGGTAATTCATCACCATTGAAAGACTAGATGTGCAAGCTGAATCCTGCTTTGTGCGTATCATGTGGCTTTCATCTCCTGCCACTGGAGGGCAAACAAAGTTGAGAACCATGCCCAAGACTTACAAAAATAAGAGTTGTTTAACTCCCAACAATTAAGCATCCCTGGCAGGTCTGATATGCCAAGGCCAAGGCCCCACTTTGGAAGGAATAGACCTTGAGACATGAGATGAAGATATCTAGGTTGATGCACTTGACAATCTTAAGTCCTCAGGTTCTCCTGTAGAAGTGAGCCACTTCTCCCTGTTAAAGGCTAATGCCACTCCAACTCCTCTGATGGAAGGCAAGGCAGAAGGACTCTGTCCTTGCAAGATAACGTGGCCTCTACTCAGGACCTTCCCTATCTTCCTTTTCTGGCCTCTCAAATAACTAGATCTAACTCATACCAAATTTGGCCCAGGAGGTGTTGGGCATGCTAGGGGAAGAGAGGGATCCTAGGCCAAAGGAGCTATAGAACCTAAACAACAGTACTGACAGGGACAGGAGAGTTGTACAAAACTGAATTCCAAGGATTAAGAAAGGGATAGAACATAAAGGCAGATAAGGGAGAATTTATAGGTATGAGAGTAACATAAAATTTAAGACTTGGCAAGAACCCAGTTAGACCGTGCTAATATGTCACTAGGAGGGATCTCAGGAGCTTAGAGAAAGTAGTGGCCCACATTAAGGAATATAGAGATACTGTGCCATGTGGTTGAAGGAAGGATCAAAAGCATCAGGAAAGTAGGCAATAATGGGTATACCAGTAAAATCTGGGAAACTTATGAGATGATTCTGGTCTACAAGAAGGCCCAGAAAAGCATGCTACATAACAAAACAGTAAGGAATAAATGGTTGCAGAAGCCACAAGAATTGCAGGAAAGCTCAGTGGTGGGCAACATTGGTAGATCACACCTGCCAGTGGTAGATGTTATAGAATTAAGCTCCCTGTTGAGGGGAGGGAGTGGCATTTAGGCATCTGAAGCAAAGTGGGTGCAATTATTGTGATGAATATAAAGGACAAAGTGGAATTTTCTAAATATATGTCTTTAGACTTACTAGAGCAGAAATATCTGGAGAAAAAGTATATATCCATTTCTCATTTTTTGCCCCATACCTACAAAACCACAATCTTCATGGATGGGCCCTAGGAACATGTATTTTTAAAGCTCTCTGGTTGGGGTGCCTGGGTGGCTCAGTGGGTTAATGCCTCTGCTTTCGGCTCAGGTCATGATCTCAGGGTCCTGGGATCAAGGCACGCATCGGGCTCCCTGCTCAGCGGGGAGCCTGCTTCCCCCCCCCTCTCTCTGCCTGCCTCTCTGACTCCTTGTTATCTCTCTCCCTCTGTGAAATAAATAAATAAAATCTTTAAAAAAAAAAAAGCTCTCTGGTTGATTCTGGTGTGCAACTTAATTTAGGAACTGCTGCTACACCAGGAACTCGGACTCAGATCAGCCGAAGATGTCCATACATCTTGCTCCATTTTCCTGTTCCAGCTTATTACAGAATGGAGAAGCAAAAATGGTCAAAAGTTTGGTTCTACTAAATAAAAGGTTGAAAGATGATGTAAAAGTTCTCAGGAATGACTGGTGTATTTTTGAGTATTGGACACTGACGATTACAACTCATCCCATTTCTCTTATTACTCAAGAAGCTCAGAACAAGATTTGTAGCCAATCTCTGGCTTTTTCAAGAGAACTTTATCATTTGTATTTCCAAGTGTAAACCTCATCCCTGGCTGTCTCTACCTTTTGCAATCCAATTTCCCTTTCACCCCAATTTCCTCATCTTTTTCTTATTATATTCATATTCCACATATCACTGCAGGCAACCTCAAACCCACGTTTTGTTATTGTGAAGAACAAGTGAAGAATCAATTAAATGAAGAAGGAGAAAAAAGGGATCTCATTAGTGCTTAGAAATAGAGATGATCATGGATGTACAGGACCTGAATTATTCAGAATACAGATGATCACAAGCTGCTCTTATCAGACCATTATTTTAGAATGATAATTTACCATTGGGCATTTTTCTAAATATTGGGCAGTTAAATATGCAAAATATGTATTTGTATATATCTATATCTATATCTGTATCTGTATCTGCATCTATACCTATATATTGGAAAAGATGAGAAGGTATGGGAGGATGAATTTGGCCATGGTTGGTCTGGGCACTGACTGAAGTTTCGGGTTTCAGTGTTTCTCCTCATACATGACCAGATCCCCACCAGGCATTGGTCTTCAGATCCAAAGTACTCACAATATCTGTAGGCAAAGCAGTTAGTCAGGTGGAGAAGGTGTGGAGGGCAGTCCTGAGGGATATGCTTTGTAATCGTTCTGACCTTGTCCACAAAGTGATATTTATTATAATTGTAGATCCCTAAATTCCCATTTGATCCTGTTCTTTTTCTGCCCAGTAGCCCCTATGTGTTTTATATTAAGATTCTGAGTCATGGGAGGGGAAGTGAAAAGCTTTCTCTGGAACAAATCTGGAATGGAAACCTAATAATGTTTTTTTTTCAGGCTGGATAAATGTCCTAAATGAAAGTGCCAAAAAGTCTGACATTATGTCCCTGATTATAAGCTTTTTTTCTGTCCTTCTGTAATTGGTAATTCCTTGGAAGAACAAAGCAAGAGTCTCCAAATGTATCAGAGTTTTAGAAATACAGCTAGCACACATTGAACTTTATTTTTTCCTCTCTGGAAGGTAAATGATTATGATTAATAGCAATTCCACTTGTGGGACTCCTAGGCAACTTGGCCCCCTAAGGAAAAATGAGAAAATAAAATCAAGCTAAAATGCATTTGTCTTCATTTCAAGAGTATGTTATTCACTTCTATTTATTTAATGGTGTGTTCTATCAGTCTTTGACTGGGTTTGCCTAATATTCTTGTGCCTCCTAGAGGATTTACAATGGCTCTACTACATTCCCCAGCTTGCCCCTGAACTAAGCTTGTCCTCCAACTGTCTTCCCATCCTCACATGCCGTCGAGTCCTTTAGAGACATCTATCTTATAGGGAGAAACAATACAGGTCCCTTGGTCTATATCAAAGTATGAGGTGAACCTCAGGGCTTTTTAGCCCACAAAGGTGCTTGACTTTATGTAAGTGACCCTTTGACTTTATGTATGTGACCCTAATCTAGTTTGGAACTCTATAAATGCTTACAAGGACTAAGAAATCTGAAACCAGGGGGATTTTAAGGTATAAGAGAATAAGCTCCTCCCTTAAGCATGAATGGCTTTTGGAGAAAATTAGCCAATATTTAACTGGCTTATCTGGAGAAAGAAATGGAGCCTCACATTTGTATGACATTTTATTATTTATCATGACATTTCACAATATTATTCATGGGCTCTGATAAAAAAAACTAGGAAGGAGGCACAACTGGTGTCATGACTTCCTTCATATAAGCACTTCATACTACTTGCCTCATTCTCAGATACTGATTCCTCTTGATCTCTAACATTTATGGATTTATGCTTATAATATACAAAATAATAATATACAAAAGAATTAACTAGTTCAATTGCTTAGCCTAGTAGAGTTGCTAAAACATTATCATTTCACCCTTTTGAACAGGATAACCACTTCCAGGCCTTAGCTTCCACGCCTTAAAAATAAAGGGTTGGTATTATAGGATTGCTTAGCGTCTGGGTAGCCCTAACACCCTATTGGCTTATACAAAGTCCTAACCAGAGTAGGTGTTTGTCCATGGACTTCTGCAAGACGGCAGTGTACAAAGACCCTGAACTCACCTCCTCCCACAGACACACTAGATCTACAGTTACATGTGGACCATTTTCCTCTGAAAAGGATCTGAAAACTGGGTGGACTACTTTTCCACAACAAAAGACAAAAACACCACATCAAGGGATAGGAGAGGCAGACACAGGGTCTTACCAAACACCAGACCCCGTGTGTGGGGACACACAATAGAGATGGAGCTCACCAGGCGGGTGCTTCTCTTGGAGGAGGGAGGGGATGGTACCCCACATCAGGGATCTTAATACCTGGGATCTTCTCAGAGAGATGAGCCCCTATAACATCTGGCTCAGAAAACCAAGGGACCCAAAGTGCTATAGGAAATGGAGAGTCCCCCATTAAAGAGCTTGTGTGCATGTGCATCTCACTTATTCTGAGAACCAGCAAAAAGCAAAAGTTTAAAACACACCTAGACTGTAAGTGAAGGAGATTATCTATTAATCTAAAAATACCTGCTAGAGGGGTAGGGGACAGTTAAAACTCTCCCTAGAGATGGAGGCACTGGAAGATCCCCCCCCCCTTTTTTTTACCCTCTCTACCTACCCTGCTAGTACAGGTGGACGAGCTCAGATGTAACACCTTCCTGTTCCCTTTTAAGACCAGGAGCCACACTATTCCATTGCTTTACTGCAGTCAGAGAGCAGGCATGGTGGCAGTACTGCCCGGGTCCCAGGCTGGAGCTGTCAAGGGCAAGCAGTTGCATGGTTCTCCCACTCCCAGCTCAAAGCAGGTACCCAAGCACAGACAAGGCACACTCCCTGAATCCTGCAGGTTCTGCTGTCAATACATTTCCCTGCTGCCTTTCTGAAGCCAGAGAGCGTGCTCTACCTCCTACTCTCTCTAGCTAGTCAGCTAAAGTGAGTGGGCATGTGCAATCCACACAGGTTGGCCTTTATAGTCTGGTCCTGGTGGCCAAGTGGGCTACATTTCTGAGCTTCATAGGAATGTAATAATTGGAAAGATGATGCTTGGTAAGCCACCACCCCAGGACACTGCAAAGACCATAGACTGAAACAAGCCCAGTCTTCCTATGAAAAAGGCCTGTTGACTTAGTCTGGAGCTTCCACTTGAGAAATATGCTTCAGGTTCCCCACACATGTAAAAGCTAAAGAAGTACTCTCGGGAATTGTAAGCACAAAGACACCATCCTTGCACATGAGGAACAAATGCAAGGGTTCCTGACCCTGAGATCTTAGAGCTTTCTTAGATATTGTTCCTCTGAAGCCTCAGCGTTGAGCTTTTCTTTTGATTTGTGAGCCACGTAGTATCCTTCCCTAAGGAAGGATGCACTGAAAAGTTTCCCTTGGGCATCCCTGAAGAATCCACAAATGAGCTTTAGTTGGATTCCTGTCAAGACAGAAGACACAAAAACTTGATTAGAACACCACCAGTCCTGATGTTCGTGAAGAGGGACTTCTCTATCTTATTCACTAGCCTTATCCCTAATGCCTAGTACAGTGTGTCACTAATACTATAGTACATTAACAAAATATTTGTGGAAGGAAGGAAGGAAGGAAGGGAGGCAGGAAGGAAGGAAAGAAGGAAGGAAGGAGGAAAAGAAGGAAGGAATGTTATCCAGCTAAAGAAGAAGAGAGTGAGTAAAGAGAGTTCCAGACAGAAAAAGTACCACATTGAGGTGAGAGAAAACATGGTATGGTAGAGAAACTAAAAAGAAGTCAGTTTGCATATGGTTTAGAGAGCTGGGGGGTGGGGGTGGGGATGGTTAAAGATAACATAGGAGTGGCCAAATTATGAAGGGGTATAAGCCTGGTAAAAGTGAAAATGTCATGGAGAAGGGAAAAGATATATCTTTAAAATTTAACCAAGGGATAAAATGATAAAATTTGCATTCAGAAAAGACACTGGTTGCAATGTGGTGGTTTGGGTTGACTAAGCAATGAACTGGAAGTAGGTGGCTAGCTTAGGGTAGCAGTAACATGTGGCAGTATTTCAGGAGAAACAAGAGGTAAAATAATGGTGATGGAGAGCTAGCAGGTAGGGATGATGTCTGATTTATGGATTGTCTACGAAATGGGGGAAGATACCATTGACTGACCTAGGGAAAATGGGGGAAGAGCAGGTGTCAAAAGAATAGTGATGAATTGAGTTGTGGACACAATGAATTTGGGTTCTATAGGACATGCATAGAGGTCCAGGAAGCATCTGGATATGTGGGTCTGGAACCAAGGGGAAGTATGTGAGCTGAAGATGTGGGTTAGGCAGTCATCAGCATAAGGATATAATGGAAGATGTAGAAGCAAATAAGATTGTATAGCAAGGTAATGTAGCGTGAGAATAGGAAGCCCAAGATAAAACCTGGAAGAGAGGAATACCAATTCTCAAAGACAGGCAGAAAAAGAGGAGCCTGAAAAGAATATTGGAAAGGAGCAGATAGAGAAATAGGAATCACAAATATTTTAAAAGCCAAGAAAAGGAAATATTTCAAGAAGGAAGGAGCAGTCAAAAGCTGCTTTGAAATCAAGTGAGATAAGAACCTCAAGTCTGCATTTTATTTAGCAACAAGGACATCACCAGGACTCAGTGAGAATGATTCCAATGAAGGAAATAGAGAAGAGTCTGTGAGGGAGAAGGAAAGGGAAGAGGAAAAGAAGAGAAGTGAGGTCAAAAATCTCCTTAGGAGTTTGTCCTTGAAGGGGAGGTGGAAGAAGGCAATACCTGGAGAGAAGTTTGGGGTTGTGGGAGGGTTTTGTGTGTTTAAGATGCAAGCATGTAAGCATCTTTAATCAGTGATGGGAAGGAGACCATAGGGGAAAAGAGGGTAACAAATAGAAGATGGGACTAGAAGTAAAAGATCGAATCCTCCCACGTATTTCTCCATCAGCTGTCTCATCTTTTCTAAGTAACCATTTCAAAGTTTTCTACTCTCTCAAAATTCTTACCTCCCTGCCCCCACTCACGATCAGCTGAAGATAGCTCCTCATACCTCACGAGAAAACAGAGCCATCGGATAGGAGCCCCCTGGACTTGTATCCACGCCCATCTTTTCTCCTTTTATCCTGATAAGCTGAAAGGTTTTCTAACTTCTGTTGCCCCACTTGCCCTCTCCCTCATCCATCCATTCAACATTTCAAATAACCCCAACCTTGTGCCAAGTGTGCACTGGGCTCAGGAGACACAGAGTTGAAGAAGTCCTTCCCCCAAGGAGTTCAGGATCTATTGGAGAGAAAGATAGGTAACCATACTCTAAAGGGATAATATTGTTAGTGCTGTAATAAAAGTGTGAAGATCCATGAATGACCCCACATTGTTCTTTTGGAATCTCAGATAGAAAATCCTGGTATCTCTTAAACTTCCAAAGACTAGGCCCTGTCAATCCATCAGTCCCAACCCATTAAGGAACGTCATGGAAACCCTATAGAAAACTGCCATTTTAACATTGCAGAAGAAAACAAAAACGCAAATCTCTGAGGTGCATTTGACTCAATACACACAGAACTTCCTGTTTTGAAATACAAATGTACTCTACTCTAAGTGTTAAGTAAACAAAGCACCCCATACAATTTCAAGAGTCATCATTTATTCCTTAGTAGCAAATCTTAATTTTTCATGTTCCAGAGACAAGTTTGTGGAACAATACAGAAAAATTCTCAACATATTATTTTAGGTTTCCCTTGGATATAGTTTGAGGGAGGATGGTAAATATGATAGACAATGTAATTACCACCAAAATGTACTACAAGATTGAAGTGTATTCATGTATGAATAACTGAAATGTATGTAATATTCAAATTATTGTATCAGTTTAAAAATGACACTTGAAATATGTAGTTTCCAATGGCTTCTTTCTCAGCAATGAACAGTCACCATCTGAGCACAATCACTAAGATACAATAACCCCTTCCTAAACACCTCATAAGATGAAATTCACCTCAGAGAAAGACAAACAGTCACTAAAGAAAATCAAAAGGCAGAGATTACCATATGCTCCCCAATACCACTATTTTCCCCATCTTCTTTTTAGTACTAGAAAACTCTGAATTTTTCCTATATACTTGGTGACTCGACTAGAGACTGTATTTTCCAGATTTCCTTGAAGGTGAGTGTGGTCACGTGATGATATTTTGGCCAAAACAATAAGCAACTTCTGTGTTACATCTTCTAAATGGACACTTTTTCCCCTCAATTCCCTCTTTTCCTCTTCTCTTGTACTGGAAAGAGGATGTGAGGATTATGAAATGGCTTTAACCATGTAGCTGTGGACAATAATCAAGGGGAAGGCAAAGCAACAAGTCTCAGCAAACCTGACACCCTAGACTGCTGGTGGGACAGGACCATCCACCCATCCCACACTTCTCCCAACTAATTACTTGCAGTTCCTTCAAGTAGACATAATTCACTGCTGTCTCTGTGTCTTTGCAAACATCATTCCTTTTGCTAAAAATGCCTTTCCCCCTGCCCTTTCACCTCTGGACTGTTATGCATAAAAGAAGTTAACTTCAGTGTATTTCAGCCATAGTATGTTTGGGTCCCTTTGTTACAGTAACTTAGTGTGACCCTGGCAAATACAGACTGGTTCTAGATCACTTTCTCCAAAAGAAGGAACCCCTGTTGTTGCCTCCTCATAGTCAGTGGAAGATAAACACATATCCCACTGGAGCTCAGTGATCACTAAGACCTCTAGAGGATCACCAACACCCAACCTGAGTCTAGAGAGAGCACCAAGACAAGGACAGCAATTGAGTGTGACATATTCTTCTTTAGCATACTGGTCTTATGAGTTTCGGTGACATTCAATGCCAAAGAAGCAGTTAATTATTTTCATCAAGGTGTTTAAGGGAGAAAAACAACCAGGTAGTCAAGGTAAAGTGCACTTCACCTCTTGCTGCCACACTCTGGCAGTTCACTAATACAGACAGCAGTCTAGCAGTGAAGGATTTTATGAGCAAAAATTATATAGAACAATTAGAGAAAAACAGCTCTTTGGGTACGCTGAACGGTCAGCAATATGTTTTTTTTGTTCTAAGAGCTATTAGCACTGTACTTCCACACATGGTTACCATTTGCTATTTTTCCCAGTGGCACCCTCCATATTTTTTTCTATTACCCACTGAATGGTATACTAAATACATATTAAAATATAATTTTTTTCTGAAACAGATGCTTCTATTGCTAAACTGGTACACCAAAACATTTTCATTTTTCATAAGAGTTAGAGTTCATTGTTGATTATAAACCCAATAAACAAACATCCCTTTATTGCCTCATTGACGATTACACAATATCTTTACCCTCATACCTACTGAGTTTTATGGAAACTATTTCAACAGAGTAGACATTTATCATTGCAAGAGAAACTCCCATTTAGACTTTAACTACCTTAGCTTTATTAGAAACTCATTTTCCACAGATGTCCAGGCATGATTTGCTCCTTTTTATCAGGAAATAAATAATATCAGGTAATAGCTTCCTGTGGCAGAGGTTATATCTTTATTACACCCAGAGAAATAGATATCAACCAGTCAGAGAACAGCCAGATGGCTTACCCTTCTTATCAATAAAATTTAATTTTCACTAAGCCAATTGTGACCCAGCTCATTTTTAAATAGGAAGCCAACATTTAGGATTCTTATATGAGGCAGCAAATATGACATTCATGAGAGTTTCAAATTTTCACTAACAAAGATCCCAAGTCAGAAACCTGGCCCTCTTCTTTGGCACTAAGCCACTCATCCATCAAGTCCTACTGGTTCCATCCCATATTATCTCCTGAATCTGTCTACTTTTTGTATTTTGAATGCCATACCCTTAGTGTACTCCTGTCATTTAATACCTGGTTCACTGACACAACCAACTCCTGCCTGTCCCATCCTTCCTCCTCCATACCATCACAATGGGCTGTAAAAAGCAGAACTGGATCCTTTTTAGAAGAGAGCAAACTGCCTAAATATGGCTTTAAACGTCTGTTTGATCTGCTCCCCTGCCTAGTTTTCTGCCTTATTTGCTACTTCCCTATCCCATTCCTCTGACGCTATGTCCCATTTATGGACTAATTACTTGCAGTTCCTTCAAGTAGACATAATTCACTTCTGTCTCTGTGTCTTTGCCAACATCATTCCTTTTGCTAAAAATGCCTTTCCCACTGCCCTTTCCACTTCCTTCACCTTGACCTTAGTAGCTAACTGCTGCTTTCCTTTAGTCTTCAGCCTACACATCATCTTCCCACTGAAGACTTCCATGGTCCTTCAAGACTAGACTACATACACTTCCTATATGCTTCCCTAGCATCTAAGTGAGTGTTTGATAAACTTTATAAACTACAGTATTGTCAACATTAACTGCTTAGTCTTGTAGGATCTTGTTCAGAAGATTACTTTAGGCAGGGGGTAGCATGTGTACTGAGGTATGATTATTACTCTGTTTTCTGGTTCTGATATGCACACCACCACCTTCCCCACCAGCCCACTGACCTTAACAATGTCACCGATAGGTCCATCAGTTAGGAACTGCAATAAACTGCTCATATCAGAGAACAAAAATAACAGAGGCTTCAACAAAATAGAAGGTTATTGCTCTCTCACAGAAAGGGAAGTCCAAAGATGGACAGTCCAGGGCTGATCTGCCACATCACAAAGCACCTTGTCTAGCTTCTCTACCATCTTTAGGGTAGGACTTCCATTCTCAAAGCCACAAAATGTCTTTGAGTCTGTAGACATCCAACCTTCATTCCAAACAAGAAAAGGGTCAAAGTAAGGGGGACTCTTCCTGATATGTAAAAGGGAGCTCTTCCTGATGCCTTACCTATTACCTTTAGCTTATTCCACATTGGCCACTCTTGTATACAAGAAGTACTGTGAAATGAAGTCTTTGAGTTGAGCACACTGGTGCCTCAAATAATATCTTATTTACAAAGAAGGGGAAAATGAATACTGAGTAGACAACTAGCAGTTTACTCCACACTGAGGGGAACTGTATAATCTACTCTTTAAGAAAATAATTGCTCTGCTTTATAAATTCAAATTTCACATAATCTAAGAAAAAATGAATTATTTGGAAAGAGGGGCCACAGCAGGGATTTTTAAAACAGTACCCTTCAAATATGAAAAAGGCTTTAAAAAATCCAAGTCATATATAATTTTTCAGGAACACATCTCATATACTAGGAGGGATACCCTCATATAGAGATCTCACTCATTCACTTCTATGTTATCCACAATGAACTATCAATGAGTAACATTGAACATAATCATCTGTGCTTCTCACTTTATGAAACAGGATTGGTATTCCCACTTGTAAATGAGAACACAGAGGCAGAGAGTAGTGACTTATGCAAAAATCACATTGCTGGTGATAGCACGGAGCACTTGAACCAAGGGCCGTCTGCTGCTCTACTCTGTAATGCAACTTCTCCACAGGCCTCCCCCATTTCACTTGGACTAATGATTCTGACACTCTCCAAAATAGAATTTCCATCATGTTGAGTGTGCTACATTAAGATTGAAGTGTATTCACAGATGAATAACTGAAATGTATGAAATATTCACATTGTATGAGTTTAAACATGACACCCAATAACTGAGCCCATGCTGGCTTATCCATAATGGAAAATATTGGACAATTTGTTGTGTTTAAGTACATGATGAGTGATTTAATTAGATTACTCAGAGTCTTAAAGCTAGAAGAGTCTGTATACATCATCCAGAATCCCTTCACTCATTTTTGAGATGAGAAAACCCCTGGTTAACTGATTTGGTGAGAGTCACATAAGCAATGAGTTGTACTGCCAAGAGGAGAACCCAGGCTTCCAGCCTTCAGTATTCTGAGATTCTCTTCTTCTGCAATGTCCCTTAGCTTTCATTTCCCCAAATCTTATAGCCAGCAATCTAAGCCCTCTACCACACCCTGATACCCTTTATTTTATAGAATTATTTGTACTGAGTAGATATAAATCAGAGATTTTCGGAGTCCAGCTTAAATTCCCTGGCATCGTTAAGGCACTCCAGGATTTTCCTAGAGAATTAATTGCTCTTTGCTCTCCACTTAAATTATACCTTGAACCTCCATTTTAGTACCTAATTCCTTCTGATTTATATTAATTATTTTTTGCTGGTGTCCCATTTTAGATTATAAACCCTTTAAGGACTTGTTTTTTATAGCCTCCAAGCAGCTTGTTTGCTCTTTTATCTAGACCAGGTGTTCAACGTGTATTCACTGAGTGAATGAATGAATAATATAATCATATTTTAACATTTTCTAGGATATTTTAATTTTCTTTTTCTAATCAAAGTATAGTTGACACCAACGTTACCTTAATTTCAGGTATACAACATAGTGATTCAAAAACTCCGTACGTTGTGTTATGCTCACCAACTGCAGCTACCATCTGTCACCACCTAATGCTACTAAAATACCATTGACTATATGCCCTATGCTGTATCTTTCATCCCTGTGAATTATTCATTCTGTAACTGGAAACCTGGTTTAGTAGGCTTAGTAGAGTGAATATTTCTTTAAGTGTTTCTGTTTAAAGGTGAGTCTCTCTAGATTTAAAAATAAACAAAACTGTGCTCATCTCCCTCTATTAGTACTTTCCATATTGTGCTATTTGTTGTCTATTTACTCATTTGAGTGTCCTCCAGCAGAACGCCAAGCCTGCACAAATAGGTTTACTTACATTTGCTCCCTCCCATTCCCTAATGCCCAGCACTGTGTCTGATACAGAGCATGCACCCAAACATCCAATAAATGGGAGATAAGTGAATGAATCTCCTCCATTTCACAGATGCTCATAGGGTTTTTGCAGTTTCAATCCAAATCTTTCTGAAGCATATACCCATGGAAGTAAATACCTCCAAACAATTATTTTGTTCTTCCAAAGAAGTTATTGTAGAATATGTGAGAATATTCAGTGGGCAAATACACAACATGTCTTAGAAAAAAATGGAATTGTGGTTGTCAGGGAGAAAAGATATAAGGACAAGAGTCTTTGAAGAATATAGACTATTCCCAATAGTCCCAATAGTTCTGACTACAAACCAACCACGATACTTCAGTGCCCGCACAACACTAAGCAATTCTTGCTTGTGCCTCTGGGATGTTTGATCAGGCAGCTCTGCTGATTTTGGCTGGGCTTGGCTGGGTGGTTTGCTGGTCTCAGTTAAAAAATCTCACAGGTACAGGGAGATATATCGATGTACAGGGGTCAGCTGGCTTGCAGCTGAGATAGAACATTCTTGGCTGGAATGGCTAGGCTAACTCATCTCTGTTCCAAGTATTTCTAATCATCCAACAGGCTAGCACAGATGTTCTTATGGTGAAGAAGAAAGTAAGAATGAGAATAAGCCTGATTGCACAAGTGCTTTCAAACCTCTGCTTATGCCAGGCTTGCCAACAACTCATTGGCCAAAGTAAGTTTCATGTCTGAGACCAGAACCAAAATGGAAGACCACTGTAAAGTTAAATAGCCAACAAGGAGGGGTGGAAAATGGATAGATGAATGGATGAATAAATGAAACTAATTTATGGGCTCCTAACAGAGACTAGTCCTCAAAAATTCAACTATTGACTAGATTATGCCAGCAAGAAAACATTTGTCTTGAGATTTCCACAAGATCTGATATAATATCTTACAAAAGTAGTAACAAGCACTTACTGGGTCCATCAAGAAGCTCTGGGAGTGCGTTCTTCAGAATCCTTGCCTGACTTCACACTATATTACAAAGCTGTGATCACCAAGACAGCATGCTATTAGCACAAAAACAGACACACAGACCAATGGAACAGAATAGAGAATCCAGAAATGGACCCTCAACTCTACAATCAACTACTCTTTGACAAATCAGGAAAAAATATCCAATGGAAAAAAGTCTCTTCAATAAGTGGTTCTGGGAAAATTGGACAGCTACACATAGACACATGTTTCTGGACTATTCCTTTACACCATACACAAAGATAAACTCAAAATGGATGAAAGACCTCAATGTGAGACAGGAATCCATCAAAATCCTAGAGGAGAACACAGGAAGTTACCTCTTCAACATCGGCCACAGTAACTTCTTTCAAGACATGTCTCCAAAGGCAAGTGAAACAAAAGCAAAAATGAACTTTTGAGACTTATCAAGATAAAAAGCTTCTGCACAGCAAAGGAAACAGTCAACAAAACCAAGAGGCAGCCCACGAAATGGGAGAAGATATTTGCAAATGACATACCAGATAAAAGGCTGATATCCAGGATCTATAAAGAACTTCTCAAACTCAACACTCAAGAAACTAATAACACACTCAAAAAATGGGCAGAAGTCATGAACAGACACTTCCCTAGAAATGACATACAAATGGCTAATAGACACATGAAAAAATGTTCAACATCACTAGCCATCAGGGAAATACAAATCAAAACTACAATGAGATACCATCTTACACCAGTTAGAATGGCAAAAATTTACAAAACAGGAAACAACAAATATTGGTGATCATGTGGGGAAAGGAGAACTCTCTTACACTGTTGGTGAGAATGCAAGCTGGTACAGCCACTCTGGACAAGAGCATGGAGGTTCCTCAAGATATTAAGAATAGAGCTACCCTATGACCCAGCAATTGCACTACTGGGTATTTACCCCAAAGATACAGATGTGGTGAAAAGAAGGGACACATGCAACTCAATGTTCATAGCAGCAATGTCCAGAATAGCCAAAATGTGGAAGAAGCCAAGATGCCCTTCAACAGATGGATGGATAAAGAAGATGTGGTACATATACACAATATTATTCAGCCATCAGAAACGATGAATACCCACCAACTGCATCAAAATGGATGGAACTGGAGGGGGTTATGTTAAGTGAAGTAAGTCAAACAGAGAAAGACAATTATCATATTATTTCACCCAAATGTGGAACATAAGCAATAGCACAGAGGACCATAGGGGAAGGGAGGGAAATCCAAAGGGGGAGAAATCAGAGAAAGAGATGAACCATGGACTATGGACCCTGAGAAACCATCTGGGGGTTTCAGAGGGAAGGAGGATGGGGAGAAGGGGTAACAGGATGATGGCTATTGAGGAGGGCACATGCTATGATGAGCTCTGGGTATTAACTGATGAATTGTTGAACATCATATCAAAAACTAATTATGTATTATACAGTGGCCAACTGAACATAATTAAAAAAAATCTTTCTCTGATGAACATGAAGTATTTTTCAAGGTATTCGACCTTCTTTAGTTATAACAAATATTTCTGTGCAACTAAATTGAGTTTTTATCACAACTGCATTAAAGACATTCTAATATCTCCAATTCTTGCTTCTTTACTACACAAAACTAGAGCATCAAAAAAGTATCTTTGGGGAAAAAGAAAAGTATCTTTGGTCACAATTACATGCTTTTTTATTGCAAGAACAGCAACACTAGAAGCCTCCTGAACCACAGCTAGCCTCTGACAAACCCATGCAATAATCCAGTTTTGAAGTAAATCTCTACTCAGGAACCTTTAGTAAAGGAAGAAATTCTCCACTGGTGATTAGATTACACTGTAAAAGTCTCAACCAAAACTGAGAGCGGCTATAGCTTCTTCCTTTATCTAAACCCAAAACAGGATACAGCATTCTAATGAAACGGATTTAATAGAAAATTAATTCACCAAGTCAAGGGGTTAGGATGGTGAGACTTCTACATCATACGTCAGGAAAACAGGAAAACAGCACACTTGTTCCAAGAAAGAAACTCAAGATCTCTCAGTGACTTCTGTATAATAAGCAAGGGATAAATATTAATTGTTGATAGTATTTAATGTTTCAGATTACCCTGAGGAACACGAAAAATTGGGTACATATAGTTAGTTCAATAGCTAACATTTACTGACTCTTCGTGTATGCCAGTCTCTGAGCTAAGAACCGTTAATTCATTGTCTTGTTTACTCCTTACAAAATCTTATAACATGGGTATTTTTCAAATGTTTACATTTTTCTATACATATTATGGAAGAAAGAGCTAATACTATGTATCCTGGTTTGGCCTGATTAGTGCTTGTTGTCCTGGCATAATTATCGATAACACTCACTTCATTCTTAGAAGTGCCCTGGTTTGGATGATTGTCCAACCCTCACTGGATGATCACCCTGGTAAAGAAACTTGCCCACATAGCTAGTAAATGGCTGAGCTGCGACTACCACGTGGGTTAGTCTTACACTGGAGGCGTCAATTTCACCTCATTCTCTTACAAGTTCAACCACAATGATGACTGACACAATCCATTGCTGGTATCTGTCAACCTAAGTCCAGAAACTGATAACGTAGAGATCCTGAAGTGTAATAAGACTAGAAAGTGGAACTTGAGTATATTCTAGTTATATTCCCCAAAGATTAGGAAAAACTGAATAGCCCCAAGAACTGGAAAACAAGCAGGGAATAGATGCTTTCCTAAGTAAGGTCCTTGAAATTAATCCTTTGGATAGAAATAAAAACATTGTTTTATATACTTAAGTATCAACCAATTTATTGAATTGCTATAGCATTTATTGAATATGCACACTGAAGAGACCAAGATTCTGTCCCAGCTTCTAAGCAAAAGAGAAGACAAGTTTACAGTTGTAATATCCTTCCTCTTCCCCATTTATCTTGCTGCCAGTAAATAGCAACATTTATCTCCTTTTTTGCAACAGGAAGGGTAGTTTGTGTTTTCAAAGAGGGTCAATTTGGGTAAAATGTAAATCAACAAAATCAAAATGCATTCTTTCAAAGTCCCGCCCCTTCCCCCAGTAGTAAGGATTACAGGATTATGTACATTAGCAGCACAGAAAATGTAAAAGAACTAAGGAGGAAAATTGTAGGGGAAACGCAAATAAGTATATTTCTTATATTTACTCATCACTAGATTTCTTGTAAAAAGAGACAGTCACCCAGGTTCCTTAGATCATATTGACTGTTCTTTGCTAATGCACAAGACTAAGAATTCATTCACGTGTTCCTTATGCAAATCAAATTGGAAAAAAATTAACTTGGAGGGTGGTTATTTGCTTATAAAAGAATCCCCATTAAATTCTCTTTGAGAAAATATATAGACTAAATTAAAGGAGGAGGAAATAACTAGTCCAAAAAAAAATGACAATAGTAGAAGTCGGCCCAAATTATAAGAACAGAAGCCAAATAAGCGTCAGGGAATTAAGAAAGCAATTACAATAAACACATAGAGATGCGAGAGGAAAGGAGAAACAGAAATAAGGCCTTCTTACAGAAGAAGAACTATTCTTACAGAATATTTAGAGAGAGTGGTGGTGACTCAGAATTTCTCCTCCAAACTACAGTCTACATTGTAAAGCCAGAGCATCTCAAACTCATAGGGGATATGTCTACTGTAGACAGTGACAACAGATGTCCCAGCTGCTTGATTGCTCTGGAAAGAACTGTGCAAGTAATAGTGCAAACCCCACCTAGGAGACAGAGAGAAAAAGCTTGAGAAAAACAATTCAGTGATTCATAAGGGAAGAAAGGAGCTTGGTGGCTGCTCAGCCATCTGCCCACCTAAACCATCCCAAGCAGATGAGACCTCCAGACCTGTAGCTCCATGATCCCTCTTGGTCACAGTGTCCTGGGGTGAAACATTGGTCAGAATAATTTCCTTCATACTAATATCAACTCTCTTTCATTCTGTTTGCAGTGCAGAGAGACAGCAGGCCAGCCCCTCCCATCTTGTTTTCTTGTAGGGCCGACAGGCACTGACTTCACATTCTAGTGTGGCCATAGCATCTCCTGGCAGAATATTACTAAGAACTCTCATTGTCACCTCCAGGCATATTCATCCAAATCCTGGAAGACTTTCCTCCTGAGAGGCAATTTCTAGGTTTGAAGAATTGGTGCAGTTTGAGAAGACAATTAAAAAAAAAATCAATGTTAAGAAAATAAAGTTTCTCATAATTAGAAACACATCAAGGCAAGACACTTGGGAAATGAGACTCTGTCCCCGTGGTGTGTCCCAGACACACCAATAGCCAGGACCCACACAAATCCATTAAAGTGTGACTGTCTGGAAACAGAAAGTCCACAAAGAATGGCACACAGGCCAACATTTGATCCAGGCAGCTCTGGACTTTGACAGCTCTCTCTATTCTACCAACTCCTGTTTGGCCCCTCTTTCAGGTGGTAAACATTCTACTATTACTATGAATAATAATAATAACACAAAATTATATAGTTGGCATTTATTGGTGCTTGCTGTGTATGGAAAGCAGAATAATGTCCCTCCCCACCCCCAAAAATAGCCTAATCCTCAGAAACCATGAATGTGTTATGTTAACGACAGGGGAGAATTGAGGTCATTAACCCATTGACCTTAAAATCGGGAGATCATCCTGGATGACCTGAGTGGGCACAGTGTCATCACAAAAATCCTTAACAGCAGAAGAGGAAGGCAGACACTCAGTGTCAGGCTGAAGAGATGTGAGAAAGACCCAACCGCTCACTGCAGGTTTTGAAGACAGACGAAGAGGCCATGAACCAAAGAATGCAGGCAGCCCCCAAAGCTGGAAGAACAACAACAATAGCAAAACCCAGATTCTCTTCTAGGGAGAGAATAAAAGCAGGCGACCCAGCCAACACCTGAGTTTATCCTGTTAACACCCATTTTGGACTCCTGAGCTCCAGCATGGTAAGATACTAAATGTGTGTGGTTTTAAGACACGAAGGTTGCACAGACGTGTTACAATAGGCAGCTAATACACTGTGCCAAACTTGGGGCCAAGTGTTTCATATCCAATTATCTCTCATTCTGACAAACACTGCAATAAAGACATGATCATCTCATTTACACCAGTGAAGAAACTGAGGCTCCCAATGTTAAGGGATTTGCCTAAGGTCTCAGATAATAAAATGCAGAGCTACAATGCAATCCAGGCCTGTTTGACCCCAAAGCCAGTATTTCTTCTCTATTCAAGACTAACCCATACGGAATCAGACCCGAAACGACCTTAGCTCCATGTCCAGATATGCACTGCTCAGCCCCAGCTGTTAGACTTGCTCCATAGAAGCTGAACAAAGCACACACACACACGAACACACACACATGCATGCACACACAGAGTCAATTACCATTTAAAAATAGCTCCCTATCCAAATGGCCAAATGAAAGTATTATTTTGGTCTAATTGGTCCTCATTTATTCACTATATATAAGGACTCTTCTGAAAGAAAGGATAGAAGGGGCCAGGGGTGACTTGTGAATGTAGCCTGAATGCTTGGCTGAAAGCACTTTGAATCAATAAGCAAGCCAATGCTTTGGTCTAGGAAATTTACTACAGTCAAGTTTGAAATTCTTTTCACTTTTACAATTAATTACTGTGGGTAATGTTTTCTGTTATTATTTTTATAATTAATTACCAAGCATTGCTAGTCGCCAGCAACTTTCCATACATTGCTTAAGCATACGGAGATAAGAAATCAGAACCGTAACGAGAGTGCGTGTTCATGGATTACTAAAATACTCACATAAGAATTACACACTAATTCAACTACAATAAAAAAAATTACACTTGAAGAGCTTATTATATACTATTCCTTCCCCTTCTGAGAAACATTTGAGCAGAAGCCTAGCATGGTTGCCATGGCAACTATAATGCAAAATTGTCAGTAACTTTATGAATTGCAAATTCCTCTAAGGGTGTTGGGGATTTTTTTTCTACTTCCATTTTTAACCATCTCATATGCATTATTCAAGCAATATGTTAAACAAGGCTTTTGGGAACTCATGCATCATTTCAAAACAAGCTATGTTCTAAATGCTCAAATTCCATTATTCTAACAAGAGAAAGCTAAACGGGGAACACCCAATTTGCTGAATATTAAATTGTCCATTGTTTTTAACTGAGTTCCTAAAACATTTACTACCCTCACCTTTTCTGAAAAGAATCCAATTAGTCAAATAAAAGGAATCACCATATTCTTCATTGCTGTCTGTATCTCCCTGCGAATGGAGAGACGGATAGTCCCAATTTAAAACAAAACAAAACAAAACAAAATAAAAATGCACAATCCCACAATCTACTTTTCCCTCCAAATAACTTCAGTCACTTTCTGCATCAAACCTGTAATCAAGTGAATGGTCAATGTTCACTGTTGTCTTTTCTCAATGCCATCTTCACCCATTTTCTCATTAGACCACGAAAATGACCCAGAGAAGTTCCTGAGTAGTGAATTTCCCAACATGGATTGTTTGTGTTAGGAGGTCAGAGACTTGCAAAGATAGCCAAAAACATTGTGTGACAAAGCACTGTGAGTGCTTTCTCACTTACAAATTCTTGTAATGAGAGGTGGGGGGCAAATCAGAATTCGTTCTGGTGTTAACACTGCCAATTCCTAGCTATGTGGCTTTGAACAAATCACTTCTGCTCTGCGAGCTTCAGCTTCCTCACCTCTAAAACAAGGATTTTAATTTTTGCCCTGGCCATTCTACAAGACTGTGTAAAGATCACATGAGATCATGTATTTGAAAGTCACCATGTCCTATTAAATATTACTCTCAATTCTTCTCAATTTTTATTTCAGATAACCAGTATTAAGAATCTTCAAAATGTGAATATTCTTTATTTTCAGAATCTGGTGTCAAGAAAATACATGTGGATTCATATCTTGGGTGTCTCAGGGTTTAGAAAATAAATTGAAATAAAGGTAAAAACAAAAAGATCAGAATGAAATCCTATTTTACAAAGGAAGACCTATGTTTTTGCCTCTGATCAGTTTCCAAGTTGGGAGACCTATTTGTCTGCAAGACTACACGCAGAGAATGACTGCATGTGAAGCATGTCTCTAAGACAAGTGTGCATCCATGTGCTGACTGAGCTCAAGGAGCAACAGCATCTTGTGAAGCCAAGTGAGTCTACTGTTTGTTCCTCTCTGGGCTGTTTTGTAGCAACTTCTCGAGGTTGGAAGAAGCCATGCTAGTTGTTTTCTTATCCTTGAACAGGAGCCTTCAAAAAGGATAGAAGTATGACAGAATCCCTGTTAGACATAAATTATTGTGTACAAGACAATCAGAGAAACATGGTAGAGAAGTTTTAAAAGACTGAAACTCTGGTTTCTGGGACTTTCTGTTCATTCCTTCATTTGTTCACTTAAACACTGACTGAGAGCCAATTCTCCTCTATTCCAGAAAATAAATGGAAGAATCAAACACATCTGCACTCATGAAGAGCTCTCTATTTATTGGGGGGAGAGCATGCGATATTTTTTTCTAGCCCTAACTGCCTTGAAAGGCCATCAGGACACAGAAATGGCAAGACGAGCATGAATGAGGCAAGAACAAGTGAGGCGAGACATCCCACGGAACATGTGTTTGAGCTGCATGGATTTTAGGAGTTCTCCAGGTGGAGAATTGGTGGCAGAGATTCTGCAGAGTAGAAGGCATGTGGAAATGCGTGGGAAGATGAGACTGAAATGTTGAAGACCCCCGTGGCTAGAGCACAGGATGCCAAGGATGGGGAATAATGACAGAGGAACCTCAAGGAGCAGGTTCAGGTCCAACTCGTCAGCATACAGTATGTGCAGAAGCAATGGGGAGTCTGAATACTTTAAATAAGGAAGGGGAATGACACTGTTAGATCTGGGTTTTAGGCAGGACCCTTTAGGAGTAGCAGAGTCAACCAAAACTAGTACACGTGGTCAAAGTCACTGCCATATGTAACAGGAGAACCTGCTTTCATCAGAGCAGACCTAAAGCCCAACGGTCTCGAGGGCATGAAAAGCCTGGGAAACCTGAGGGAAGGAAGTCAGGATCCACCAGACTTCACAACTTCCTGAAGAGTGAGAGAAAGTTTGGAAGAGTGTCAGCATTATCTCAGAAGGTGAGCACACAGATTCCACAATATCTCTGCCTTCCCCAGCTTGGCGATAAGACAAAAATGTGGTCGATTCCCTTTGCTCCAAGTAACTCATACCAGATGCTGATGCCCTTAGACTCTTCCACAGCTACAGTTCCCAAATCATTTCTTTCCAGAGGTCAGGCATCTGGAGCTCATTAAATCCCACACGCCAACATTTTAACTGTGTAAAACTTTTATTTGCAGTACAATTGAATGTTGAATTTGATTTACACAGCACTGTGTATTCTTCATTCTGGGAGGATGGCCTGCTTACCTAGGAGCTTAAATTGAGGTTTGGGGCAATGGGAAGGACCTTTGGCCAAAAGTTGGAATTGGAAATCTAGGCTTATGCTAATCATTTGTAAAGAATGGAGAGCTTCAGGTCTTAGAGAAGGTCTATGTGACCTCCTTGTTATACCGGCAAGGAAACCAAGACCGAAGAAGTTGAATGACGAGGTAGAGGCTGGGACTCAGGTCTTTTGACTCTCAGTCCAGTGGCCTTTCTTCTACTTCCCCTGTCTCTCTACAGTTCAAAATACAAAAGAAGAAGTAGAAGAAGAAGGAAGGGAAGGCGGAGGGGGAGAAGGAGGAAAAGAAGGAGGAGGAGAAGAAGAAAGAAAAGAAAAGAAAAAAGAAAAAAGGGGAAGGAGGGTCTTATCATCTATGATGAAATTCAAAAACGAAAAAAATTACCTATGTGTAATGTGCCACACATTCATATCATAGTATAAAAATGAGAGAAAATTGATGAGGTTTCTTTGAAAATGACTTGCCCTCTGTTTGACTGGCATAAAATTATGGAATACGTGATGTATGGCTCTTGGATCAAATTTGAAACATGAGATGACCTGCTCAAAGTCGCATGGCTGGTGAATCTAAGTCTGGGTTTTTTCATCTGTAAATGGGTATAATAACATATACATCAAAGTTGGATTGTTTCATCTAATTAATCTTTGAAAAAATAGCTTAAAAGACAGTGGCTAGTATTTGTGTTTTTATATTATATATGTGGGTTTCAGCTTAAAATAGTTTTCCTGGGAACTCACCATACATTCATTCCCATGATGCTGTCATTGTTCAAAATATTTGGTACATTTTTCCTTTGGAACTGCTGCCAGAGCTAGCTTTTACATCTTAGGAGAAAATTATCCCTTTGAGCCTACATTCTGGCCAAGAAGAGTTTTACTCAGTTTTATCAACTTCATTCACCAATGTTAGCTGTGAGGGAGTTTTAACCATTTGTGAAAACCACAGCCAAATACAAAAGATGAAGATTTGCCATGACTGAGGATACTCAGAAGAATTCACTTCCTCAGGTAGAGGGGATACATTTTCTATTTGCCGGACCAGGTCCAGGAACCTTAAGAAAGTCACAAGCCATGGAACCAAACCCTGTTCCAGAGTTGAGAAGGTGGGAAAGGGGGTGTTGGAGACACAAGTTCGGCCCTTGGGACGCTAGAACTTTCTGGAACTTCTGAGGTAGAAATCTTGCCTCTCAGAAACAATTACATGTGGATTTTCACAAGCAGGAAAGATCCTTCTAGCTCCAGGGATGATTAATTCTCATTCTGTGTGAGGGATAGAAGGAAAGAGAAGGCCTGGGAGGGCCACTCCTGACCTTGAATGCAAAGCAGCCTGAGGAAGACATAGAAGGACACCTGGGCTGCTCCTACCCCCTCCTTACTCAGGATAAACTTATCCCCTCTCCTCTCCACTAAGGCAGACAGACAGACCCATGCAGGCATGCATGTACATACACGATTACAGACTCCCCGCCTCTGAAACTTTCAGGGATTCTAGGGTTAGCATCTTGCTTGCAAATTGCACCTCGAACATTTTCATTCTTCGTGTTATTATCATTATAACCCTATCATTACGCTGCTGGTTAATCATGAATAAAACAATAAACAGAGAAAAAAATCCTTTCCCTGGTGAGCATAAATAATTGCAGATGACTACGTCGTGTTTGGGCTCCACACCACGTAACGTTCTATGCTATGATGAGCAGTATCAGAGGCTGCTTTATCACAAGGGATCTTTTTTCCTAATTGTCGTGTTTACTCCCTTCAGATTCCAGCCTTGTCCTGAAGGCCCTGCAAAGTTTCTGGGAGGGAGTTTGCAGCTCTGGCCTGCAAGCAATGGAAGAAGGTCCCTTTCTCTCTGGGAGTAATCCTCACGGGAAAATGTGAAGCCAAGCAGAAGAGGTCAGGGTATTCCTCTTTAGCCAGAAGTTAAAAGAAAACAACACATGGGATATGGACTCTAGAGCGAGCCGAGCTGCTGGGGGTGAAGGAACAAGGAAAGGAAATGCAGCATTTCCTCTGAAAATATGTCATGCCTCTGAAAGGCTATTGAGAGGTGAAATCAGCCTCTTGTATGGGCCGGATGGGGTGTGAGGCTGGAGGCGCCTCCGTTTTCTTCCCTCCCCGGCCCACCATGGCTGCTCTGCCCACTCTCCCTCCTCACCCAGCAAGGACAGCTCAGGCATACCCTAGAGGGGTTTCGGCCACCCTCGGATAGTAGAATAGCCTCAGGTTCAGGTATTAGAAGTTCATCTGCTGACCTATTCTCAAAGTCTTCTAACCTCTCGTCCACTTAAGTTTCCTTTTCCCTGCTCAATACTGAGCAAGTCTCTGCTTCTATTTGTCCATCCTATTCTTTCTCCCGGTCTCCCTGCCCCACTCACTGTGTGACTTGTGGCTCCTGCAGGGTCAGGATGGAGACGGGGGACAAGGGATAAAGGCTCTATTAACTGATGACCTTGTATTCTGTGAAGATGCCTTTTGTGTGTCAGCTGCACAGATGCCGGCTTCTCCTCACATGAGGGGGTGTTGTGGGGTTCTTAAGAGACACGATCGTCCCCCTTTCTGCTGGCTGCTGCCCTCTGACACCACAGTGTCCCTGCCCTGACCCCCAGAACACTCTCTCAGGCTGACTTTGAATACACTACATGCACTCTCTTTGCTGGGTTTCCTCCGCCCTGGCAGGAAGTCCTCTGGGGCAATGCCTTTCAGAACGACTCAAGCAGATATTACCCATCCAGGCCATTTCCCTCCCCAACCCAGCCTGGAAGCCTAGAGCCCTGTCACGCTGCCCTCTGCATTGGCTCTGCCTGTTAACAGAAGCTGCTCCAGGCAGTCTCCTGCCTTTGGGCTTTTGCAGGCTAGAGTCAGGATCCTACCTCCAGGCCCCACGATGTTCAAAGGACTCACATCAAGATCTCAAAATAATTCTGAGTCAAGGTCTCTGGAGTGTCACTCCATGAGTCATGGCTGTACCTCACTGAGTGCACAATGACTCTAAGCCACCAACATGCCCTCCAGGATGAGATCCATCCCCTCTCCCTTCCTCTCCATACACTCAGCTCCCTGGATGGCAGGTGGCTCCAGCTAGGATTACAGATCATGTTTCTCCTGAGAATATATCTCAGCTTTTTGACTTAACCAAACATTTTAAGCATAATATCCTTCTCTGTTATCATTTTAGGAAATTTATAGAGATAAATATGATTTCATACCTGTAACACATGAAGTTTGGATTTTTAGATTAATTAGGGTCTATAATTCTGAGATATAAAAGTTTATACTCATAAACAGTATTTCCACAATATTCAGGTCAAGGATGATCTCATATTTATAGTGAAATTCATTTCTGCTCGGTTAAAGTTAATCCTAAAAACTCTGTCAAGCATACATAATATCAGGTACTTAATTCTTTCATAAATTCTTAGGAAAGTAAGAATAGGTGGATGGATAGAGAGATGAAATATTTTTAAAACACCAAATCTAGGAAGTCAACATGAAATTAGAGATGGATTTCATTTCTTGTTCTTCAGCATAATAGCTGTGACCTTGGGAAATGTCATTTAACCTCTTCATGTCTCAATGTACTCGTCTGTAAATAGATACAAACACGGTCATGGCAAAGCCTCGCTCTGAGCATCAGATAAGATAACCCTGGGAACTAATAGCAGGATGTTAGTGAGATGGGGACAGACATTCTACCTCGAACCATTTCCATAGTTCTGTGACTCACTTTTACTACCCCCAAAATAGACATTGAAAGACTTCTCTCTGGCTTTCCCTGCAAGGCAGCATACGCAGGGCAAATAGGAGGCCCTTTGATTTCAGGCCCCAGGAGATCTCACTAGCTGGACAGCCACGGACCAGCCACCCAAATCTCTGTGTTACAGTTCTCTCAGCTGTTTCAAAGGATAATGATGCCTACCCCAGAGAGTGGTGGTAAGAATCAAACGTCTTAAAGCAGCACAGCGCCTAGAACATAGCTAATAGTACTCAGCCTAAGCAACTATTAGAATCAACAGCGTCCTGTGAATTTCCAGGGAAAAATACCATGGGGTTGCCTCTCCCTTTATTGCCTAGATTCAGTCGTTTCTGAATAAGCTCTGTTGCTATGGTTACCTTCCAAAGACACCACACTTGAAAACGTGTTGGGAGATAGGGATTGATGGCAGAAGGCTTTAGTGGAGGACACAAAGCAACTTCAGCAACTGAGACATTTTAATACATGTGAAGTCTTTCTCTTGGAAACCAAAGTCACATTTTGCCAAAATGGAAATGAACTCAGGAAGTGGAGTTTCAGAAGTTCCGCATTTGGCCAGCCTCCTTCCCCCATCACCGGGACCTCAAGGACAGGTATATCTGGCCCTGAACCAACTCCTGAGCATCTCAGTTTTCTCCCCCAGGATCTGGCAGTCTAAAGGATGTTGGTTGCCAGACAGAATTCATCAGATTCACTTCCCAGATGCTATCGCTTCTGATGCCGAATAAAAAATAGGTTGCCCAGAAACTGAGGTTGGAAAGGACAAGGGTATGTGAAAAATGCACAATGAAATGCACAGAACAATAAAGGGCTATTCTTGTGAAAATTCATTAGCATATATATTTGGAATATTCCAGGGATCTTCACATCCCTCCAATCCCATACTCGGTCCCTGCAGGGGCCAGCTCTAACATCCCAGGCTAAACTATCCCCCACAGCAGTGTTATAAATGGTTTTCGATCTGTCAGAATCAGTCACGGCTCCAACAGGGACTGAATAAAAGTTGGCCTGACCATGCTTCCTGTTTCCAACTACAGCAAACCCAAGACCTGATGGGGCCTCACAGGCCAGAATATTGTACACTCAATCCTACTAAAAAGACTCTTTCTTCCAGGTCATTTTTTCCCAGACGTCCCGGGGAGCTGTTCTGCTCTTATTTGAAATTCAAACCACAAGGAAGTCACCTCTAAAAATACCGTTTCCCACTTGCCTTTCCACGATGATGCAGCACCACCTAGGGGAGAGTGTCAGTCGTTTCTTGCTCCCTGCGCCATAAAATTCCTTTTAAAATATTGCAGCTCCCCCCTTATCTACATGAGAAAGCCACAGAAGCTTCTCTGCACACATTTTCCTAGATTCAGCTCCAGACTTACGTCAACTGGAAACCCCAGAGGACTAATTTATTACACAATGATCACTGCCAAGGATTGTGGCTCACATTTACAACTGCCATGGAAAATTTGCTTTATTATTATCAGAACTACGAATTATTAAGCACCTACCACATGATAAGGTATATATGTTTATTTCTAATATATACAGTAGTCCTTCCAACTGGGCATTAGCATCCCCATTTTACATATGAAGAAATCAAGGCTCAGAGAAGCGAAGAAACTTCCCCAGCATTCCAGACCAGGGTTGTCTTACTCTTTCCACTATAAAATGCAATCTCCTTATCCTAATGTGAATTGTGCCAACATGGCAGTGAGGCTGCTCATTTTAATGACTCTACAGCAGAACATTCAAATAAGTATTGTCTTTCAAAGAAGCCACTTTGAGGCCGCTATTGTCATGCCACTAATGTTGCTAACATTTCTGAGTGTCTGTTTTGGGAACTGCCTGCCGAGCCCTGAGCTACACAACACTATCTCCTGTTACATGATGTTACGTGTTTAACCAAAATATGGTGGAGATACCAGATTTCAAGCAGTGTAACTTTTTCAGGCCCATTCTCTGCAGATTTTGATTCAGTGTATCTGGGAAAGGGCCCAGGAATTTGTATTTTCATCAAGTATGCAAGTAAATGTAATCATCAGGAAAGTTCTAGAAATACCGGCATAATGATACATGCATGTGCTTTGGGGTCGGAAGGACTTGGGTTGTGGATCTAGTTCCATTTATTTGTTTGCTTGTTTAACAGAGAGAGAGAGAGAGAGAGAGAGAGAGAGAGAGAGAGCACAAGCAGTGGGAGCAGTAGGCAGAAGGAGAAGAAGGCTCCCCGTCATGCAAGGAGCCTGATGTGGGATTGGATCCCAGGACACTGGGATCATGACCTGAGCTGAAGGTAGATGCTTAATCAACTGAGCCACCCAGGTGTCCCACTCTGGTTTTTTTCTAATTGTGCACCCTTAGGAAAGTCACTGAAAGCCCTTGAGTATCAAGTTTCTTGTCTATAAAATGATATTAATATGTGTTCATAGCCACCAGACAGGGATGTGGTATGGACTGAACGAGATTACGGATGAAGGGCTTGCACAGTGAGTACCTGGCTTATAGGAGTCCCCTCATAAATGGTCATTGCTATTGTAATGTAATCAGCCTCTCAGCTTAACAAATTTGCCCTATATGACTTTTTGCTATTTCCAAATACTAAAGCCACAGTGAAAGGATATCAGGACACACAAAATGTATGACTGTCACATGTAGCTTATATAAAAAAATAAACAACTAAAGACTAAGGAGAAGAGATGATACATAGTAAATAGAGAAAGTGCTACAAAATGAGAAACCAACATTTAAAACAGTTTGACACTCAAGAGAATAACATATTTCTGGGGGAAAAAAAAACAACCCACAACATACTGATACTAGAGATGGAAACAACCCAAGTGTCCATGGATAGATGGATGAGTAAATAAAATGTGGCATATACTTACAATAGGATATTACTCAGCCTTAGAAAGGAAGGAAATGAGGACACCTACTACCACATGGATGGACCTGGAGGACCCTAGGCTGAGTGAAATAAGCCATCACACAAAAAGACAAATACTGTATGATTCCACTCACATGAGGTATCTAGAGTGATCGAATTCATACAGACGGAGAGAAAATGGTGGTTGCCAAGGGCTGGCAGGAAGGGTAATGCGGAGTTACTGTTCAGGGGGTACGGCGTCCATTCTATGAGATGAAAAGAATCCAGCAGACAGAGGGTGGTGATGGCCGTGCATCAGCGTAAACATGCTCAGGGCCACTGAACTGTACATCTGCCAACAGTTCCAGAAGATGTGTATTTACCACAACTGAGAACATTTTTAAATTAAAAAGAAAACCCACATGACTCCCAAAATCAAAATGAAATTCGCATTAGACGTGTCCTGATGGGTTTGTGTTTCTTAAACCAAGAGTGCCTGGTGAGAGATGCAGGGAGTCCATCCCTTCACGCAAGTGAGCGAGTTCATTCACAAATACTCTGACACGCACATCCTCAACACTGACCAGTACTGCCTCGCCTGCCTCTGTTTTTCTTCGTGGCTGTGTGTTTACCGCCGTCACCCAAGAACTATTGCTGGGCAACGTAGGGGGCTGAGCCCTGTTCCCATCTCCCTGCCCTGGCCTGAGGCGGGGCTTTGAGGAAAATGGTTGTGGAGCCCAGTGCTCCCTGAGCACATGGAGCCAGTGAGGGAGCAAAGGAGCCCTCTCACAGCCCCAGTCCCACGGCTGGGGTGGGTCTGGCCTGGGGGGGTGGGGCGCAGCTGGGTAGAGAGAGGGCGCTTCAAAGGCATAGCCCCGTGGGCTGGACCGTGTGGGCCCCCCTCTGGCCTACAGCCTGCAGCAGCAGTAGGGGCACTAGCAGTGGCTGCAACTCAGTGTGAACCAATGGCTGGTGAAGAGGGCATTGCCTGCTTTCCATTACCTTTTATTTTCTTTGAGGCTAGCATTTAATAAGGTAAGACGGGAGACTTTCTGATGCGTCTAAGTGACATCAAAGCATTTCAAAGTTTCCGAAAAAGGAGAGCATTGGCTTTTTTTGTCTAATTTAACTTAAAAGTTATGACAAGATGAAAGTCTTTATGTTTTTAACAAAATCCACGTCTTTCATTGCTTTTTTNTTTTTTTTTTTTTTTTTTTTTTTTTTTTTTTTTTTTTTTTTTTTTTTTTTTTTTGGCAAAAGTAAGAATGGTTCCTGAAACAATTGGGCAAAAGTGAGAAGCTATTCTCTCCTTCTTCAGGGTGATGTGGGTCCTGGTGTACAGAGATTGCCTGAGATGGAACTGGCAGAGTTTCAGAGTTGAAAACTGGAGAAGAATGGTGAAAATTGGGTGTACAAGTAGAAAATAAAGAGAGGAGGTCTTGCCTTTCATCTGCCAGGGAACATTGATTGCTGCCTGGAAGAACCTCCTGAGAGTGAGGTACATGTAAAACCAGCTGGCAGTGTACACAGATAGTCCTACTGGGTCTTACTAACATGATGTACGTCTCTAACCTTGAGTGAAATTTTTAGAGCAAAATTCTGAAAGTGTTTTAAAAAGGTGTCCTATTTTTGGTTCCACGATAGATGGATTGATAGATAGATGATAGATAGATAGATAGATAGATAGATAGATAGATAGATAGATAGATAAACATTCTCATGTCTTTAACAGATACTACTCTATCTAACTTAAACACAATGTGCTTGGATGTTAACTTCAGGCCATTTGCAGAAGCCTGCTTCCTCCTACAAGGTGACCATGAGGACTAAAAGAGCAGCCTCCAGCCTCACTACCAGGCGTGACACCCAGACCACCAGCACAAAACTGGCTGTCCAGAAGAGTTCCTATCTCTGCTGACCACATGGAGGCTAGAAAATCATTAAGAGGCTGCCTGGTTCTTAGTTCTGGAGACATAGCACCTTTGCCACAAACCCCACCAGCAAAACAGCTGCCCCACATCCTGCTGCACCACACCCCGGGACCTCTACTATTGCTATTCCAGAAAAATCAAATACTCCACAATCACTGGCAGAAAGAATGGTTTCCACCTCATCTGGTCTTCTTAATCTCAAGCAGGCACATCTGCTTGGAGGAAGCCAGGTCACATCTGGAACTCAAGCTATAAGGGGGGTCGGGAAATGTATAGACTTTTGTTCCTTGGGCCCATCAGTGAGCCACAGCACACCCATACACCACAAATGGGTTAAAAGTGTATCAAGGGATCTCTGTCCCCTAAGCCTTTTGGGTAGCCACAAAGGGCTGGGCAGTCAAAGCAACTTTTGGCCAGTAACTTCCTCACCTAGCGCTCCCTAGAAGGGGTAGTCTAGACAGAGTGGGGCCTGATGGCTCACCCTTTGGTTCCCATGGATAAAGATGAAAAGCATTGGCTTTCTCTGCTGTGCTGGGATATATTGTGTGAAGCCAAGAATGTGTCTAGTTACCCAGACATCAACTTAAGAAGCCTGCTGCTGGCTGACCTGCTGACCATCATGGACCAGGGACACTCAAGCTGCTGGATAGTTTCAATGGTGAGGTGCGGACAGCTGGGTTTGGGGAAGGCCAGCTCCTCGTAAGTACAGCTCCAGGTAGATGCCCTAAATCTACTCTGTTGACTTTTATCTATTTGCTTAGAGACGTCCAAACTAGTTGCAGGGTGACTGCTCTAACAACACACACACACACACACACACACACACACACACACACACACACACACAATCAGAACTTCATTATTATTTGGAAATACTTGATATGAAAAAAATTCAATTGCATTTCAAACCCATTTGTACTATCACTCACAAAAAATCAACATCACATTTATCAATGACAGACCAAGAAGAGCTGTTAGGCCCTAAATAGAATTTTCAATTTTTGAATGGTTTCAAAAATAGTTTAAAATTGTTTCATCAGCTACTTATGTAAACAAAGTTTCTTGTCACTGGTGACTACCAAGAATTCGAAGACCTCATCATTAAAATATCTTGATCGGGAACTGGATATAGCCACTTCAAGCATGCAACTTAATATTCAACAGTTATATCTAGAAAGCAAGATCAGGTTTCTCATTAAGGTATTTTAAAAATGTATTTGGGAATTTTACACAGTATCAATATTTAAAATCTTCTCTAATACTTTGGGTTTTACTGACTTTCATCCTTATTATAGCATATGAAGAAAATATTTTGTTTTACTAAGCACCAAACACTCAAAATACTCTTTAGCTTAGTGCTATGAAAACACTTCATTTTCTCTGTGCACCATGATGTAAAAAAGGTCAGGCTTCGGGGGCGCCTGGGTTAAAGTCTCTGCCTTCGGCTCAGGTCATGATCTCAGGGTCCTGGGATCGAGCCCTGTATCAGGCTCCCTGCTCAGCGGGGAGCCTGCTTCCTCCTCCCTCTGCCTGCCTCTCTTCCCACTAGTAATCTCTCTCTGTCAAATAAATAAATAAAATCTTAAAAAAAAAAAAAGGTTGGGCTTGGAATGGAGTACAGTGAGCCACATTATCACAGAGAACAAGATTTTATAGATTTAATTACTTACATTCTAATCAGAGGATAATGCTCTTGGCTTCTTTCCCTTTTAAAAAATTTAGTTATCAGAACTTATCACATGTACCACCATCACTATTGTTTACTCTCATAAAAAACCTGCAAAAAGGGGCGCCTGGGTGGCTCAGCGGGTTAAGCCCCTGCCTTCGGCTCAGGTCATGATCTCAGGGTTCTGGGATCGAGCCCCACATCGGGCTCTCTGCTCGGGGGGGCACCCTGCTTCCTCCTCTCTCTCTCTGCCTGCTTCTCTGCCTACTTGTGATCTCTCTCTCTCTCTGTCAAATAAATAAATAAAATCTTTAAAATAAAAAAACCTTCAAGAAATGTTCAGATTATATATGGTCTCCCTTTGTATGTTACCAAATCATACTCACTCTCATCTGTACAGCCAGCTCTGAAAACCCAACCCCGTGACCCTTTCGTCTTATACTTCCACTTCCCTTCTGCTTGGAGCCTTTTCACGCATCAGGTTGTCTTTTGACAAACAATAATGGTGTCTTATCTTGTGAGCAACTTGAGAGGATCCCTGCCTTAACTTCTTCATATCCCCCATGATTCGGGGAACACACTAAGTAAGCTCTTCATGGGTATCACTAATTACTACAATGCTGTTCAGAGAATCAAATGTTAGGAATGAATTGAGATCAATTAATGATTTGTTTTCTAATTACTCATTTCTAAAAATATTTTAAAAATGGATAAAAATCACCATTCTATTCCAAAATATCACTCTCCATCTTTATCCCTTTCCTTCCTGTCTTTTTGTGCACATCTATGCATTATATAAGCTGCATTTTTTAAAAAATAAAATTTGAATCCTAGTATATGGAGTTGGTATTTGCTTTTCCATTTAATATAATTGTAGGGTTTTCCCCAAGTCAAATAAATTATGGCACATCCAGATTATTTTACAAATATTAAAATGTCTTAGAACAGTGCTTCTCAAATTTTAATGAGCATATACATCACCTGGGACTGTTACAATACAGATTCTAGTTCAGTAGGTCTTGAGATGGGTCCCAAGATTCTACATTTCTAACAACCTCCCAGATGACGCTGACACTCCTCTTCTGTGGACCACACTCTGAATAGCAAAGGCTTAGAAAATATATATATTCCAGTAATGATGAACACACATAATTTTCAATGTCTGGCTCATATGCAGTGAAATACCACATCAATGGAGAGATAAGGATACTTACAATGCAGGAATAATACAAATATTTATCAAGCGTGTATGATGTATGCATATAGGCACAAAGATCATTAAAAATCTAATTACTGGTCAATGTCAAGAGATATCAATATTTCTAAGACTTTGGATGCATACAGCCAAAGGACATTCCATAGTGACAAAAAACAGACCAGTGGTTTCCAGGGAACAAAGGGAAAGGCAAAGAGGAAGGGAACATCTTGATTGTGGTGATATTTTCATGGATATTTTACACATAAAATCTGTTAGAATGTATCAAATTGCACACTTTAAATATATGCAGTTCATTGTCAGTTATACAATAAAGCTATTTTTTTTTAAATACAGGGGGAGGGGAGGAGTCACAAAATGCATTCCAGAAAGGTCTTTACATTCTACCAGCTGCATATGCAAGTGCCTACCTCATCACACCTTCTTCAGCAGTACTAGAATTCTTGAAAAAAGAAAGCTGCTAATTTAAAAGGCAAACATCTCATTTTTCTGAATGTGCATGGTTTTGATTAGTAGTAGACTAAAACTTTTTGTGTTGATCAGTTCTTTGCTCACTTTTCTTTTGTTACATTAGTGTTTATCAACTTATAAGAGCTCTTTAAATATTTGTCAAAAATATATCATCCTGGGGCGCCTGGGTGGTTCAGTCAGTTAAGCATCTGCCTTTGGCTCAGGTCATGATCTCAGTGTCCTGGGATCAAACCTCGCATCCGACTCCCTGCTCAGTGGGAAGCCTGCTTCTCCCTCTCCCCCACCCCCTGCTTGTGTTCCCTCTCTCACTGTCTCTGTCAAATAAATAAATAAAATCTTTAAGAAATATATGTATATATATATAATCTATTTTCCCCCTCAGCTTGATGTTTACCTTTGTGTATACTTGACCTAACTGTAATCTATGTAGACATTTTAAAGACGTTCAAGACTAAAAAAAAATAATCTTAACACTGCTCCAAACACACACAAGACTCAAAGTCAGAACACAGAATTAGACATAAATGAAATTGAAGTCTTTCCCAAACACCTAATTTCTTTCACAAGGTGGCTGACTTATTACCACAAACTGCATCAGAAGCAAGCTGTGTACCTAAACACATCAACTTTCACCTTTCACATTCACTCTTTTGGTTGGTTGATACAGTAAAATAGGTTAGTTTCATCATTTCTACAGCGTGGAGATAGTGGTACTAAGATACAAAATATTTTGTAACTTGATCAAGAGTAGTCAGAATTTGGATTTACAAACTCACATTTTATTGATCCTCTCTCACTGTATGAGAAATGGGTCTGTGAAATCAAACTGGGGCTGTGTGGCTTGGGATTGTTTTATTTGTTTAAAATCAATTGAATGAATACCAGAAAAGGAGAATATATAAATATTCTCCTAAAGGAATAAATTTCTCTATCCTGAGAAGACATATATTATTAACTTGTTTCCCTTTGCTGTATCTGGAGTCTCAGAAGACTTTTTTAGACTACAAACCAATAAAGAATGCTGATCCTAATAATACTAGTATAAAAGAGGAATGCCTTTTTTATCTGCCATACCAATTGTTACAAATGCAAAGAAACTACTTCCCTAAAAGCTAGTTGTAAGTCTTCTTAAAACTGTCCAATCTTTTGAACATGAGCCATAATTAGCCATTAGAAGCAATAGATACATAACATTTAAAGAATGAATCTTAGTTTCTTTAATAAAATATTTTCAACTCCCATTCTGAAGCTTCTAAGGGTTAAATCATTTGACCAAAGAACAAAGCTAAGTGCTGTCCAATATGGAACCAGAATCCAGATTTCCTGAGACCCAAGCCAAAGGGCAGCAGAGGATGGAACGATGTGGGCCCTAACCTACTCTAAACGCAGGCTGGATAAGCGGATAAAATCTGACAGTTGAGCAGTTCTATGTTGGAGATTTTTTATGACCGACCCAGGGTTCAAGTCTCTCTTAAGCCCGGGTCAGTTCAGGCTCGCCCTGAACTCCAGCCCTGCCCTATTATCTGCATAGTTATGGCAAATAATTTATCCTCATACTAGAGATAAGGAAATGAGGGCCCACAAGAGGATCCTGATAGCAGCTACACCTCAAAGAGTTAAGATAATGAAAAGAGAGCATGGGTATGAGTTCTTAGCTAGGTCTGGCAGAGAGCAAAATGTCCAGAATTACAAGTCTGTATATGTGGGGTATCTTAGTTTATCCCGGCTAATGTTAACAGAATGCCATCAACTCGGTGGCTTATCAACAACAGTTTATTTCTCACAGTTCTTGGGGCTGGGAAGTCCAAGATCAAGGCTCTGGCAGACTCTGTGTCTGGTGGGGGCCCTCTTCCTGGCTCATAGATGGTCACCTCACTGTGCCCTCACATGATGGAAGCAACAAGGGAGCTCTCTGGGGTCTCTTTTATACAAGTACTAATACATTTCATGAAGCCTCCACCTTTGTGGACTAGTCACTTCCCAATGCTCTACCTCAAATATCATCACATTGAGGGTTAGGTTTCAATATACAAATTGGGAGGGGGCAGGGACATAAACATCCAGTCTATTGCGTGGAGGTAAAATCATACCAATTTAATATGGCGCTCAGGATTCATGAGTGAAATTCACTGATCCACAGTGAGTCAAACACTAGGTAGACAGCTACACTGCAGATTTGAACAAATATTTCAATAAAAGAATGAACAAACATTAACTGAAAAACAGTCCTCAGGTCTGACTCAAAACATAGTTCAGCTATACATTTAATCTAAAAGACTTCATGAAGTGGTGGGAGGAGGAAAAAGGAAGGAAGGGAAAGGAATGATCTCGGCAATGGCAAAAGTGATGTTAGCAACCCAAAGCCTAATAAATTTGGACTCCTTGATATCTCTGCATGGTCTCTTCTGTGCAACTCTCAGTGTGGCCCACGAACCACTTCCACTTGAATGCTTGTTACGAATGCAGACACCCGATCCACACCCATTCCGCACATGCTACTTCATTATTCCTTACACACGCTGCAATTCGAGCACTTGGCTAAACTGTTCATGTGGTCAACACTGAAAAATGTGGTCACTGCCCAAGTCCTAGAACGGCTTACAGCAAGAGTGCAGATATGCAGATTTTGAACACAAGACCTGCCCAAACCACTCAGCCACAGCCCATCACAACTAAGGAACCAGTGTTTAATAAATGAAAGCTAATGAGCAAAAGTAAAACCTACAGCCCACGAATCTGTCAAACATCTGGGCCCTAGAGGGAATAGGTATGGTTAGAAAAGTGACCCTTCTGGAGTTACCTTCTAAAATGCCAAAAACAACATTTCTTCCACTCTTAAAATTAATTTTAATGGTGAACTGAAGTGACACTTTCTGTTTTGGTGAGCAGTCAGGTGAATTCCACTGACAACTGAATTGTAGTCTTTATTAAAGTTCTTTTACAAACTTGTGTCTGCTAATACGAAAAGGCTGCTTTGACTTTAACATGTGCTTTGCAGATTTACATCAGCAGTAAGAAAGGCTTCAGTTGAGTAGAGTTTGGTCTTCAAAAATGTGACTACATCCTTCTTCTCCAGCCTTTCCACCTCCCATTTACGGACCTTATCAAAGAAAGGGGGAAATCATCAGTTTGCAAGACGATGATGACATGTAAAATAAAAACTAGTTTTGAGATCCAAGCATATCAAAGTAACATCAAGCCAATTTCAAAAAAAAAAAAAAAAACAAGTGTTATCACTACATTTGTATCTTAGGGTAAATACCCCGTAGTGCAACTGCTGGGTCACAGGGTAGCATTATTTTCAGCTTTTTGAGGAATCTCCATACTGTTTTCCAGAGTGGCTGCACCAGCTTGCATTCCTACCAACAGTGTAGGAGGGTTCCCCTTTCTCTGCATCCTCGCCAACACCTGTCCTTTCCTGACTGGTTAATTTTAGCCATTCTGACTGGTGTGAGGTGGTATTTCACTGTGGTTTTGATTTGTATTTCCCTGATGCCAAGTGATGTTGAGCACTTTCTCATGTGTCTGTTAGCCATTTGGATGTCTTCTTTGTAGAAATGTCTGTTCATGTCTTCTGTCCATTTCTTGATTGGATTATTTGTTCTTTGGATGTTGAACTTGACAAGTTCTTTATAGATTTTGGATACTAGCCCTTAATCTGATATGTCACGTGCACCCGAATGTTTATAGCAGCAATGTCCACAATACCCAAACTATGGAAAGAGCCTAGATGTCCGTCAACAGATGAAGGATAAGGAAGATGTGGTGTGTATATATACAATGCAATACTATCCACCCATCAAAAAAACCCCCAAAATCTTGCCATTTGCAACAATGTGGATGGAACTAGATGGTGTTATGCTAAGCAAAATAAGTCAATCAGAGAAAGACAATTATCACATAAACTGACTGATGTGAGGAATTTGAGAAACAAGACAGAGGATCATAGGGGAAGGGAGGGGGAAATGAAACAAGATGAAACCAGAGAGGGAGACAAACCATAAGATACTCTTAATCTCAAGAAACAAACTGAGGGTTGCTGGAGGGGAGGGGGGGTGGGAGGGATGGGGTGGCTGGGTGATGGACACTGGGGAGGGTATGTGCTATGGTGAGTGCTGTATATTGTGTAAGACTGATGATTCACAGACCTATACTTCTGAAACAATACATTATATGTTAATAAAAAAAGTGTTATCTTATAAATTACTCATATTTTAAAGGTTTAGTAAGACTATGTGCTAGGGTTGAAGAAAGCTCTACCAGTGAAAATTCTAAAAACTTTAAAGGCCCCCTAATGAGTGCAAAAACTCTTTTCTTGGGATAATCTTCCTAAGAATTCATATAATAACCATTATGGGGGAAAAAAAGCCTTAAACAGTAGCCCATTAAGAGAAACGTGCCATCTTAACCTCAGTAATCTGCACGTAATCCATGTTTGGATACAGAAGTACCATAATGAAGATGAAAATGTTCACACTTCACATTATGTGCAGGACCAAATGAGTGGCATTTAGACAGATCCCAATATAGACAGACATAGATATAGATAGATATAGAGATAGAGATAGAGATATATTTATTCATAAGGTTCTTGCTCCATACAGAGACATTTGGAGAGGCTGGCCTAGCAAAGATGCAGAGCTCAGAATCAAAATGTGGTGTGAGAGGGAAGAGGAAGAACTCTCCTCTCACGCCCATCCGGCTTTTCCCAGCGACAAACATCTGACAACAGCCTCACACCAGCCCACAAAAACAAAGCTTTAATTCCCTTCTTTTCTTCCCTTGTTCAAGAAACTGGAAATTGAATATCATGTCATGGGTCTTAAATTAAATAAGAAAATAAATTATTTACATTTTCCTCTTAACAAAAAGGAATAAAGTTGACCAAACATAGCACTTACCAAACTCCTAGTAAAAAGCAGTTATCAGCTGAGTAGAAATCACATCATGCACAGAAATGTTTTTTTCCAAAGAAAAAAGAACTAAGATACTTATTCCAACACTGCTGACAATTCCTCTAGAGTCTTCATAACCAAGCTCAACCACAAAATCCCCAGCAGAATGGACATCGGTAACTGAAAAGTATTTCATTTGCATTTTTTCTTACCAAGATTACGTGAAAACCCATTATTTTCAAATGTCGCAATTTCATAGCAAGGAATCCTTTGGGATGGGCTAAATCCAAACAGTAAGTAGATCTAGGAACACACAGTACAGCTACTCTGAAAATGAAAATGCACAAAAGGAGACCCATTACTAATGAGATTACATCTACAATCATGCTCCATTCCTATTCTTTGAAGATTTCAAAGTCGAGTTCTCTGCTGATCAGTTGCCACCATTCCCTCCTGCCCCAACTGTCCTCCACCTCCTTGTTACTTGGCCTCTGCAAATACTCCAGTATATGAAGGCTACAGAAACCAAAACCTTATATAATAACACTTTACAGGATTATCTCTCAACCATCCTTAAGGATGGCTATATTCTTTTTTTTTTAAAGATTTTATTTGACAGAGAGAGAGAGAGAGATCACAAGTAGGCAGAGAGGCAGGCAGAGAGAGAGGAGGAAGCAGGCTCCCTGCTGAGCAGAGAGCCTGATGCGGGGCTTGATCCCAGGACCCTGAGATCATGACCTGAACCGAAGGCAGAGGCTTTAACCCACCGAGCCACCCAGGCGCCCCAAGGATGGCTATTATTCTTTTTTTTTTTAACTTATTTTTTAAGACTTTATTTATTTATTTGACAGAGAGAGAGAGAGAGAGAGAGAGAGAGAGAGAGATCACAAGTAGGCTGAGAGGCAGGCAGACAGAGAGGGGGAAGCAGGCTCCCGGCTGAGCAGGGAGCCCGATGCGGGCCTCGATCCCAGGACCCTGAGATCATGACCTGAGCTGAAGGCAGAGGCTTTAATCCACTGAGCCACCCAGGTGCCCAGATGGCTATATTCTTGATGAGGAAAACAGCCAGATAGGAAAGCATTTTAAGGCCTTCCTGTGCAGCACTAATCTCTGATCTAAATATAATTATTTATGCTACTAGAAGTACTGATGTAAATAAACCAAATGGCAAATGCTCTCATTGTACATACTGTCTCCCAGAGAGAAGCATTTAAAAACCAGAACGGAGAGAACAAAAACAAAGAAGAAAACACTAAGAGAAAGGTCAGACTGTTAAAATGATAAAATCTATATGTGTAACAAAACATGGAAGGTGTAATTTGTTTTCTCATTGTTCTTGGCCTTTTGGAAAGATTAAGTTGGTTGGGGGGAAAACAAGACCTTTGTATCCTTACTGTCTTGTTATATTTTGGCTGTTATCTGAGATAACATAAGAGAAATTGTATTTTTTAAAGGAATGCTCATATTCCTTACTTCTCCTCAGTACTTCAGGCTGAGAGCTACTATATCATTAGGCCCAAACAGTGCAGTACTTGAAAATGAAAAATTATCTTTCACAGAGGTCAGAGAGAAAGCCTTTCTTTCAAGGGAGATGGGTAACATGTATAGGGAAGCTCACAGTGAAAAAGATGGCCAGGGACCAAACTAGATGGATTCAGAAAGGGGTAAAGGTCACGGAGCTGGAAGAGAATGGAAAGGCATGGGCAGACAGAGTGTGAAGCCCTACAGATTTCTGTTCTCCACCTCTCTCCACTGTAGTTATGTGCACATCCTACGAAGCAATGGGGACACAAGTTCCTTGGGGTCACAACCCATGTCTGATTCATCCTTCTGTGCCCCGCAGGGCCTAGCAGGGCCTTTCCACAAAGACTGACTGAACACAGGGTGTGTGCAATAGGACCTGAAGCACCTGCATGGATAGTTTCAATTATGTTAACGTTGTTTTATGGTAGTACTCAGCTTTAAAACCTAATCTGTAAAAATTGCCTATTTCATTACATGGCTCAACTCCAGCCCACTGTCTTTAAGGAATGTCTGCATTTACACCTAAGCGGTAGATTAATGGATGAGAAGTCTCTTGCTATATCACAAGCTCTGCAAACAGGTCTTAGTATTATTACTGCTATTTAATATGTAGTCTTTGAGAATTAAATTCAGAAAGCTCAGCAAATGAATGTATGTCAGCAACCTTTGAATATCTGCAGAAGTTACCACGTCGGAAAATGGAAGCACTTGACTCCTGTTAATATCCATTCTGACTTCAAAATCTGAAAGAAAACAATTAATTTTTCAAACATTGCTCAAAGTGATATTCTGTTTCAAAATGTATACTAAATACAAAGTACTACCTCCCAAAGTACTACCAATAATGATAATGGCATCAGACACAACATATGATGAGCTTAGAATGTGCCAGACTCCAGTCCGGAGTTCACACGCATCATCTCCATCACATGAACCCTATGTGGTGGCCACTGTGTTTACTGCCATTTTATGGACAAGGGGAAGGAGGCGAGCGCCTCGCTAACACAGCAGTACATACAGAGCAAGACTCCAAACCTGGCAGTCCAGCTCTGGAGCCAACACTCCACTAACCTGCCATGGAAAACTCCTCATCTTTGCCCGAAATAAAGGAAAAGAAGTAAAATAAAATAGAGGAAAAATCACAGAAAGCTCCATACCGATATGATAATTGTGTGGCAACTGTATGTTTTTTGAGAAGTATCCTTCTCCCAGAAGGCTACTTAGCGCGTCTGCCACCTTCACATTTGGATATAATGTCGGGGATGGCAGTGGGGGCGGGGCCAAGTCTATGGCCTTGTGACAAGAAATATCCAGTTTTAGGCAAGTGGCCAAAGTACGAAGCTTTCGAGCACTGCTCTCGTCTCCTAAAAAAAGGAGAAAGAAAAAAAGGAGAAAGAGAAAGAAGAAATATTAATGTCACACTTAAGACATTGTATTAATGTACATATATTTCTAATGATCAGTTTCTTATCAGGAGGAATCTCTGTGTCTCCCTAGTTCCCACAGTGCCTACATCGGTGCCCGGTATTTGATAATGCTTTAAAGTTTAGAAGATCTTTCTAGGCGACTTAGTCTAAACTCTTCACTAAATGATGACCAATGCCCAGGAAGGTTCAAATGCCTCATGGTTAACCAAAGGCCAAGGTGGGACTCAAATCCATGTTTCCTGGGTTTAGGGATGTTTCCCCCACTGTCACTGATTAAAAAAATCAGCACGTGCTATTCCTGCTTCACAATTTGACTATGGAATTTCCTAACATTGTTTTTAAAAGAATTTAAATTTCTCTATCCTCAGACACATTACTGAATTTTGTCCATCTCGCCAGATGTTGCTTTTCTTTAATATTAAAGACCAAGAGTCAACAATTAATTTCATTCCAAGAGTAAATAAGTTCACTACTTTGGAAACTATCTGACTGCTTGATCTAAGAACTTGTGTCCTCATTATACGCCAGGAGTGACAAAGTGATTAGGGCTGCAAAAGCTGACTGAACTCAGGTCCAAAGGTGACATGTAAGGATTAGGAAATACAAACACCTCCGATCAAGGCATAAAGAACACCGTGAACATGCAGCCTTCGCACAGGTGCAGATGGTATAAATGAAAGGAACAAAAGGGATGTGTTTCTGATCCTTGCCTTCTATATGTAAGAGTCTGTCATTAAAGGAGGCTGCATAGGTTTGCTGGTTTGAAGCACTGACCTCTGACTTCACCATTTTGGGTCCTTTCCTCAGTAGCATCTGCTCTGTATGTTTTAACCAACTCTGCTCCAATGATGATCCCATTAGAATCACAAGGCAGCTAGCTAGTGGGACTGCCTTATTTCGGTCATGACCGTATGCTGACATCATACCTGGTATCGGCAGCTCATTGACGACGTCCTTTTGGAGAAGTGGATTAATAAGGGACATGGGAAAATGGTTCATCAAGCAAAACGAATACACAGCATTCAATAGGTTTTCAGAAGAGATGTTGTGAAGATAACCAGTCAGAGAATTAGCCATAACATCTTGGAACCTTCAAGGGAACAAAGAAAAGTCAGCTTTCACATATAAACAGAAGACAAGGCTGTGGTAGGGAAAGTGGAGTGTCAGAGAACCAATGGCTTTAAGGAGTCCAAAGAAAGGAAGTAAGAAAATCAGATTGGCAGTACGTATTCACATGTCTTTCAGGTCAGGTGGCTATCTCAGAACAAATATATATTCTCAATAAATATTAGCTGGCTACTGCTACATGTCTTGTACAGAGTAAATATTTCATAGGCTGTGACTCACTGAATTACTAACACTTTATGGGGCAGGTATTCTTCTTCTTCTCATAATAAAGATGAGTAAATGGGTCCAGAGAGGTTGAGGAACTTGTCTAAGAACAAACAGCAGGAAGTAGCAGAGACAGCATCGGAATTCAAGTTGTCAGGCTCCAGAGCCTTTTAACCATTCTCCTGAAATTTTACCATGAGTGTGTCTATAAGGTCTGGAACACCCCCAGTTTTATGACCAATTAAAATTCTCTAGCTATCCACATTCTGAGTTAAAAGAACTTCCAGCCTAATCCTACTATGTAGAACTAATGTTCTATAGTATGACAAAGCAGTTAAGCATGGATGAAGAGAGCAAAGATCAATCAGGTGGGGTCCCTTGCCCAAGGTGACATGGTAACAAATGGCACAGACAGGTTCTGAACCCAGCTTAGGATTAGGACATAAACTATCTAATGTTCTGTAAGGAAAAAGAATGAACGACATGCAAAGGATGGTGACAGCACACAGGAAAAGAAGTAGACAGAGCAGCTTTGGGGATAAGGAGAATCTCAGGAAGTGGAAAAGACGGGCGTAGGGAAGCTCCCGTGAAACAGCGAAGAAAGGGCGGCCTGCGAGCGCACATTATGTGGGCTGCTGCGGCAGCTGGCGAGGCGAAGGCACAGAGGATGCTTCTCCCAGCAAAGGCGAGCCCGCCCTGGAGCGAGCCCTTACGCACAATGAGGCTGTACAGGAAATGGCCTCAGATCAGCCGGGAAGCCCCATGGGCAGCAGCAGATGGCTGAGGGAGGGAGTGGGAGGCCGTGGCAGACGAAGCAGGACTGTGGGAGTTACTCTGGGGTGGGAAGAAGGGAACAGGTCCTAGAGACAGCAGTGAGGCAAGAAAGGGTGGGCGGCAGATGACCGCATCTGTAACCTAGGGGGGTGATCACCTCTCCGATCTTCTCATCCCACTCCTGCACCTCCTGCTTTAATAACACCCAACTTCGTGTCCTTCCCTGCACATGCTCTGCTGTCTCTTTCTGCCCTGACTTGAATATGCTGCCCCTTCTGCTCGGAATCTTCTTTCCTGCTTATCTTCCTATGGTTAGCTCCTATCTCCCCACCTTCGAAGATCTGCTCAGGAACCACCTCCTCCAGGCAGCACTGCTTGGAAGTAGCTCCACATCGCCAGGCTAGTGTCCTGGCACACTCTTCCTCTATTGTCATATATTCTGCATAAAATCTATCACTCCAATTTTCATGCTGTCTTTAACTGCCAAAATCTATGTGTCTACCTTACCCATTACACAGAATCCCAGCAAAGAAGGACTGTGTCGTGGGAAGCCCGGCTAGCTTGGTTGGTGGGGCCTATGACTCTTGATCTCAGGGTTGTGAGTTCAAGCTCTAGGCGTAGAGATTACTTAAAAATAAAATCTTAAAAAAAAAAAAAAGGATTGTGTCTTTGTCATCTTTGAACTGAGTACCCAAGTGCTTGGTATAGGTTTTCTGGCTAAATAAACAAATTTAGATAAGGAAGACACAAAGAAGACAACATTAGTAGAAAAAGACGAATCAAGAATAATGATGTACACCAAGCTGTGTACATTAAACATGTATAGCTTTTACATGTCAATCATGAGACGAATAAATAAAAGTGGTCTTAAAAATCATTTCACAGAGTTTTTAGTAAATCATTTCACAGAGTTTTGATGGAGGAGGGGAAGAGAAGAAGCAGGAAAAGAGAAGGAAGAAGATCTATGGTGACCACAAGTAAGTCACAGACATTCTGGAGTTCAGGAACACACTGAGGACCACAGATGCAAATCTGGTATTATCTACAGGGTGGTAAGTAAAGGTCAAGAAGAAACCAAAGGACTGAAATGAGAATTGAAATGCTAAATGTTTTCTTCCTTGGGTTTCAAACCCAGGAACATACTCTGGATTTAATACACCCTCTCCCCCAGAAGCCACGACATAAATAAAATTATTAATGTACCACACGTGGATACACAATGTGTTAAGCCAAATTTTCTACCACTCTCTGCTTATCAACTTCTCAAATGCTCTGAGTTAGCCTGCTTCTAAAAATCTGCCACTGCAGCCTAAGACACCATCATCCTCTCTCTTCCTGAAAGTGTTCATTTGGTACCTCCATTTACTGCCTTCCTCTGGAAGTCCAAGGCTTGCCTCGCTAAGTAGACTGGAAGAACAGGGAACACGACGTAACAATGTGGACCACGTTGTCTCTTGGGATGGCCACAATGAGCTGAAAAACTCCCTAACCACCCAGTGTTTGTTCTCCTAATACCATGGAATCTGTGCAGCTGTTTCTGGAGTTTTAATTACCACTTAGCTTGACACTGTTTGTCAAGAAAGTGCTGGACGTACATGGGAGCCAGCCTCAGAAGAAATCCAATCGAGGGGAGCAGAGGAAGACGGAATTTGGAGGATACTTATAAACCTTCATTAGATGCCTATTCTGTGCTCGGTCTTGTGCTAAGTCCAGAATAACAAGAACCTGGGTCTGACACTGGAGAGCTTTCCAACTGAGAAGCAGACACAGGCTTTCTGACAAATAATCACAGGTCTGTGTCAAGGCTCAACCAGAAATTCATATAAGATGTGACAAGCACAGGGGCTCTGATGGCAACAAGCAGGGAAGGCACAAGAAACGCAGCACCAAGTAAGTTTTTCAGTACAGTGGAGGCAACAGCGGCCGCTGGGGTCCAGCACCACGTCTTTGGCTACGTACTCCAAAGGGAGGGTGTGGGACCCAGACTCAATCAGATCTCCTCTTTTAGAAATCTGAATCCTGAGGGAAACTCCAAGGACAGAAAGCAGCTGAAGTCAAGTCACTTACCTGAAGGCAAAGAGATGGTCTGTGATTCTTGCCACTGAGACCCTCAGAACTGTTTGTTCCTGCCACCCTGTGACCACACTGTAATTCTTTTACACAGGTTAACCCACTTAATTCTCTTAAAGACTCAATGTGATTAGGAATAATTCCTATTTCTTCTCCCCATTTTAACAGATGAAGAAACCGAAGCACAGATTAGTAACTTGCCAAAAGTAGCTGATGAATGGCAGAGCTGGGATTTAAACCTAAGCAATACATCTCCAGAGTCTGTGCTTCCAAAAAAAATTACACTTTATACACATTTTCTTTTGTTTTTAGTGAACTCTAACTGATCTAGAGAGGAAGAAAAGGTGTTCTGGGTGGAAAGCAGAAGTATGAAAGAGCCCAGCATGTCTGAGGAACTGCTGTATATAGTAGTAGAAATGCATAGTTGTGGTTAAAAATGAAAATGATAGAAAGCAGTAATTTGGGACCAAATGAATAGTCAGGGTCAAAACTGAACTATGAACTCAGAAGCTGAGGGAATAAGCTAGTAGAGTTTGAAATGAAGACTCCTGGGCGCCTGGGTGGCTCAGTGGGTTAAAGCCGCTGCCTTCGGCTCAGGTCATGATCCCAGGGTCCTGGGATCGAGGCCCACATCGGGCTCTCTGCTCAGCAAGGAGCCTGCTTCCTCCTCTCTCCTCTCTCTCTGCCTGCCTCTCTGCCTACTTGTAATCTCTCTCTCTCTGTCAAATGAATAAATAAAATCTTTAAAAAAAAAAAAAGACTCCTATGCTGAATTAACAAATAACATCATAAAGAGCAAAGAAAGAAGACAAAAAAAAAAAGAAAAATGACTTTACAAATAAAGAATACTACAACTTATTTCTTGATACAGATGACAGCCATGGATGTGTTCACTTGTAATAATGTATTAAGCTTATGATAATATGTAAGTACTTTATGGGGCAATAAAAAAATTTTTAAAGAATGAGTACATACTCTGAGGTCTGGCAATTGTAGAAGTGATTGAGAGAAGAATACACATGAAGAATAGAGATAATGCTTTTCATGTTTAGAGAGGCAGGATCAGCTATCACTTTCTTCATGAACAAGTCCATCAAATCAGTATGTCGAAAGCCAAGGTTTTCAAATAAAATGAGGAGAAAGAGAACCTTTAAAAAAGAATGAATTGAGGGAAAACGTTTCAATAATAATAGAATGCTACCAGTAATTTTTTTAGAGCTCAAAAAATTAAAACAGCAATAGAACTGTCTGGATGAAGAGAATATTCCCTAAAAAGAAAAATTCTGTTTTTCTCACAAAATCTATTCCAGAAATTCCTGAATTAGATATTAAGTTAATAAGCAACCTCTTCTTATAAACTGAGAACCAGAGCATAAAATGGTTCCCATACTTCCCTCTCCTTTAAAAATAAATCCTTTCGTACATGCTTTTCATACATCAGATCTAAAAACAACCCTAATATACAACGGAATATTACTCAGTCATCAGAAAGGATGAATACCTAGCTTTTGCATCAACATAGATGGGACTGGAGGAGATTATGCTAAGTAAAAGAAGTCAAGCAGAGAAAGTCAATTATCATATGGCTTCACTTATTTGTGGAACTTAAGAAATAGCATTGAGGACATTAGGAGGAGGAAGGGGAAAATGAAGGGGGGGAAATTACATGGAGCGCTGGGTGTTAGACACAATGAATCTTGGAACACTACATCAAAAACTTATGAAGTACTGTATGGTGACTAACATAACATAATAAATAAGTAAAATAAAACCTTAAATATACCTTTTCTGAGGTTTTTCAAAATGACCAACTCAATTTTGAACTATTCTCTCTTCCAAACCTAGACACTTTCTACATTCAAAACATGTAAGAGGTAACAAAAATTTCTATATTCAATACTGAGTTGTAAAAATGAGAACAGAGGAAATACACCGTGATTAAATTAAAATTTCCAGTTCACTTCTCATTTCCCTCTTGGAGCTTCTCACTATTAGTATTTCTCTTTCCAAAACAATTTCCATGGCAAACTCAATATGCACCTTACCCTCCAAAGTAAGGTAAACCTAGGGACTGAACACAATTACCCTTGCTTCATTACAAAAAGAAGTTTCTACCAGCTGCTTCATTAGATGTTTCTATTACTAATACAGCCCCCAAATTTAAAGGTTCTTACTCTGGAAGAAACAAAACAACTTTCCATAAATAGAAGATACATATGGTCATTAAGTAATGACATTTACTCTTCAAAACGCATAAGCCTATCACGTCACCTGTTTTTACTAATCTAAGTCTAAAAAAGAAAAACAGAAAGACAGAAATAATCCTAATTATCCAAATTACTATGCTATCTTTTAAAAAACAAATAGAAGAACAAACTTTGGACAACATAATTTTTCTTTCAGAAAGATTAAATGGTATATTAACAGGAAACTCCTAGACAGAAATGATAAGGAGCTATTCTTTCAAAAGTCATTTCAACACTGGAATATTTTGGTCTCTTAAATGCTATAAAGCTGATACAGAAATACCCAGAATGTTAAATGAATTAATGTGCTTCTTAAAGAGTTTTTGAGGCTTATTCTAAACTGTTAACAAACTTACTTTCTTGAACTTCCAGATGTCAATAGTTGTAGCCACATAATCTGCTATTCCCTTGAAAAGATCTAAATTATGGTACTGGAGGTCTCTGCAAGACTGCAATATGTTGATCAGTACTTTAAAAGGACACCCATGGATATTACCTTTAAGAATGAGTTAAATAAACAAACAAAAATTACCAGATGGCTTTGAATGTAAAATCCAAGATACTGCACACTCAATATGTTTGTTTCTATAGAAAAATATAGCACCGTATTTTGTAAAAGACAAAAACAAAAAACGACAGGCAAAATTAAATTCAGATCTAATAATATCATCAGTTATTATTTGTCTAACAGTAAAGTTTTTAAAACAAACAAATACAGTCCAGAACAGTAGGTCAGATGCTAAAAATCATGAAAGAAAAATTCCCCTTACTTACCTATGACCATCTTACTGCATTCATCCAGAAGTACAATAGAGCGGTGATTCATAGCAGCTAATGCCTCAAACATGTGCTGGCTATTCAAATCAGAAAATCTGTCTAATTCCCTCAAGGCTTTCATCTAAAGAAAAACAAACTTCAATTTATAATTTCTGGCAAAGTAAATTAAACTTTTATTTTTAAGTAAAAAGGATAAAGTTTCAGCAAAGTGACTCAAGTATATACATGTATGTATACGGGGACGCCTGGGTGGCTCAGTGGGTTAAGCATCCAACTCTTGGTTTCAGCTCAGTTCATGACGTCATGGGTCGTGAGACTGAGCCTGCTGTCGGGGCTCTACACTCAGTGGGGAGTCTGCTTGAAGAGTCTCTCCCTCTGCCCCTCCTCTCACTCACACATGTATTCTCTCTCTCTCTCTCTCAAATAATCTTTTAAAATATATATATACTTATATATACAAATAAATTTAAATCTACTTCTATTACTTCACTCTAGCAAAACTGAACCTAAAAGCACAACAAAGTCGTCCTAAAAAACTGACTTTAGGAACTGAGAGCAGATCATAAGAATTTTTTTTTCAAATCTTACCCACTAGAGAAAATTCAAAATGTGTTTACCTCCAGTTTCCTTTTAAGAGTAATTGGTGCGTCTTTTCCAACACATCTTATCAGAGCTTGTAACGTAAAGACACGTTCTATTTTCCAGACTCGCTGATCAGCTAGTATCCTGTAATTAGACACAATAAATACCACAGTCCTAAATTCTGAAAAGCAAAAGAATTATTTTAGAAGTCATCTGGTCGAGCTCCTACTCCTTGGCAAGGAAGATGAAGGCTACAGAAATAATCTACCTGCCCAAGGGAGTGTAAGTAGATAAAGATGAGGGCCAACCTAGCACTATCTCCTCTCACATTATTCTGCTATCATGAACAACCAAATCACATCAGGAGATTATAGTAAGACATCCCAATGCACAGTCAATGAAAAAGGAACTTAAATATTATTCTCACTGACCTATGACATTAGATCAGTTGCATCAATTTTATAAATTATAAAACTCAAGCTCTTTTTTGGGCCAGGTCAGCATCATGTAACCCCCACACCGTGCCCAAATAACGGTTATGAGCTGAATACATGCCAATGCGCTCCCAGCCCACATCGGTTATAAGATCAATTTAGAATTCAATGTTACCCACACTTTTTTTATAGTGGACCCTAAAAGAAGCATTATTTCTAGCTTTACTTGATCCGGAATCAGGATTTTAAGTTTAATAAGGTATGAAAGTCTCTCCCCACCCAAATAAGGCAAGTCAGCTTTCATTTTGGTTTTTGATTTGAGATATAAACCGAGTAGAGAATGCCACATGAAGAAAGCTTAAGAGAGTACTTACCACAACCCTGCTCGAAGAACATCCACATTCTTACATGGTTTCATTACCTCTAAAATAGTTGACAAGACTGAAAGACATTTCTCATCACATTCATTGATACGTTCCTATTGAAATAATTACAAAGACACTGAAGATAAGCCCTGTGTAGACTACCACACCTAAGCAAAAGCACTGAACTGAAGCTTTCCATTAAATGATAAAGTATCAAACCGGTAATTCAGTTAACCCACAATAAACATCTTTGAGAAATAAAATGTCATATGTAGTGAATTTTCCAAATAACCAATACACACTTTTACGTGTAAACATTTTTTTTTTACATTTACCATTACCATTGAAAACCCACTTGATATTGATTGCATTCCTCTGCTTCTGAAATAACTTTTATCAAACACTATTTTTACTTCTTCTTAGGACTCAAGTTCAGCATGAAGACAAGGGGCAATTTGTCCATCCCTAAAGAACCTTAGACAGTTGTCCTGGTATCAAACTATAACTTCAGTTGTGAATCTTCTCATCCATATCTGCTATCACATTTTACCACCACTATCTAGGTCTCTAGGAGAGTCCTAGGGCCCAGATCCTTCTTTCAGAGCTCTTGGGTTAAGACACTTACCTAGATTCTGGAAATGGCAGTGGACATAATTCAGAAAGTATTTAGTAGTAATGACACAGCTTACTTAGTGCTCTACAATTTAATCATAACCAATTCATACACCTCACAAGAGTAGTTGTCATCACAGGTGGGAAAACTTAGGCTGAAAGAGGTATGCTTTTTTGTTAAAATGGTATGACTAACAAGGCAAAAAATCTCAGGTCAAAACCAGGTATTAAGAAGAAATGGATAGGCTGTAAGAAAAAGAAAGGTCTCATTCCCATGGTAGAGTTTCCATAGCAATTTACAACATTCCATCAATATTTGCTGTGAAAGAAAAGACCATTTGGCTGAAAAGCAAATTCACTAATGACTTATTGACCTTTCATCTCTAGCTAAAATGTCTTTACGACATTCCAACAGGTCAGTGAGACACAATCATACATACGTATATTCTGACTCCAAATATCCACTGCTCATACTGGACCAATGCAGATGCTATGCTGATTTGGATACCTGTCCAAAATCTAGTAAAAGCATTACTAACCAGGTAGTGACTTACTATAATCACTTTTAAATAACTATATAGGGAATACGGTCTACCAAATAAACATGGATATATTGTGTGGTTTAAACACACACACACAATTAAGAATTCATTCTTAATGAAGGACATATGGAAATCACAGTAACATACAAAGTTAAAGTTAAAAACTCATATGCTTAATAACTTAATTCTATAATAGGATAGGACTTTATATGAGATCATCCTCAAGAAATTTAAAAATTATTTAATTCTGATCACTGAGTTTAGAAGTCTGAGATGTCCACCCTTAAAAGGTAAATAATGACTTCAATGGGCTATCATTTCTTCATCACATCTGGTGCTTCAGGGAGATCAAACAGGACACTAACTCCCTTTTTTGAAATTAAAAGTGGCTTTTACCCAATTCACCCTTCCTCCAGTCCATTTCCACTCATACAAGGATCTAAAATATAAAGTTGAAGATGTCAACACTTTGCTTGAAATACTTTAATGGATCCCCAATGCCTATACGATAACTCCAAACTCCTTATGAAGGCATAAAAGAAGTCTTTACGATTTAATACCCCCACCTCCCCGTTTCCAGCCTCAGATCTTGCCCCTACACCCACAACTGCTCCTCCCCAGCCAGAATTACACAATTTCCTCTCTACTCCCTCAAACATACAACCCCAGCAGTCTATACTTGAGCACCACTGAACTGCTTTCAGCTCCCCAAACTTGCCAAACTTTTCTTCTGGATGAACAGGCAATCCTCTTCTTCAAATACTATCCCCTTCACTATGGATCTCTCACTTGCAAACTGCTGCTCATTCCTTGGACTTAACTTGGATATCATCTCCTGAGCTTGAATCCTTGTTCTACCATGAACTAGGTGTTTGTTAATCACTCAGCAAATCAAGACCTACAAATAATGACATTAACAGAAAGGTAAACTTGGGAAGGTTATTTAACCTAAGCCTAAATTTCCTAATCATTAGTAAGATGAAAGCATCAGGCTACACTGAGGACTACATAAGGCAATTCTGTTTTCAAACTATATACATATATCTCTGCCTCAAACACTAATCCTGTATCCTCCTCCCGTCTCCTCTTACCATCATTAAGGGCCTTCTCCTAAGTTAGAAATCTGTTATACACTCCTACAAGATGCTATTTTTCTTACACTGCACTGAAAGCTCTCTTGTGGCCATTATTTTGTTCTAATGACATCCCCTTGGGCTCAGCTCAGTTCCTTTAATACAGCAAATGTATGGCTTATTAAATGAACATTGGTTATTTTCCCAATTGCCTACAAAATGTCTTCTCCTTTACATTATAAGGACAAGAATCAGGTCTCTTAAATCTCTCTAGTGACAAGTGTTGTAAACTGATACATAACTGACACGAAATGAAAGTTTACTGTATGAATAAATGAATTCACTAGCTGTTTGACTTTAGCCAAGTTGTTTAACATCACTAAATCTGTTTCCTCATCTGCACAACTGAGGTAAACATCGACCTGGCAGGGCTACCAAGAGGGTTAAATAAGGTAAGTAAAAAGTGTAAGTATTCAATAAATATTAGTTGTCCCCTTTTCTCTTCTCTTCAACTAACCAACCTTTCCTTGTATATTTTATATCTCTCCTCCTTTTAGTTTATTACTATTAGTCATCTCTGGCAAAGAAAAATGGTGAAAGCTTTCATAAATTCCCACAGCAAAAGGAAGGAAAGACCTGGTTAACTTACGGTCACTAAATCATAAATATGCAGAAATAAATATAAACTACCTATTTCACTGACAATCTCTTCCAAGGAGGATACATCTCTATTTCCCCTCATTCTTTAAAGATATGCCAACCATGTGAAACGACATTTAAGTCTCCTTTTGATTTTACCTGGACAACCCTCAGCAAAGTCTGTACCAGCAGAGTGTTCTGAGGAATTCCAAGCTTCACCATAGCATGAAGACTGAACAACAGGTGGTTATAGTGCATGATCTTGGATTCTCTCATCATTTGTTCACACAGCTGGTTAAATGCAGGGTGGTTAAACATCAGATGCTTTTCAACACGCTTCTGGTCATCAGACATCTGTTTGGCAATTATCCACATTGCTGAAAAATAGTTACTACTGGGAAATGTAGGTCCTTCTGAAAATGAATCTAACACATCACTCAGAGAACTACACTCCTCAGACAGTTTTTTATAGTTGACAGGGGTTGGTTTTGTTTCCTTGGTGAGCACATCTTCATTGGAGGCCTTATGATGAAATGTTATCTTCTTCAATCCATCATCAGGGTCTAAAGAGTGTTTTGAATCAAATGACAGTCTTCTAGGACAAAGCAGTCTGTCGACTGTAAGGACTGTTTCACTGCCCATGCCCTTTGTTTGAAAATTATCCCCTGTTTTAAAAACTAAGGCATCCTGAAAGAGATATCTAAAAGATGACTGCACTCCATTACCAAAGTCACTTAAGAGAAAGTTTCTTGGGTTCCAGTTTGAATAAACAATTTTTGGTCTCAACAATCCCAAAGGATACAGCCTCATAGTTCTGCTTGCTGGAACTAAAGTACTGAATTGTCTGAGGTTCCACAAAAAGGCACCTGCTCTGTTATTCATTGTGCTATCCACTCAAACACTTTCAAATCACTTTAAAGTAGTCTCTATAATACAACGCCACTTCAAGGAATGAAAGAGAAGACATGCTGCTGTTTTCCTGTAGGGGAAGGAATTATAAAGGAATAAAAATTAAAGCAAAACTTTTGCTTAAAGAAGTGAAATGAATTTAATAGACAACAAAGTGGGAACCTATGGAGACATTAAAGATTAGAACGGTAAAACTACTTTACCAATATGGGCTTCCTTCTCTTATCCCACAATGTGTAAACTGTCTTAGGGAAGCCGGGTTACTTTGGAAGTAGTTATCGTATAAATGAGTTTAAAAATAAAGTGAAATTTTGGGTGAAGTGTTCCCACAAAGTTTCCTCTTAAGAAAGGGATTTTATGTTACCATTGTTTTGGAGATGCCCTCAATTAAAAGTTTTAACATTGATGGATCCTTTTTAACATGAAGATTTAGCAACGGCCGAATCCGGACTTTTAAGAATAGAGACTGGGACAAGAAGAACTGCTGAGGAGAGGAAGCAACAAATCAAAGTGATACCTGCATGAGGCCTGCGCTTGGGAGGGTGATACGATCAGTATCTCCAGATCTCAAAGGGTTAGAAGCTAATCTTTCCCAAGCTGGGCCCCCCAGTATTAACCGACCTCCCTAAAGTTAAGGCCCAAGCAACTCCTGAGACTTTTTTCCAAAGGCAAGAAGTCTACAGTGTAGCACTGCCAAGTGCTCTGCCTATACTCGTTGCCCACTCACCTGAGGTCAGAACCCCGTGGTTCTATACAGGCGCAGCCATGACAGTTTTCCCGCGAGAGGGGCGCATCGCGAGATTTTAAGGATCCTTCATAGGTCAAAAAGCCTACGTTCGCGGTAGTCGAAGCGGTTTGCCCAGTGAGAAGAAAGTTTACTGAAGAGAACGACTAGTTTCCTTGGGTTCAGGGATGGGGACAGGGGACAGGGGACAGCATAAAGCTTTTAAAGACAATGTGTGGTTGTGTGCCCCAACACCTAGCCTCTCTGGCAGGGCGCCAGACCCCGCGCTCAACTTCAGAGTGCGCCTGCGCCACGCCGTGGTTGCCAGGAAACCGCCGAGCCGCGGTTGCTGCCCCAGGGTCGAGGCTTTAAAATGGCCAAATTCGTGCTTGCGGGTGAGTGATCCCTATGTCCGCCCGTAGATCGCTGAGAACACTGACAACTACTCAACCCCTGTGGTCGCTGGGCAGTGATCTTCTTAACTGCCTTTTGTTCTAGCAACTCCAACCTATATTTGGACCACCTCAGGCTTCTTTTGCATTCATTCAAAGATGTTTATTGAGCAGGGTCGTGTGCAAAGTGCTCCCGGACACTGGGGACACAGTGGGGGAAAAGATATACCCGGGCCTTCGAGGAACTTTCAGTCTCACGGAGTACTGAAGCATGTGAACAACTAATTTTGATCCACTGCAGTTAATGAAATGAGGGAGATGTGCACAGGGATCTGGGAGGTGTTGCAGGAGCTGATTTGTGAAGGTTTAAGGTAGGGAGGGCATTCTAGATAAAAGCACAGAAGCTAGAAATCTCATGGCCTAATGGAGGAGCTAGATATGGAGGAAGTGACTGGACCTGGGGCTGGAATGGGAGAAGCAGCCAGATATATGCACCTAAATAAAGTACACCAAAGAAAGGTGTTTGACCTGTATCTTGAAAGCAATGATCAGTCTTTAAAATTTTTTAAGCAGGAGAATATCTTCAATGGTTTTACATTTTAGGAAGCTCACTTTTGTGAGCAAATGGAGAAAAAGGATGGAAAATGTCACGGGCATCCCGAAAACCACTAAAGGGTCTTAGTAAAAACAACAGGCTATTGTACCTGCCTCCATCCTTTCTCAGCAAGTTTTCTGAAAGAGTAGATTACTTTTCTATCTTCAGGTCCTTCTTCCACTCAATCTGGCTTCTACTTCTGCCTCCTTTCAGAAATGGCCTTCACCAGAGTCACCAATGACTTTTACAGAAACTGTCCAGTCCTTATTGGAACTTTCTGATGCATTAACACAATTGTCATGTCCCATCTGCCTGGAAATCTATTTCCTTTGCTTCTTTATTCATTCAGAAGAACATTTTTGAGCACTGACTGACTATATGTTGGGAAGTCACCGATTCAGACGCATACAAAGAATGTTGCATGTGGGCCAGTGGCAGGGGGTTCTATAGGAACAGTGGCAGGAGGCCTTAGCCAAAGGGTTTAGGGAGGGAGTGGTTTTTTAAGCAGAGATCTTTAAGCAGAGTTACCTAGCAGAAAGGAGGTAGGGAAGAAGAGAGTGATTAAGGAATAAATGGCAGGGACTGGGGTTGGAATGAGGAAAGCTAGAAAAATGAAAATAGATTTAGTAGGATTGTAGCAAAGGGTACAAGAAAGAATCATAGGCTGAGGCCAGAATTAGATATAGATTCTTGTGAGCAATGTTCAGTATTTCAAACTTTATCCAAAGTACACAGAAGGCTTTTTTGGAAGGAGAGGACATAATTAAATCTGCATTTTATCTGAATGGTATTCTCTATGGGAAGAGAAAGATTAGATGCCAAGACCCCAGTTAGTTTTGATAGTCCAAGAAGTAGATAGTGCTGGCCTGGCTTAGGATGGTAGGCAATGGAAATGGAAGGAATTGAGTGGACTGGAGAGTCCTATTAAGCAGAGAGGTGCCATTATGAATTTATAGTTACTGGCCTATTAAGGAGGCAGAATTCATAGAACTAAATGTCTGATTGGGTGGAGGAAGGCAAGGGAGAAGAAAGAGTTAAAATTATTTCCAACCAGCAGAAAACTGGGCAGATGAGTCATTTAAAAAAAAAAAGTGGGAAATTAGGCTTAATACTCTGGATATTCCTAATTCTCTTAAATAACTGAACATAAAGAACATAAGAGAAGGAACAAATTCAGTGGGGGAGTTGTGGCAAAATCGTCCTAGATATGCTAAGGGCCTATGAGACCTTCAGAGGGAGATGGAAAAATACAGGACAGTACAAACATCTAAATAAGGTGATAGTCCTGAACTGGATGTGTAGATTACTACTTGAATCCAGAGAATGGAGGAGATCAGCCAGGAAGAATGTATAGAGTATGAAGACACTTTGAAGAATGCTAACCTTTTAGTGGATTGATAAAGGAATAAGAACCTACAAAGTATAGGGAGAATGACAAGAGAAGTAGGATGAAAACCTGAAGAATGACCCCACCATAGTGGGTGTTTCAGAAGGGCGGCAGAAGGCAAATGCCAACAAGAAAATGTCTACAAGAAAAGGATCAAAATGTATCCATTGGATGTAGTGACATGGAGGCCCTTGACAACCTTCTAGAGAATTGTGGTTAAAGCCAGATTTCAGGGGGATGAGAAGTAAATGGAAGTGGAGAACTGTGGACGGCAAGTGTAGAGAACTCTCTCAAGAAGTTTTAATAGAAGAAGACAGGTAGAACACAATAGCTAGAGAGGGACATAGGCTTTTTGTTTCTTAAGACAGGAGAAATTTAAATGTAACTTGACTATATTTAAATAGGATGGAAAAGGACCATTAAGAATAGGGATAAGATGTTAAAAGAGAGGCTAACCAATTAAGCAGAGTTGGTGGCAGTTCTGAAGGTGGTGTTTCGTGCCAAAGTGGTGAGGTTAGAGCTGAACAGGAGATAGGAGCTGTCTTCCATGAGTAGGAGAAAGAAAGGATGAGTCCAGATGCAGACAGGCTTGTGGGTATGATAGCAGGAGTTTAAGGGAGTCCCAAAATGATGACATTTTGTATGATTTGGTTTTGTTTTTAGCTCGCTCTTCTTTTTTAAAGATTTTTATTTATTTATTATGTCAGAGAGAGAGAAGGAGAGAGCACAAGCAGGAGGAGCAGCAGGTAGGGGAGAAGCAGGCTCCCCACTGAGCAAGGAGCCCGATGTGGGACTCAATCCTGAAGCCTGGGATCATGAGCTGAGCCAAAGGCAGACACTTAACCTACTGAGCCACCCAGGCATCCCTAATTTGGTTTTGGTTTAATAAAGCAGAAAGCAAATTTATCTATTTTGACAGTATAGGAAAATGGAAAGAAGGAAGAGGTTTGCAAGAAGTGGGTCATGTTTGGAATGGAAATTGTGGAGAAGAGAAGAGAGTGCTGATAAAGAAAATAGAAGGATCTCCATGCAGAGTTGAAGGCCAGTTGAGGCCAGTAACTATAAATTCATAATGGCACCTCTCTGCTTGGTTCTACCATGTTTCTCCAGGGGTACCTAGCAGATGGAATGCAGAAACAGAAAAGGCAGGTAACTGTGTTCATCTAGGGTGAAAGGCTTTTACCAGGGCAAGATAATTTAAAACAGGAGCCAGAGTGTAGTTTGAATTCATGAACCATGGATTTGAACTAAACAGGGAGGCTAACAGAGAGGGAGTGGTTGAGAGGGTTGATGATTTAGAAGTCACCATGAAGTAGAAGAGCACCAAGAAGTAGAAGTAAATGGGGAAGATTGTTGCAGAGGGGTTCTGCACTTGGCCCTTGCACCCCCCCCACACACTCCCATCAGACACCTAATCCATCTACTCTGGTGGCTTTATATTACTGTGTTTTGATGGCTGCAAAATCTGTCTCTGAGGCCCTTACATGGGGCCTGCACTTCAGACTTACAGGTACAGCCACCTGGTGGGCATATCCACTTAGACAGACTGCACGTACCTCCAGCTGCACTTGTCTATAATTAAACATCTTACCTATGGTTTCTGTCCAGTAAGTGCAGGATCATCTACCCAAGCCAGAAACTAGGACTTATCCCAGACTTTTCTCTCTCCCTCCGCTTCTCCTCCTCCCACCCCCAGTACCATGCCCCATAACACATAATCAAATCTACATGTGATTTTACCACCACTCCTCGCTTCACATGTTGCCTTTTAGTGTCTACTAATAAGCTCATTATTAATAATTCATACTTAGTAGCATGACAGCCCCTTAGAGAATATGAGGTCTAGCATACTATTGGAGGAGAGTAAATATCCAATAGCCTTTTCTCCTTATCACATTTTTTTTACTTAAGATTCTGACCTCCTATGAGATAATTTTATTTTTACTACTGTTATAAAAATCAGAAGTTTATATGGTGGCAGTTTATACTATAATTCTGTGTTATAAAATGCATCATAATTATATGATTAATTCTGTAATTATATGACAAATGCTTGTGACTATATGATGGTTTCTGTGTGTTATAAGAAAATGTTGCAAATTTGAACTCTTTTAGGTAGAGCAGATTGCCCATATTATGCTAAAGCAGAACTCCTAGCAGACTACTTACAAAAGAATCTTCCTGATTTTCGGGTACATAAAATTACACAGCATCCTCATGTTTGGGAGGTAAGAAGCCTTTGTCGTTTGTTAAACTCACACACTCACAAAAATGTGTTCTGATTTAATGAAATATTAGCCAGTGTATCAGATGGTCTTCCAATAATGGATGTTCATGTACTACTGATACTTTAACACTAATGAAATTAATTCCTACTTAGCAGTCTCAGAACATTATATGTTTTTTTCCTCATACCTAGTAAAACAAATGAGACCCTAACCAAACAGTAGAATAAATTTAGCTGTTTTTTTCTCCCAAGAATCCAGGTAACCTATGTTATCCTCCTTAACGTTTCATTCTCCTTCATTTGATTTCTGACATGAAGCACTTGCTTATTTGAAATACCCTTCTTTGGGACTGTGTTTCCCCACAAACAGACAGAGATTTGGGGGAAGGAGTTTCCTTTACTGGGGTGGGGGGTGCCCTTGGGAACAATGCCCTGGGAAGGAATGAGGACAGCAGTGTTGTGCAATAGGAAAGGTTGAACCACTGTGGTGCTGTGACAGAGGGCTCAGCCAGCCCTGGCCTCTGAAGCTGGGCTGGCCGTTCAGAGATACCCCAAAAACAGGCAAGGGGGCAGGGCTTTTGTACTGACATAACTGACAGTCCTTGGATGCAGACTGCTCTTGGGCAGGGGACTTAACTCTAGGCCAAGGAGCTTCTCTGAGGGCAGTTCCTGGAAAGATATTCAGCACTGAGCTGTCATGTGACCCAGGGAATGAGTGTCTTGATCATGAAGGAGGAATCTGAATGACATATGACAGGATCTGCTACAGCTCACCAGTTGTGCCTTTTGGTTCTACATGCTGCATATAATAAGTTCACACCATCTGGGAACCGCTCTTCTGGGGTTCTGGTTGGTGTCTTTCCCTGGGGAAATTTGACAAGAGGATTGTCAGTGAAAAGAACCATAATCTCCACCGCATATCATTTTAGGGCTGACACTCATCACCGTTCTTGTCTATGATCCAATGTCGATGCCCCTGAACCTCTGCTGGTCTAGGTGACTCCTGAGGTGTGATGACCTAGACCTGTATCCTCAGGGATCTGAGTCCTAGTCTCCCAGATGTGACTGGATGTGACTGGATGTGACTGCAGCAAGTGTACACTTGCTGTCAAAATTGAGCAAGGCAGTACCAAGGATGCCCCAGTGGATGACCTAGATGCAAATATTCTTTCCTGCCCACATGCCCCTGATCAGCAGGATCAGGTACTCCTTCCAAGATGGTAACTCCTTTCCTTGACTGCTGTCTCTTGGCATAGGAGCTCAAAGTGACCAAGCAGCAGCCATAGCTTAACATTTAATGGAACTCTTCCTAATAGAAACACCCTTGTACCTCTGGAATTTCAAACCTCCAGACCCATAGAATCTAGAATTAAGTGAGCTTGGGGAAGCACAAATTCTCTAAGTGGGTCACTGGGAGTGATGTTAAGCAGGATCACTCTTAATTCTATCCCTTGGTTCCTGCTTTCATGTGTTTCACCTAGTAGGGAAAGCACTATATTGAGTCATGGTGTATATTGCATCCTGAAAGACAGTGCTGTATCCTTACAAGGTAGCAACCTCTAAGCACCTTCAGTGCTATCCTTTAGTTCTATCCCTCTCTCAGGCCACGAGGTGATGTGACATATGATAGGCCCAGTGCATCCCACGGTTCCATGCCCAATTCCACACATGCTTTACTCCAGAGTGGTTCAAAGTGATGTTATGCAGAATCCCATGTTGCTAGATTGAACACTTTATAGGCTCTTGGGCAGGTTGCTGGCCAAAGTCCTATAAGCAGAAAAAGCAGTTATTTGCCCAGAATCTATGTTGATTCCAGTCATGATGAATCACTGCCCTTTCTAGGGTAGAAGGGGTGAAATATAATCAATTTGCCAGTGTCTTTGAGGGATAGTGCCATTATCAGGGAGTCAGTGTTGGTCTCTGTTGCCAGCACATTGGACATTTAGTAGCAACAGTGGCTCGATCAGCTTTGGTGACTGGTGGCTTGTTCTCTAGGGTTGTAGCATAACCTCTGTCTCTTTTGTGAGCCCATTGTGCCTGCAGCGATGTCAATTTATCTGCTGGGTTGTTCCGTGCTTTTATCACAATAGATGTCCTCTGGTGGGCATTGCCCCTGGCCTCTTTTATTTCAGGATTCTATCATCCTTGATTCCATTGGGGAGTCCAGCTCTATAACAGCGTGTCCTTCAATAGCCCTAGCCTAGGATGGACAGCAGTCCTTATCATTTTGATGAATGTAGTGTCCTTTAGGCCCTTCTGGAGAACATAATGGACTAGTAGGTTTCCAACCTTCCATAATAGCATATCCACTCCAGCATGCCCATTTTTCTAAGCTTTTTAATTCCTTCGTGCATTGTCTTCCATGGATGTTCTGGCATTTCTGTTTCATTTCACATGAACCATCACTTTGTCCAAGCTTCAGAGAGCCATCCTAGCAACGTGTTACCACTGTCTTCTGAGGTGCTTGCTAGGATATTCACCCCTGAGTTGTGGAAGAGCGATTTATATTGATAAATTCTCCTTTGTCCAACTTTATATTCCACTCTTGATTTGGCACCCTTAGGGTCCAGTCCTATACTTATTCCACCAGTCTTACCAAGACATCAACATGCCCCCACTTTGTGCTGAAGGTCCTTTGGGGCAGAGTCCCTTTCCTCCAGAGATCCAGCACATCACTGGTCAGGCTATGTAATGACTCAGGGAACCATGGTGGAATCCTCACAGCAGCATTATTTGCTTCAAGGAAAGATAAAAGCAGAAGAGAGATCTTCAACATCATCAAGAGAAATTAGTTTCTAAGATTTTATGCATAAGGTACCCATGCCTCATTACCCATGCCTCCAAAGACAAGAATGCTGTCATGTACTTTACTCACAAGAATGTTGTTCTCTGTCTCTACTCAGCTCTTGTTGTTGGAAGGCCTGGTCTACACAAACCAGATAATAATGATTTAAACTTTCTCTAATGAATACTATTAGAAATCCACAGATAAATTTTAGCTCATTAATTCAGTCCAAATGACAAATTATATCCACATATTTAGACAGCAATATCAAACTTGCTTTGCCCTAAGACAGGAAAGCACATAGAAGAGCAAGGGAAGAACCAGTTGAATTTTTTGAAATCAGGAATTGGGCTTCTCTTTTAAGCTAACCACTTGCATTCTCGGTCTCCTCAGCAAAGAGAGCCACTTTTACTACCTTTACTTGGTCAGCAAATTTGAAGAAGTCTTTCGTATTTGATTAATTTGTTATTTCACTCACCACTATTTTCTCTATTTACATTTTACAGTGTAAAGATATCTAAATTTTATTATGTACACTCAGTGGTAGTAAAGAAAAAAAAAGCTAGTTCATTTTGCATTCTGAAGTATGGAACTGAATTCTGAGATAGACTCAATGGATGACTTCTCTTGAAATATCATTCAATAGGAGTGGTTAAAAGATCTGTGTGAAAAGAATAAGTGGAATCACAAAAAGTCCCCCATCATTTGGAGAGAGCTGTTGGATCGTGGAGGAGAGGGGTTGCTTTTGGGAGGATATAACGAATTCCTGGAGTATGCCCAGGTATATGGATTAATTTGGTTTGTCTGCTCAAAACATTATCATTCTCTCACGTTGTTCTCCCAACATCTTGCTTTCCAAAGTATTCTCTCTGCTCTCTTTATTCTATTCTGGCCTTAAACAAGAACTTTCCATTATAATCATTGTCAGTGTTGACATTTTCTTTCCTCATTTTAGCTTTACTATGGTGTCACCTCTAGCATGACTACTGAGCTGATGAAGGTAATTGCTCAAGAGAACCTGGAGACACATATAGAAAAAGAACTGGAGGAAGAAACCAGGAAAGATCTCATCCACCCTTTGCAGGTTTGGATCACCAGGTGGGACAGTCGAACTCCAGGATTCATGAGATTGGGTGTTAATATTTAGAAAGGACAATAATATGGGATTAAGTCCATGATGGAAGAACATCTGAATCTCAAGTTTGAGATTCGTATGTATAGATATGTACATGTATAGATATGTGAATATATACATATATATCCCCCAATATAGCTTCATATTTAAGTTTTAGATTATAGGTGTATGTATGCACACACACGTATGAAATCTAAGAGCTCCTGTATAGCAAAGACCATTACGTCACTAACCCTGTCCTTAGCTCTTGTCCCCTCATTCTGTGTCTCTCATGCTATCTGCTGCTTGCCTTCTTGCTCTTTGCCTTGCCGCCCCTCCCCCCCATTCTCTTGCTTTCTTTCTCCTCTCCCCACTCTGGTCGCACTGCCTGCTGCCCTCCTGCTCTTTCCCACTTGCTAGAGCTAACCTCCTGTTGTGTGCTGGCCTCAGTAACCAATGTTGTGGCTGGACCATCCTGTGGTTCTTATTACATCTGCAAGACACCCTCAGCAATAACCATCAGGAAATGTGGGGAAAAGGGGTTTGTTACCTACACATCCTAGAAATGACATGGCACCCCTGGAGCCACACAGTGAAGCCACCGGTGGGGAGAGAGAGAGACAGGGAGAGAGGGAGGGAGAACATGGGAGCCCACATGGGCCTGGGGCTCTGCTTTTATTGGGGTTGAGAGTGCGGGACTTAGGTTTTGTGGGCTCACTCTGTACTGCCGAATTTAAAACCTAGGAGTGGAAACTTAAAGCTTGGAAAGAGAAAAAACAGGCGGTCCAGCTGTCTGGTTATTGACATCAGAGAGCTCTAAAACAACAGAGCCTCAGTGTGGGAGGACCCCTAGCTCCTTAGTGGTGTGGCTGGCAGTGTGTTTATTGCAGATAGCCACCTTTGAAGTGGATACCGCCTTGGCAATCAAAACTTTTAAAAAGCAGAAAACAAACCTGTCAGGGTTTATGTACTACACCTCAGTTTTGCTCCTTCTTCCTTTTGCTCCTCTCTTGCTCCTCACTGCGTTCAGTCTTGGGCACAAGCAGTCTTCGTTAGCATCTTTTGTCTCTGTATTCCATCTCTCTCCTGGTGTCTCTTGCTGTTTTTCTTGCTCTCCCCCTCCCTCCCCACCCCCGTTGTGTCTCTCATACTGCCCTTCTTTCTTACTACACCTGCATGTATCCTCACATTCATGCTCCTTTGGAAAATTATTATTATTTTTTTAAAGATTTTATTTATTAATTTGACACA
>LNAC01000658.1:112964-384247 GCA_002007465.1 Ailurus styani | reverse complement strand
AGAGAGAGATTACAAGTAGGCAGAGAGGCAGGCAGAGAGAGAGGAGAGAGGAGGAAGCAGGCTCCCCGCTGAGCAGAGAGCCCGATGTGGGCCTCGATCCCAGGACCCTGGGATCATGACCTGAGCCGAAGGCAGCGGCTTTAACCCACTGAGCCACCCAGGCGCCCTGGAAAATTATTTGTTATGAAATAGTTCAATACAGAAAATAATTAAGAATGATGTAATAAGCATAAACTTGAACCTCACACCCAGATTTAATAAATATTACATCTCCTTTAGATATTTTTAAATAATTAAAATGGTGCAGATACTGTTGAAACCTTCATTGAACCGCTCCCATTGTGAAAATCAAAAATGCCCAGATGCACTTCCAAACTCCCATCAGGCTCATTACACCTGTTGATTGGTAGCCAAGCTATGAAGTACCCAGATTCTTGCTGAATTGTGGTAGAGATACATGACACCTAGCCTATGCTGATCCTAGGCTTCTTTACAAGGATTTAGAAAAGATAGTCCTTTCCCCAAAAAATGTCATTACTTTATAGATGAGGGTATAAAGTAGAAAAGAGCTATGGTTAAATAAAACTTATTTCCTTGCCTTTTTAAAAGAAAGTGTAAATATGTAATTAGAGTATTATGATACCATTCTTTTAAATTTTGCTTTGTGCATATTCTATTTGAAAAGTCTTTTAAACAAGTACATTTCTTATTTGAGGATTGCTTTCAGATGGCCAGAGCATGGGATTAGTAGTAAGAGCTTTTTTGCTCAACTTTTGCTTTCTTGCCTTAAAAAGGCAAGAAAGGCAGTTGTGTGTGCCTATTTGAGTTATTAAACCACCCTATTAATGCACCTGCAGAAATATCTATTAAGAATAAAGGCTTAGCAGGAGCAAAAGATTTAACCGTTCATAATCCGGCCTTGCATTTTTATTAGTGCATCTGGTCGTGCCTGCTACAACCTAATTCCCATCTTGACAAGTGGCGAAGTGTTTGGAATGCACACGGAAATTAGCCTGAATCTATTTGATAATAAGCAGGCAGAAGAAAATCTCCACATTATCGTGACAGAGACTCGGGACCTGGTGGCCCCCTTGCTCCGGGGCATCTCCATCTGCACCCGAGTGGAGGACGCCTTCCGCCAGGCCCACGTGATCATCATCCTGGACGAGAACACTGACCAGGAGGTGTACACTCTAGAAGACTGCATCCGAAGCAGGCTTCCTCTGTGTAGGCTCTATGGATACCTGATCGAGAAAAATGCTCACAATTCCGTCAGAGTTATTGTGGGAGGAAAAACATTTGTGAATCTTAAAACGCTTTTGCTTATGAGATACGCCCCAAATGTAGCCCACAACATCATCGCCGTGGCGCTGGGCGTGGAAGGCCAAGCTAGAGCTGTACTGGCCAGAAAACTGAGAACAACCCCCTCATGTGAGTGAGCTTCTGTTTCTGTTTCTGTTTTTTGACAATGTGAATTCAGAGCTGCTAGGAAGAACACCGTGCCCCTTAGGATTATTCTGGATATCTGGAATAGAAAATATGAAGCAGATACAATGAACTCCCTACTATATGATTTGACTGCAGTGCAAATATTTTTTTCTTTCAGTTTTTCATGACAGGCTGACTTTGTCCATCATTTAAAAAATTAAGCCAGTGTTTACTATAATAAGATTTCTATTTTTCAAGTTATAATTTGAAACCTAATATTTCAATTTTTCATAATAATAGTTAACTAAGGTAATCAGGGTTTTAAAAAAATCATCGGGGATGTGTTTAAGTGGCCCCACCCTGCTCCCCACTCATGTGATGGTAAACATTTACAAGGGTATTAAACTTGTCCACAGGGTCCTGCTATCTGATCAGTTCCTGCCCCCAATTAGTCCTGGAACTGGTAGACATCAGAAACTCGTGAGGATGAGACTGGATCAGAAAATGGATTGTTGTATTTAAAAGGGGAGTGCTGTATTTGAAAACACTTATCATCTTTAACAAATTTTAGGTGTTCCCTTTAGATGAAGCAGGTGCAACAAAGCCCATTGAGAACACAGGAAGGTACAAGGCGTTCTCTCAAGACAATGGGGAAACGATGAAATATGAGCCTGGTATGCTCTAAATCAGGGCTATAAAGGGCTTCGTGGAGCCCCTAACACATTATAGCAAGAACTGTATCACCCATCGCTTTACAGTGAGGCCCTAGAACCATCACTTCTGGTATTCTTACATACAAATCTTCAGTGCCTCACCCCCAGATTCAGTGATTACTTTAACCAAATTGCTATAAAATTATTCAGTGGGAAAAGGAAACATTTTCTAATCATTTTATCTCTGTGCTAACCTTATAGACAGGTATGTAGACACTGCTTTACCACAAAAGATGTCTGATACACTGATCGAAGTGCCAAGAAGAGTCAGTGTTACAAAATTTAAAATAAGGTGGGCACTTTCAACCAGAAAGCTGCTCTCATATGGGTCTGATGGTACCATAAATTGTAAGCTCCCCTGTACCCAAAGCCAATAAGCATATGAGAAGCAGAAGAAAGAGAAATGGAGAAACATTGGGTAAAGGAAAGAGAGACTTTTGAGTGACAGCAGTCAATGGGAATGGTCCACAGAGCAGCAAAGAGAAACTCTGCACCAACAAAGCCAGTTGAGCAAAGGGAACTGAAACCAGAAAACCATCAAGGAGAGTCATTCAGGGAGGAGTCCAGATGCCAAGAGGGTAGCAGATCTTTCCAGGATATCCCTTGAGTTCAATTCACACATAACCATGTTTCTCAGACCATGTGCATTGGTTTGGTTGAAACTCTGTTGCAAGTGACAGCAAGTCCACTCAAAGAGACTGTAGTCAGAGAGAACTTTTTTTTCAGGCACAGGTGGATGCTGGGGCTTCAACAATGACTGGCTTGCGCTCTTTCTTGACCTATTGCTAGGTCCTACTTTCCTCAGGATTGGTTTGATTCTCAGTCAGGTTCTCTGTATGAAGCAGCACAGTGGCCACTGGTGTCTCCAGACTCATGCATTCATACCTTAACTTACCCCAGGAGAAAGAGGGCTTGCTCTCTCGAATGTACAAAAGTAGCAGGAAAATATCTCATTGGCCAGGCTTGGGCCATTTTCCCATCTCCAAATCAATCATCATGGCCAGGAGTCTGGAATCTGGGGCTCATGCCTATTGATAGACCTGAGGGGTGAGGACAGCCCCACCCAAACCATATGGACTGAAATTGAGAAAGGGTAGTTATTTAAAGGAAAACCAGGATGCTGTTAAAGAAAAACAGTAGGAAGCAATGTTAGGAGGAAAAACAGCAGATGTCCACTATGATTTTCTCCAGCAGAGCTATATAGAGCCTTAAGTCTGATAAGAAAATTTCTTTTCCCTACTGCCTGCCTTTGAACACAACCGTGTGAGAGTGTGATACTTGGAGCTGCTGCAGCTGTTTTAGGACCATGAGGGGCAGGCCGAGAGAATAGCATCTTTGAGCCACTGAGCAAGCACCAGTGTTACTGCCTACCTCAACTTGTTATTGTCTGAGAAAAGTGAACTCCTAGTTAAGCCACGTCAGAAAGATATTCCATTACTTGAAGCCACATATCAATCTTACCTCATGCATAACAGTAGAGAATTTAATCTCCACATAGGAAATGGTATGACCTTGGAAAGTCTTTAAGCAAATAAATAAGTTAATAAATCAATAAAATTACTTATTTTCACTTCAGATACAACATTCCTAGAAGACCCACAGCTTTAGAATCATATTAAATTTTAATCCAGAAGGGCACATATTGCATGGAGCACTGGGTATGGTACATAAACAATGAATCTTGGAACACTGAAAAAAATAAAATTAAGATGTTAAAAAAAAATTTTTAAGCCCTATTTCTGTCCAACCCCTATCTTCTTATTTTCCTTCACAGTACATATCACTTTGTATAGTAGTTGCTTTCTTACCTGCTCCCCTCCACCCCTAGACTATTGCAAGGATTTGGGCTGATGTTTCCTTCTAAACCTTCCACCTAAAAGTGCCTCACACATAGAATCTAATTCAATTACTTTACTGATTAGAATATTCCCAGGGTCCTCTTATTATAACACCCTCCTTCAGCAAGGAAGTTAAATCCATCCAGGAGTTAAGTGATTTGCCCAAATTTCTATTCCAGTGTAGAATCAAACTCTGTCAGAACCAAAGCAGATAAAAAGTTCTAATGGTAAGCAGAGTGGTTAAGTTAGGACCACACCAGTGGTATAATTTTCAGTAGCAATGTCTTTCAGGGAGCATTTCAGTATTTCTTGAATTCATTTATATGGCCTACATATGAGCATGATTAGGAATTGCCAAACCCTGATGATTCAGGAAATCATCCATGTCATTTGTACATTAGGGGGGAGCATAAACATAGATCATTTTATAGCAAAAAGATCATTCCTAAAACAAACACACAGACAAAAAATAGACCACAGGCAATTTTTTCTACTCATGCTCATTATTATGTTAATTTAAAATTTATTTTTCTTCACAGGTATCAAAAATGTGATAGTTTGGGGTAATATTAGTGGAAACAACTACATTGATCTAAGAAAAGCCAAGATTTACAGATATGAGAGTGCTATTTGGGGACCTCCTAACTATGCACGCCCTGTTTTGAGCTTGATTTTTGATAGGTATGGTATATTTTTAAGTGAAGTATACTAACAATGTTGGATACATATATAATAGTTGTTATAATCCTTTAAATCATCTTAGAAGTCTTTGTACAAAAATGATGTGGCATTGACACGGTTCATACTCACCTTTGTCTATGCACTCTATTGAAGATACAGAAAATTCCACAGAACTGCAACTGGTCAATCCCTATGCCCAATTTGTTTGATTTTGCAATTATGAATTTTTATATTTCAGAGTATCCTTAAAGTAGCTCACATATTCCTTTAAATTTATCTCTAAAGCAAGCATATGCAAAGTGAGTCTTATTTAACACAGAGAGACACAACATATCCAAATTGAAATCTGTGGAAACATTTTCGAGAGGAAGGAATTAAGATGGTGAGTGCGCCCCGGCCATGCTGGGTGTTCTGTCCCAGGAGAGGCAGGACCAAGCACTGGGGAAGAGCATGGTCTCTAGAACCAAGCCGCCTGGGCTGGGATTCTCAGCAGCTACTTCCTAGCTGTGTGACTTTAGAGACGTTACTTAACCACTCTGTGCCTCAGGTTTTTCATCTGCAAAATGGAAATGGTCTCAGAGCATGGGTCTTACAGGGTCATTGGTGAGATGAAGTGGCTTAGTACAGCCCCAAGAACCTCCCCGCTGCAGTCAGCGTGATCTTTATGACAGGGCAGGGGAGGAGAGAAGAGGAGGAACAGCTCTGAAGCCTCTTTCTAAGATTTACAGCCCCTTTCAGCTGTAGCATTTCCTTTCCATTGTCCCTTCCTCAGGCCAGGGACACTTCATCCATGCCCAGAAATGACATGCCCCCAAGCCCACCGTCCTGGCGCCTGCTTCCTCTGGGTAAAGGCAGTGTCTCGTGGAGCTGTAGGCACTGGCATAGCAGGGGCAGCCCTTTATCAACAGGACTACTCTCTGAATTTAAACTTAAGATTTAGTTATTTCCCCAGTTCTCAATGTGCATAATTCAATGTCTTAGGATATCATGATGAAAGCTACCACTGGTTCCAAGATAACATCTACATAGAATAAATTCTTTGTAATGAGAGTAACTGTTCTTGCGGTCTGACCGATTTTCTATGTTCCTGTATNATGAAAGCTACCACTGGTTCCAAGATAACATCTACATAGAATAAATTCTTTGTAATGAGAGTAACTGTTCTTGCGGTCTGACCGATTTTCTGTGTTCCTGTATTTCTTTTTTTTTTTTTTAAAGATTTTATTTATTTATTTGACAGAGAGAAAGAGATCACAAGTAGGCAGAGAGGCAGGCAGAGAGAGAGGAGGAAGCAGGCTCCCCGCCAAGCAGAGAGCCCAATGCGGGACTTGATCCCAGGACCCTGAGATCATGACCTGAGCCGAAGGCAGAGGCTTTAACGCACTGAGCCACCCCGGTGCCCCTGTGTTCCTGTATTTCTGTTATTATGTTTTTCATTTGACACTTCGGGATTCCTTTCTGTGATATTTCATTACTTTCGATTGACTTTTTACAGGAGGGTTGAAGAAACTTGAAGAAGGAAGGCACACGGGAAGTCATATTTCTCTTTTATGGAGATGATTTCTTACACTGAGATCCACTGACCCAAGGAACATTGTTTTATTCCCATTCTTCCCTCCATCGTAAAATCGTTTCTTTCTCTCCTTCTAGTGAGTGGGTAAACAGACAATATGTGGAAACTCTTAAAAAGCTGACAGCCACCGGAAAACAATTTGGAGCCATCTTAGCTGCACACAGTATAGCCACTACACTGAAGTACTGGTACCATGGCTCACCGCCTGGGGAGACTGTGTCTTTAGGAGTACTAAGTGAAGGTAAATTTGGGTTTGTTTGTTTGTTATCTTGTATTATTTTCAGACCTCTATGTATACCTCGTGCTCCTGCTCCTGTGTCTCTCCCTTCTGCCTGACCTGGTCTGTAAGCTGTCTGGATTTCCACAGTTCCATACTCACTTATTCATTCATTCACTCACTCAGCCATTCAGAAATTGTGTGATGTTTGTGTGAATGCACAGGGAACAGGCACAGGGCCGCTGCCGTCAGGAGACCTAGAGCAGAGGGACGAAGAGCCAGCTATGAAAACCCCAGAGTTCTGCTAAGCTGTTCTCACCGTATCCCAGCTGAGGAAGGGAAAGCAAGGTCGATTTTAGGTAAACGGCAGGAAGAATCAGGATGGAACTTCAGTAAGGTGGCGACCCTCCAGGAAGCCTTCAAGTCTGAGTAGTGTTTACCTGACAGACTAGTGTGGGAAGAACATCCCCCAGGGGCCACTGCGGCAAAGATGCGGGATCAGGATACAAAGGGCACATCAGGATGCAGACCTTAGGGCACCAGTGGGAACGCGGAAAGCTTGCTCTCCTGCTGCAAATACTGTGTATGCAGTTTTACAACCTCACCGCTTTCACCTTCTAAAAACTATGTCAGAGGACTTCGACTGTTTTTGAAGAGTAGGAAAGAGAGAAGAGTTGATGTTCTGTGTTCTGTGGATTCTATCTAAACCATCTCTTCCCTTTGTGTTTTACTTTCTCCTGTGCAAACTCATTTACTGCTAAAGCTTCCTGCCTTGGCCTCTCTTTACACTGCCACCTGGAGATCATGTTGTCACCTGACCGACATACACCAAATGGAACTAATTGTCTTCCTCTCCAGTTCCATCTACCTCTTGTGTTCCTTGTGTTATTAGTAGAACAACCATCCTGCCTTTTATTCCAGGGACAACAGTGCAGCTCAAGGAAATCTCCCCAAAACCCCCAGGGACAACAGTGCAGCTCAAGGAAATCTCCCCAAAACCCCCAAGTCAGAAGTCATCTGTCTCTCCTCTGTACATGAATAGCATTTTGTTCCTCTGTCAGGGAGCACATTCCAGCCTGTCCTCCTGGGTGTTGTGGTTAATTGTAGAAGTCTCCTCCATTGGAGTGCATACACCCTGAGGACGGGGCTTTGGCTGGGTCTTCCTTCCTGGTTAGACACTCAGCAAATCTTGCTTCAATTTCAGTAACGTACATAAGCATGCTTTTAATGAATAAGGTGAATCAAATCAGTATGTTACCTTTTTAGTGTAAAAGGCATTTAAAACCTTACCTTTATTTGTTAACGGTTTAATTAATCTCTGTAGGAGTTCACCAATAAACAATGCAATATTGGAGGTGAAGAGCAGGTAATCCCTGTCTCCCTGAAACCACGCAGTTAGACTCTCGTATGTTGTCCACCCATAAGGCTGGCTCTTTATGGATAAAAAAGAAAGTGAACAGAGAACCTCAGAAGAAAGGCCTTTTAGGTCCTGGTTTCTTGACTATCCTCACATTTTTGTTCTACTGACATCATTTTAGAAGACTAGAATGGCAAGAATAATTTTCTCATTTGATTGAGGCACAAAAGGTGGGGGGGGCAATTTTATCTGAATGTTGCATAGTTAGTAGTAAGAACTGTCCATCTTTTTCTTTGGAACACATCCAAACTGGGCCCTGGGAGCTGCTGGGAAATCATCAACTTCCTCATCCCCCTCTCTCTCCCACCCCAGGCCTCACACTGTAGCTATAGGACCACCACAGTAAGATAGAAGAGCAGAGGGCCACATGGACAAATGTCTTGGGGTCTTGGGCTACTGAGGGGATAAGCAAAAGCCACAGGGAGCAGACAAAAGGAATCCAGACAAAATGGAGGCGAAAGACTGCATGAGCCCCTGAGGCAGAGGCAGGGGTTCTTAACCAAGCCAGAGGGGACAGAAGGGATAACAAGAGGGAACAGTAGTTCTTCTTTCAGAGAGAAACACAGAAGAGAGACTTGTCAGAACTTGGAGAGATGCTCAGTCAATACTTCTAGAGTAAATGTTTCAATCCTCCCATGAGAGGAATTCTCAGAAATTAAGTTCTCCATTACCATTAAAAATCATGTACGATCTCTGTGCTTTTCTACAATGCTTAGCATAACTGGTTTGTTGTTCTGAGTACTTTTGTTTTGCTTTGCTTTTATTTTCTCACTACAGGCCAGTTTGGTATTCCTGAAGGGATCGTCTTTTCTATGCCTGTAAAATTTGAGAATGGAACTTGGGTAGTTCTTACAGATCTCAAAGATATTGAAATCAGTGAACAAATAATGACCAGAATGACAAGTGATCTCATTCAGGTAATGTCTGAATAGATACAAGAGTGATGACTTTGATAATGACCATAAACTGATTCCTTTGGGCCAAGGCATACACTGAATTTCTCTGGATTCAATTTATAGCCTCTTCCTGAAAACAATCAGGTGGGTGGCAATAAGAATTTGAAGAAATCAACAGAAGAACACTACTCATTAGGTTACATGATGTCTGGCATGTTAAAAAATATTTGTTGGTTACTTAAAATCAAGACCCAAAGTGTTTTTCTATTGAAGATTGATTAAGTTAACAATTGTGGTCATTTACTTCTCTGATTATAAAATTTTTCAACAGGAGAAATTTGTTGCACTTGGAGATTTGATCAGTTTTCAGCCCTATCAATCAGGTAATCTTTTCAATGTGATAATTTATTGATCTTCTACTAAAAGACTATTAAAATATTTGTTGGGGCACCTGGGTGGCTCAGTCAATTAAGCACCTGCCTTTGGCTCACGTCATGATCCCAGTGTACTGGGATCTGTGTCAGTCTCCCTCTCATGGGGAGCTTGCTTCTCCCTCTCCCTCTTCCCTCCCCCAATTGTTCCCTCTCTCTCTCTCTCTCTCTCTCTCTCTCTCTCTCTCTCTCTCGTGCTCTCAGTCTCCCTCAAATAAGTAAATAAAATATTTTTTAAAAATTAAAAAAATATTTGTTAAAACTGAATCACTATTGATGATAACTATAATCCACATTTTATTGCTTTTAAATGAAATTATGGACAAAAGAAACTGCCAAGTTCAGTGTGTCTTTCAAAATAAAACATCTCGGGGTACCTGGGTGGCTCAGTGAATTAAGCCTCTGCCTTCGGCTCATGTCATGATCTCAGGGTCCTGGGATCGAGCCCCACATCGGGCTCTCTGCTCAGTGGGGAGCTTGCTTCCCCCTCTCCCTCTGCCTGCCTCTCTGCCTACTTGTGATCTCTCTCTCTGTGTCAAATAAATAAATAAAAAATCTTTTAAAATTTTTAAAAAATAAATAAAACATCTCAAAAGATGCTAAGGAAATCACTTCTTAAAAACACAATGACCTTATAAATGTTGTGTGTAACATATATTCATGTCCCAGACCTGCCATAACAAATGACCACAAACTGGGTAGCTTCAACAACAGAAACTTACTCTCTAGTGAACAGGTGAGATTAGCAGACTTAAATCACAGTGTTGGCAGGGCCATGGTCTCTTGGAAGGCTCTAGGGAAGCGCCCTTCCCTACCTCTTCTTCTGCTTGTGTTTGGTGCTCTGGGCTACAGCTGCATCACTCCAGCCTCTGCCTCTTCACGTGCTAGTCTTCTTTCCATGTTTGTCTTGTTTCTTCTCCTTAAAAGGACACAAGTCATTGCAATCCAGTACAACTCCATCTTAACTTGGTTAAATCTGCTAAAACCCTATTTCCAAATAAGGTCCCATTCACAGGTATCAGGGATTGAGACTCCAACACATCTTTTTGGGAACACAATCCAACCCACAACATTCCATTTACTTTTAGATCACTTAAAAAAATACATTTTAATAAGTTTATTTTTCTCACTGGCAGTTTCCCTAATCCTAAACTCATAAGGAAGTGCTATCATCTTTCTTTAATCTCTAAATATTGAAAATATTTAACAACAAGTATTATACAGATTCCACCCAATCAAAATAGTTGCTGCCTCTCTGGATGAATTAACTGGTAAAAAGAACCTAGCAGGGGACAGAAGACTGACCTTGGTCCAGAACAGAGAGGGTTTAGTGAGGTCAAATATGGCAGTATGGAAAGGGCAGAGAGACCAGACCTCTAGGAAAAGAAGTTCTAGGCAGAGGATGGGCTTTGGGAATTCAGACCTGGTTCTGCCTAATGGTCAACTCACCGGGAATGGGCAAAAGCAAATTAAGGCCAAAGGCAGCATGGTATCCAAGGGCACAGACACAGAAGTCCAAAGAACAGTTCCTTTTCACTGGAACTCTTTTTATCCCCAGAATTTAGAAGCCCTCTGTGTGGCTTCATGCTTTTGCAGAGTAGAGCTGCAAATTCCTTTTCTGAGGATGGGCTATAAAGCAGTCATTCTAAATTTGACTCCTTTGACAGGTATTTAATCCTAAATTTTCCATAATACTTGCATTATAGAGGGTTTGATGAAAAAGAATAACCTGATTCTATGCTGTTTTCATTAACAAAGGTCAAGATATAGATAGAGAGAGAGATAGAGAGAGATAGAGATATATATCTTGATTCTGTCAACTTCAGACCTTGCCCAAAACACTGTCCCAGAGATTCCAAGATCAGAGCATTGAAAATAATCAGAATTTTGCACAGTTTGGAGATTTCTGCTTATTAGCATATCAATGAGGTGATTCATGCATGAGGTTTGTTTAATCTTTTTGATTAATTTATTACTTAATTTCTTGACTTTTAGAGACTGACTTAGCCAAAAGTGATGAAAAGACCACCTTGCCTACCTCACACAAAGACCAGGAAAATCAAAGAGTCTCAGATGGTAGGTATATCAATTGAACAAAAAAATGTCCTTTTTATCCAAGGCTTAACACTAAATTTCGAAGAAAGGAATTTGACCATCTCTTAGCCACAAGGTGGGAATTAAGTCTTTTATCACCGTCATCCTATATTAAAAAATCAGATCATATTTAAAAATCTGTTAAAATCTTGAAGGAAATTACCAGATATTCGTTGAGTACCTTCTGTGTACTGGTCACTGTGAGAGGCACTGGGGACACAATGACAGAGTTATAGCCACAAGACATGTCTGGGGAAAGGAGCCCTAGAATACAAAGAAGTAAATGCCAAGATGCACAATGAATTAAAAAGCTCAATAAAACAAAGCAAGACAGGTCAAAAGGAAAGAGTATATAATAAATAATCTAGAAATGCATAAGGAAAAGAGAGTTCCTTGTAATATATGAAGGAGAAGACTTAATCATATCTTCAAATCTAGTTGGGACTAAAGATAATCAAATGATCATTTATTCAGAAATTGCTGGTTCTGACACACAAAGTAGTAATATTCTAGAGATCTATTGTACAACAAGGTATACCTAATTAATATTGTACTGTACACCGAAAAAACATGTTTAAAAGGTAGATTTCATGTTACATGTTTTAGCACAATAGAAAGAAGAAAGAAAGAAACCACAGTAGGTCCTAGGGACATGAACATAAATCAAATGTTCTTAATCTCAAAGTGCTCACCATCTAGCATAGGAAACAGCAAAGCCAATCAAAAAGTACCCTGTTGAGGGGTGCCTGGGTGGCTCAGTGGGTTCAGCATCTGCCCTTGGCTTAGGTCATGATCCCAAGGTCCTGGGATCAAAACCACATCAGGCTCCCTGCTCAGAGGAGAGTCTCCTTTTCCCTCCGTCCCTCCTCCTCCCCGTGCTTGTGCTCTCTCTGTCTCTCTCTCTCACTCTCTCAAATAAATAAATCTTTTTTTTTTTTAAGAGACACCTGGATGGCTCAGTCAGTTAAGCGTCTGCCTTCAGCTCGGGTCATGATCCCAGGGAGCTAGGATCAAGCCCTGCATGGGGCTCCTTGCTCAGCGGGGAGCCTGCTTCTCCCTCTGCCTGCCTCTCTGTCTCTCTGTCTCTCATTCTTTCTGACAAATTAAATAAATAAAATCTTTAAAAAACAAACAAACAAAAACCCTACCCTATTGAGAAGAAAATGTTATGTAGAGAGCAGTCTGGGTATAATTGAACCACATTGGGGCTCTACTGACAGGGACAGGAGTGTTAGGAAAGGCTTTCAAGTACAAGGGACATGGGAGCTGAGTCTGGAAGGATGAGTAGGAATTACTCATGTCATAGTGAAAAAGAAGCCTGCAGGTGGAGGAGTCAGAGAAGCTGTGAAATGTGCCCCACTAGAAGGAGACATGTGGGCAGAGGAGGCATTTCAAGTGGCCAAGTTGTCACCAGAGGTGTGAACCTGAGGCAATCTAAAGTCGTATTGAGAAGACAATAAACGGAGTAGCTGGGCTAGAGCAGAAGATCCCAAAAGGATGAGTAGAACTGGAAGAGCCACGGGAAGGTCATCTAGTTTCATTGGTTGAGAGCTCAGCAAAATGGCTGGTAGGTGGTGAGACAAGCATGAAATGGATGCTGTCATGCTTAGAGAACTAATCTAGCTTTCTCACTGGGCCCCTCGAGGATGATGGAGCTGCCCAAATCACTGCCTGGAGGACTGTGTTGAGCTCAGTCCCAGACAGAATAGATACTTTAAGAGGCCAAGTCAGACAGTATCTCTAGGTATCTGGGTGGCAGCACTCTTGTTCCAGTTGGCCCAGCAGGTATTGAGCAATACTCAAGGAAACAAATGAGGGCTCCAAGGCCCTTGTGAGGGAACTAAGAAACTGTCTATCATCTGTCATGACCAAGGTGACTGACATCTTTCCTGCATGGTTGAAAAAAAGCCAAGTTGTAGAGTTTAGGCATCAGAATGTTCCAAGTTGTGAGTTAAAATGTTAGATTCTTATACCCTCTACTAAGATATAATCTTACACAAACTGAAGAACATTAGTGGTGATAAAGTAGAGAAAATGGGACTGATGTGAGGTTGAGGGGCTGTGTACTGAATGACCATTAGACTCAAATATCACTTGATAGTGCTTTCCACAGTGGGCTTAGTGGTAGTAAAAAAAAATTGTGGGTGGGGCAGCTGGCGGCTCAGTTAAGCATCTCAGTTTTGATCTAAGTTCAGGTCTTGATCTCAGGGTCATGAATTCAAGACCCATGTTGGGGTCTATGCTGGGTATAGAGCCACTAAAAAAAAAAGAAAAAAATTGTGGGTGATGAAATCAGTTTAACAACTGGCATTTTTTTCCTTGAACTGGAATAAGAGTGATAAGAAAAAAGTGAGAAGGCCAAATTTTTTTCCCAATGCACTAGAATAGAATAGAAAAACAAAGATGAGTAGAAAAGTTAAGAAAAGGGTAAGTCCTATTTCATGTAACTTTTTCTGTTTTATTGTAAGTACACAAGGGCACGTACTGCACTATAATATAAAATGCATTTTTTAGAAGATTTTATTTATTCACTTGAGAGAGGGAGAGCATAGAGGGAGAATGAAAGGGAGAAGCAGACTCCCCACTGAGCAGGGAGCAAAATGTGGGTCTCCATCCCAGGGCTCTGGGATCATGAGCTGAGCCAAACGCAGATGCTTAATCAACTAAGCCAGCCAGGTGCTCCTGTAAAATGCATTTTTTACTGTGAGTCATGATCAACAAAGTTTGAGAAACACTGACCTAGAACATTTCATAGTTGTTAGTTATATTCTAAATCCAGTATGTTTTATCTAGTTTTGGTTTCAGAATATAAAGATAGAATGTGTTCTGATCTAATCCAAGATGAGGAAAAAGACCTGGTTATGTCAGACACTAAGTCAATCGAATCACAAACCATCTCTGTAGTGCTAGTGTCATGACTCACATTGTCTGGTCTTAGAGAATGATGTTGTGGTCAGACAAACATAGTCCAGTTCTCAAGACTCCATATAAAAGTGGTCGGACATCTCGCAGCTCCCCAAGAACAAGACATTCAGAGAAACTTGGAGTGGAAGGAACAGGATAGGAGCAAATGATAGGAACTTCAAAAATCAATTTACTTTAGATACTAAAATCTCTGTTCTGCCCTTTTTCTATTTACAGCGGTGGGTCTTTTAGATCTGATTCCTCAACCCACCTCTGAAAAGCCATAGTCAAGAAGCCATAACTAGGTGGGGAAACAAAACATTAACTAGTCTTTTCTTATTCTATTAATAGAACCAGGTAGAAGAAATCAAGTGTCCCCTAGATACAATTCTTTTCAAACCCTCCCCAACCCACATCCCCAGCTTTGCTTGCTGATGCTTTTGGAACCCCCCTTTCTACATTTATAACCAGGGCTATGTCAATGGCAACTGAATCCTTCCTTCAGAATGAATAAGTAAGGAAATGGACACAGATATATCTGCAAATCTAGATTTTCAAAGTCTGTAACTTAGTTGTCATGGTATTTTTTGAAAATCAGGCTGATACAGACTTCTTTGGGATTGACCATTCAGGATATTCACCCACGCTTCCAACACTTTTATTTGGATGTCCAATAAAATGAACAAATCCATGGTATCTTCCATTCTGAAAATGTATAGAATGATGGGCTTTGGAGTGGGGCTAACGATGGGGAATTAGAATTGGTACATAGATGAGAAACAGGGCCAAGAGAAGAAATGGACCTGACCATGTAGCTGCAAAATTCAGAATGGGAAACAAAGGAACCAAGCAGCATTTCACATAGAAGTAGAGTAAGGTCAAGAGGGAGGCCAGAATTTAGTTTTGCTGTATATGAAAGATCTAACGATCGTCTCGTGGTTTGATGTCCCTCGTAGATAGAATCCCTCTCACACACACTCCCTAAGTTGAATCAGATTGAATACAGGAATTGAGGAAACAGAAGAAAGAGGAGAGCAAACAAAAAGCTAATGCAAACGTAGGTTACTAATGGATTTTTAAATAGTTACACCTTTTCATTCTCCTCCTTTTACAGATTCTGAAGACAAAAGTGTGGAAGAGCAACAAATAAATTAGAGCAACTGTAAAGATATTTGGTGGTGTAATAAATATGGAAAGACCCATGAATGCCTGTATTTAGGGAAGAATAGTTTAAAAGTTTGACTTCCACCTTAGATAATGTTATGCTAGACCATAACAGTGACAGCGCACACACAAAAAGTGAGTTCAATCATTTTGTGTTACCTGAATCCACTTACAGCTTTGCTTATTGTCCTATTTTCTCATATAGATTGGTGTCAGTTGCCTTTTTTTAAGCTGCATTAAAATACAATGGCCAGTCATTGCATCCTTGCCTGTACACGCTCCTAAGAGAGCCTGCTTCCCCCCACAGGCCATACCTAAGGCACAGACATGAGCGGCCATGTTTGCTCGGCTGTTCCCCCCACCTTCAATTGGTTGGACTAGAATGAACACACCTTACTCAAGGGGAACCAATTAGATTTCCTCTCACGGTGTCAAAAAATTTGCACTGAGAAAAATGGCTGAGTAAGTTGGTGTCTGGATCATGGTAAAGGCAGTGACTTAGAGAGGGCCACTCAGTTCTCCTGTGAGGTCTTCAGAACTAGTCAGGTTCACCAATTTCATAAGGTCTGGCTGTGTGTTCTTTCTCCTTGGATTTGCTTAGGATAATTATCTTCACAATAAATCATGCTTTTACTTTAGTTCAGATGGGTTAAGTTTCTGTTTCTTGACACCAGATGTGGCCTGAATAAATGGATTTTTCTAAGGAAAGCATAATATTTTTACCATATAATTACATGGTTTAAGTAAAAATTACAGTCTTTATTAAAGTAGTAGTAGTCAAACCAATATGCTCATATATTTTCAAGCTAATAGAACCCTTTACAAATGCCAATTAGGAACTTTTGAGAGCCCAGGAGTCACTTTAAAAACTGCTGATCTCTGTGCTTTCTCTGTAGTTTAAATAGCTTTTACAGTACAAATTACTTTCTGAAAATTCAGGAAATTTCAGATGTTCCTTCATTGCTTCTGCACCATTATGATTCAAAACTGTGACTAACTTGCTTGTTTCCAAAGTCAGCACCTCATTTGATGTTATCATAAAGAAAACTTAATGTCTGTCAGTGTTAAGGAATTTGGGTAAGGTTTTGTGCCCTAATCCTACCATTTCCCCGGCCTCTGCTTGTGGTATCCTCAAGGGAGTATGATCACAGAGAACACTAACTGGATGGGAAGTCACATGGTACTCTGCACATCACTGGGCAGGTGGTGGTCGTTCCTCCACATACAAGGCTTCTTCATGGTAAAACTGAGCTAGATTAGAAAATGTGACTCAGGCCAAGAAACCCAAGCAAAGCTTCTTGTTTCTTCCCCCCTTAAATCGGGTATTCTAGTCTCGTATCAGAAGAAACCAGATGGCAAAGCCGGAATAGAGAATATAACTGTGAAGATCCACCACCTTTAAAGGCAGTGGCCCTGCCCTTTAGTGATATACTTTCCAGTGGGTGAATCCCTGACCATTCAAATAGTCAGCGGCTTCTCTAGGCAGACATCTAGAAGGGGAGAGAGAGGGGCAGAGTTTCTCCTTTGTAGAGACATTGTAGGAGACATTCAGCCCCAGCGGGCTGTTCTTTCCAGCATGAATGTGAGCTATTGTATGTTGGAACCACTATAGGACGACCAGGATACTCCAGGATAGATTTCCATAGGAGCACACAACAAATTGATATTAATCATTTGTCCCAAATTAGTATAAAATATGGAATTACACCAAAAGGAAAGTAGTAGTGTTTGATATTTGTTTAAAAATAATGCTGGTACCATTTCAGAAACATCTCTCAGAGAGTTTTGTTTTGTTTCAGCTAATGCACTAGCTGTCACGGCAGCCTGATGTGAATCATAGACCGACTTGGGAACTCTCAAGTCCAGTCTTCCTATTAAAAATAACTTTAATATGAGGTTATTAAAAATAATTTCTCTCTATTATTAAAACTGTCATGATAAAGGCATGAGGGAGAAATATTCAGTAGAAAGTTTAGATTACTCAGACAGAAGCAGTATGCAAATAAAGTAATTATTGGTCACGGAAATATAGGTTAAGTGTATATGTCCTTATAACTATAGGAAGCACTGTTACTTGTTCTCCCTGCCCCATTACCTTGACTAACAGAACTCTGATTTTATTAGGATGTACAATAGGCCCAAACCCAGGTCATGGATCTTGCTAGATCTAATCTAGTCCCATGGGCCAGCGACTGGTCTGGGGGCAGGCCTGTGATTCAGTTTCATACAGTGATACATAAGAAGTCTTCTGGAGGTGTATGGGGGGCACATGGGGTTGGAAATGAATGACTAGCATAGGAAAAGAAAGCATTCTGGCTTCCACCAATTTCCTTCCTGTGTAAAATGCTCTTCTGCAAGGATATAATGCTTACAGGTTGAGCAACCATTTTTTGGCCATAAGGAGACACATCACCAGTATGGTGCCACCAGGAGGGTAGCAGTGTGGAAAGGCTAAAAGCCTGGCACCTGGGAAAAGCCTGGCACCTGGGACTGAGCTCTGGATGAATTAAAAGTGCCTCTGAACCAACTCTGGACCAACTTTGGAATTTCTGTCAAATCAACAATAAACAACTATGGGTAGGCCCCTGTTAGTTGTTAGACGGTGGAGATATATACATCAAATAGAGCTGTTGGCCATAAATATATATATGACTGAATACACTTGTAGCCAACAGCTATGCAACTTGATAGAGAAATATCTTTCAATTTGTTATTATTTGTTTCAGATAAATGAATAAATATATTTAGATAACTTAAACAATTGACTTCTCCCACTCAACCAGGATCAAAACCTTTATTGACTCCTATATTTGTAATATTCTCCCCAATTCCAGTCAGTAAATGCCTAGTTCAGTCCTGGACCAATGTTTTTCAACATTAGCATGAATCAGAATCACCTGTTAAAACAGATTGCTGGGCCCATCTCCAGAGTTTCTAACTCAGTAGGTCTCAGGTAGAGCCTGAGAATTTGTATTTTTAACAAGTTCTCAGGTGATGCTGATGCCGCTGATCTGGGGGCCATACTTGAACCAACACTGCCTAGCCTATGGACAGTTACGCCCTAAGTCAGCCACATCCCCAGTGCCTTCTACTCACACCTATACCCCAAATAGTTTAGTCTGAATTTCACTATCTGACTGCAGGATTCCTCTCCATACGTACCAGTAAATTGTTTTAGGCCTCCTTAATGTTATCCAAACTGGTCCACCACAATCCGGTGAGAAGGTTTGCAGCCTGCCTTGATTTTACACACACCATCTGCCCTGCCTAAAGTGTCCCCAAACTTTATCTCATTGACGCCTCTTCAGGTCTGATATAGTGGGTGGCTTTCCCTCTCTTGACCAAATCATTATTTCTTTCTTTTTATCTCAGAGAAATGAAAATCATGGGACTCCAACATATAGAAATAGGTTAAAGAGCCTTTTTCCTCCCTCTACTCCCTACCAGGTACAAGTGGGGGACAATGTCCTATATAATTGTCATTTGCACCTTTGCTGGCCTTAACATAAACATCTTTAACTCTAAAAACAAAACAAAACAAAACAAAAACAAACAAAACATCTTTAACTCTAAAGTTACCTTGTCCCACAGCTGAATACTCACTCTGCAGAGGACACAGAAAGGTTACCCAAGCTTATAGCTGAGCTGCTAGAAGCAAAACTAGTAACCCTCCGAAGAGTGAGCAAGCTGTTCTGTCCTTCACATTAATTTCTTTTGGGCAGAAATTATGAGCCCACAGGGACATCTAATCACAACTTTCTCACTTCATTGGTACTAAGAAGCACGAATTCTATACAAAGGGGCCATAAGCAGGGGCTTTGCAGAATACATAGTCTCCTCCCTTCTGATAGGTATGCCACTTGTCTCTGGGACAGTGGCTACACTGGAGGGTGTCTTGCTCAAGAACAATATGCAAAGGTCATACTCAAGTAAGTCCACCAAGCAACTTTTCATACTCATTCCCCAAGAACTAACTCAATGTTTGAAAAATCCCATTATGAGCTCTCAGTACTCATGCTGACTTCACCTACCATCAGTGTTTGACATGGTTGATTATTTACTCTCTCTGATACACCTCACTTGCCTTCTAGGGCATGACACTCTCATGCTTTTCTTCCTATCGAATGTCCATGAAGTACCCCCCCCTTCCTTCTCAGTATCCCTTGCTAGATCCTCCTCTTCTCCCCTCATAATGTTGGAAAGTCCCCAAGGATCTGTCCTTGGTTATCTTCTCTATTTACATTCATCTGTTCATGATCCCAACTTGTCCCATGACTTTACATGCCATGTATATGTAACTCCCAAATTTGTATCACCAGGCAGTCATCTATTCCAAACCCCAGACTCATCTATGCCACTTAATATTTCCAGTCAAATGGCTAATAGGCAAAGAAATTAACAAGTTTCAAATTTGTCTTTTAACTCCAACATCTCCCATCCCAAACCTCCTCTTCCCACAGAATCTCATTAAAGGAGAAAATTTTCTCCTTCTACTTGCTCAAACCAAAACCCTTGGAGTCATCCTTGACTTCTCTTTTTCTCACATTCTGCACTCAGTCTCTTAGAAAATTCCTTTAACTCTACCTTCAAAATATTCTGGATTTCCCAGAAGCCAATCTCCACCATTACCACCTCTTCTATCTTTGACCTCCTACAAACTATTCTCAGGATGGTAGCCAAAGTGGTGCTTTCTTTTAAAATGTGAATCATATTCTACCTCCTCTGTGCTAAAAGCCTGTTGAAGCTCTCCATTTACTTCAGAGTAAAAGCCAAAGTCCTTACAATAGCCCTAAGGGCCTTTAAAATCTTTCTACCCCCACCTTTGGGTCTCTCTACTACAGCTCTTTCCCATCCTCATCCCACTCTGCTCTGACCACACTGGCCTCTTGGCTGTATCTTACATCTGCCAGATGCCCCTCCACCTCTACTCCCAAGTAGCCTCTACTTGGAACACTATTTCCCCAAGTGGTATTTAACCAGCATCTTCACTTCTTTCAAGTCTTCACTCAAATTACTCTTTCTTAATGAAGCTTACATGTACCATGCTACTTAATACTATAATCAGCCCTTCTTAGCAATCTCAAGCCTGTACTTTGTTTTATTCCATAGCACTTAAATAGTCTAAAATTATACTGCTTGTTCATATGTTATACTTATATTGTCCATCTCCCACACCAGAATGAAGTGATCTTCATCTGTTTTGATGTTTTCTGAGCATCTACAACAATGTCTGACATACAACTCTGATCATTATATATTTTTGATCCCTCTCTTCTAAATCCTGACAATATCCATTATTATTTTTTTTAAGATTTTATTTATTTATTTGACACAGAGAGGAAGCACAAGCAAGGGGAGTGGCAGGCAGTGGGAGAAGGAGAAGCAGGCTCCCCACTGAGCAGAGAGCCTGATATGGGGCTTGATCCCAGGATCCTGGGATCGTGACCTGAGCCGAAGGTAGACACTTAACCGACTGAGCCACCCAGGCGCCCCCCATTATTATTTTCTGAAGTATAAAAGAAAAGGAAAACCAGCGAGTCTCCCAAGAAAGAGGGAAGGTTACTATTAGGGTGACACTACTTGGTAGAAACCACCACCAAAGCCTGTTCTTCAGTATTTGCAGTATTAGGAGTATAGTTTGTGGGCACCATTAGTGATCCTCGCACAACCAAGACAACAAGACTAATGATGGAACAAGAATGCCAATTTATAAATCTGAGATTTAACATAGAACTACTGAGGATACCACATGTCCACAGGCCTAACAGTGAATTCACTTCCTGTGCAAGCTAGATGGAGACAAAATTATCATCAGAACGCATAGAGTCAGAACAAGGAAATGTATTTAGATGATTTGGAAATCTGATGGCCTTAGACTCTAAGCCATATACAATATAGACTGGTTGAGATGGCAGGGCATTGTCTTCCTGCTTAATGCCAATCAGTTTCTCCTGATTCATTTTTCAACACATTTCTTGAGTGCTTATGACAGGTCATGCAGTGTGGGAAGTGAGCCCTGAGGACACAAAGCGTAATTCTGCTCCCAGTTCTGCGATGTGGGGGTTTCCTCACCACCAAGCAAGACTCCAACACCATCTGGGTGTACTACAGTTCAACTCAATTCTGACACTATCTACCCGAAGATCAGACCCCACAAGTTAAGAGCTCAGCCCTACAAGACTGCCCCCCCACCACACTTCAGATACCAATCAAAAGTCCAAGTTGTCACCTGTGCTTCTGACCCACCCACTTACAATTCAAAGGCCACAACTCTCTCCTTGAATTCAATTAACTTGCTAGAGGGGTTTACACAATTCAGAGAAAGATTTTGCCTACCAGATTACCAGTGTTACAAATGGATATAACTCAGGAGCCAGATGGAAGAGGTGCATAGGGCAGGGTATGGGGAAAGGGCACAAAGCTTCTATACCCTTTCCAGAGCGCCACTCACTTCAAATCTCCACATGTTCACCAATCCAGAAGCTCTCTAAACCCCACCATTCTGGGTTTTTATGGAAGCTTCACTCCATAGGGATGAATGATTAAGTCACTGGTCATTGGTGACTGATTTAACCTCTAGCTCCTCTCCCTGGAAATCAGTGGTAAGACTTAAAAGTTCCAATCTTCTAATCACAAGGTTGGTTCCCCTGACAGCCAGCCCCCTTCCTCAGATGAAGACAAAAGTTGCAGCATTTGCATAACAAAACATACATTAACCCTCCCACCCCTTGGGAAATTCCAAGGGTTATTTATTTATTAGAGAGGGCAAGCAGGGAGAGAGGCAGAGGAAGAAGGAGGGGAAGAATCTCAAACGGATTCCACATTGAGTGCAGAACCCAACATGGGGTTCGATTTCATTATCCTGAGATCATGAACTGAACCAAAATCAAGATTTGAACACTTAACCGACTGAGCCACCCAGGTGCCCCAGGAAATTGCAAGGGTTTTAAGAGCTCTGTGCTGGAAAGACAAAGACCAAATATGTATTAGTTACTATAAATCACAATGTCACACAGGGACAAACAAGAGAAAAAAGCTCTTGTTCCTGCCTTTGAGGAGCTTGCTTTCTAGTAAAGAAGAAAAATAATCAACAAATTAACATATAAGAAAACAAGGATGACCACAATTTGTGCTTACAACTGTGAATAAAGTAATGTATTGAAGCTACTTCAGATAGGGTAGTCATGGAAGACCTCAATGAAGCCTAAAGGATGAGTTTGTACGCTTTGATCGGTATCTCCCACCCCACCCTTCCCCCATTTCTGGTAAACACCATTCTGCTCTCTATTACTACGAGGTCAACTTTTTTCTTCTTTTTAAAAAAAGTCCATGTGTAAGTGACATTGTATGATATTTGTCTCTGTGTCTGGCTTACTTCACTTAGCATAATATCCTCCAGGTTCATTCATATCATTGCAAATGGCAGGATTTCCTTCTTTTTTGAGGCTGAATAGTACTACATTGTATATGCATACCACATATTCTTTATCCCTTTACCCACTGATGAACACTTAGGTTGTTTCTATATTTTGGCTACTGTGAATAAAGCTGCAGTGAACATCTGAGTGCAGAGATCTCTTTGAGATACTGACTTTGTTTCCTTCTAATATATACCCAGAAGTAGAATTGCTGGATCATATGGGAGATCTATTCTCAATTTTTTGAGGGATCTCTTCATTATTTTCCATAATGGCTGTACCAATTCACATTCCTACCAACAGTGTGCAAATGTTCCCTTCCCTCTATTTTATCTTGACTCAATTTTAGTAACTTAATTTTTCCTTAAAATTGTTCATACATATGTAAGTATGTATATAAAATTATCCTGTAATTTATAAAAGAGACTACCTATACATTTTAGGGTACAATGTGTCAAGGCTCTTCTTTCTTTCTTGGGAGGTTGAGTCTTCAAATGTATATGTAAAGAGCTATCGGATAGAGGGTAAATAGAACACTGGCTGCCTCAAAAAACAGTACCCATGTACAATAAGCAATGGTCACCAGTTTCTGGTTGGTGTGGAGCCTGTTATGTCCAAATCAGGGGATATTGTGCGGGAAGTTTGAACCCTCTTCCTACCAGCTTCCTCAGGGCAGGGCTGCTCTGATTCAGAAGGTAAAAAGTGTCAGTTACTAATTATGATTTACAGAACTTACTGCCATGTCATCAAAAAATACCCCACAGTTGGTTAACAATGATGTTGTAAAATTGCAGGAACTGGTTTTGATTTATAACCCAAAACATTCTATGAAAGAGTGAAGTCTTAATGTGGCTAAGTCTACCTGAGCTTAAACCAGGAAGTACAATAGTAACTAAAACTTTCCAGTTAACAGAATTAAGTGAAACTCAAACCGTCCTGGTAGCTTTTATCTCAGCCTGTCTAAAACAGCCAGTCTGAGAGCTCAGATGATCAATTGCCCATTTGCTTAAATTACTTTCCAACAAACCTTAGTTCATTTGTATGTACTTAAATATTTGTCCATCTAATTATGTCATTTTGACTGGAACTGCAGACAATTTTTTTTTTGCTGCTAAGATTCTTAAATCACATAATTATTCAGCAACAGAGGGTTGCACAGTTCTCAACAGGGCAGCATTCAGTAAAAGATCCCAACACCCTCTATTGCCAAGATATAATGGAACATAGAACTTGTAAATACGATTTCAACTTTGAGTCTCCAACACTCAAAAGACATAGATTTCATGTGAGATAAACTTACTCTCTCCCACACTGTCTTATCTGTTCCCAGAAAATCAATATAATTTTTATAGGAAAAGGTAAATGATGGGTTATTTTTTCTCTTCCTCTTGATCCATTCTAACCCCATTATTAATCCATTTTTCATTCTTTAAAATGTCCCAAGTTTGTTTTTAGTATCACAATAGTGTGATACTAATACTTTAAAAAAAAAAAAGGAATACATTGGCTATCTTTGGGCATCATACTCACTTCTGAAAACTGATTTTTAATCTGGAATGGATTAGTGACCACTTATCATAATTGTTTTAAGTGCTTCAGTTAGGACCATGGACTCCTGGACATTCTGGCTCTCCAGGGCACAGAGAAGTAGTGTACTCATGAAGTGATATACCTGTGCTTTGGGTTCTGACCCTTTGGAAAGACATTAAAATCAGCTCCTTACTTCCCCAGCAGTCTGAAAACACTAGTGGTAAAGGTCTAATACATTTGGTTCATAAAACATCATGTTTTATGTATAAAACCTTATTAGGATTCCAACAGGTTTGTTTCTAATCTGAATTTCTCAAAAAGTAAAGACATTTTCAGATGATGCTAAAAAACTTCAGAGGAAATATGCACTTGTAACAAATTATTACCCTTTTGAACACCGGCCTTATATTTTGTGCCCTTTAAAAATTTGTAGCAGTACCTCTGTATTTATGGAAGAATTAATCAAGTGAATTAGATTCCATTTCCAGGTCACTCTTATCTGGGATGGTTAGTAAGGTGGCCATTCCCTGGGAAATGGAGCCCTTCTTACCATATCGTAATCCCTATGGCAACCCGTACTCTCCACAATAGCCAGAAGACGCTTTACTTGCCTCTCCTACACGTGAAAGTAATACAGAAATAGCCCATTGAAATAGAGATGTAGGAGTAGCTTTAAATTATTCAGGATCTTTATTACTAATGAATGTACTTTTGTGAGGCCTTAAAAAGGGTTGTAGCCTCAATGTCACTGCTCTGCATGAAAGTGTTGGGCAGTCAGAATAAGACATCAACTCTCCATAGGAATGCCGCATCTGGAAATCCGGTATGACTCCGCTTTTCCCTCTTCCAAAACTGCTGAGTAACCCATACAGGCTGTTTGGCTAAACTGCTTCCCAGTAAAGTAAGAAAGGTAAGGAGCTGGCGAGGAGGCGAATCAATGTCATCTCTAGCTGCACTGTGGATGGAGCGGGAGGCTGGACCCTTCTGCACCTACCTGGGGGCTTTAGGAAGAGCTCAGGGGAGCAGTTCTATATCAAAGAGAGTTCTGATCTGATTGCCCTTGCTATGATTTTTCAAAACAAATCTTACTTGAGTTTATTTGGAAACTTCCTGGTTTGGGGCAAGTCTGGGATGATCACTATTGCTATCATTTTTTTTTTAAGTAACTAATGTAGTCAGTTTTTGTTTGTAAAGCTGTTTGCCATTAATGCATTTCATCATTAGAAAAGGAGGAAAGGGGCGCCTGGGTGGCTCAGTGGGTTAAAGCCTCTGTCTTCGGCTCAGGTCATGATCTCAGGGTCCTGGGATAGAGGCCCGCATTGGGCTCTCTGCTCAGCAGGGAGCCTGCTTTCCCTCCTCTCTCTGCCTGCCTCTCTGCCTCCTTGTGATCTCTCTCCCTCTGTGAAATAAATAAATAAAGAAATCTTAAAAAAAAAAAGAAAGAAAAGGAGGAAAGTATTATTGAAATTTAATTATCATGTGACTTTTAAAAACACTTTTCCACTGCTTATGTTAAAAAAATTTTTTTCTTAGAACCATATAAGTTTTCTCATAGCATAACCCATAACCCATCCTTTTTGTAGTCTGTAAAAAATGTATATATACATACATATGCATATACACATGTGTAATTTGAATAATAGTTGGAACATGAAACAACAGGTGACTACTTTTTAAAAAAAAATATTTTTTACTTATTTGAGAGCACAAACAAGGGGAGGGGGAAGGGTAGAGGGAAAGGAAGAAGCAGACTCGCCACTGAGCAGGGGGACCAACACAGGGCTGGATCCCAAGACCCTGAGATCCCAAGACACTTCACCGACTGAGCCACCCAGGTGCCCTTGACTACTCTTCTTAAAATAAAACATTGAATTCTGGATACACACACACACATATATACATACATATATGTAATAAGGTGTTGAAATGGATCACATTTGTCCTAAATTTAATATGTAGATAATTTAGCATAGTACTATTAGAAATTTAAGCATTGAGAGCTTCAGATTCTATCCTTAAAAATTCATGTAAGTTTACATTTTTTTTGAAGTGAGATTAAAATTATAATGCCTCAGTAGTTCCAAGTATTCACCATATTAGTTTCAGGAGCTGTTCTCAGTTTCAGAGATCCAGCTCCAAATCCCCACAAGGGTATAAGTATAAGAGGTGTCTAGCCCGACATTCCTTATTTTTATCCTCCCAAGAGATTGCACGGGCCCCCTGAGCACTTGTATTCATCGTTCCGCAGGTGAAATGACTTCGCCTAGCTGTTATTTTGTCCTCCCATCCTTCCCCTTCCACTGCAAAACCTTCTGCTTAAAATATTGGTTTATTTCCAGTTACAGGGACCGTCTTATCTGCCATTCTAAGAAATTCCTGAAATGGACCCAGGTAAACAAGGTGAGTGTTATTCTCAAGTTTCTGAGCACAGTTTGTAAACAAAAAAATAAGGCACAGATGTTGTATTTTCAGACTTCTGAATTGCAGAAGAGTAGACATTTGGTATCTGGGAGAAAAAGAAACTAGTGGGTGATTAAAAAGATTTTCTTTTTTTCCTTAACAGAAATCCATAATATATGGAGGAGTATTTGGTCTGTTGTCCAAAAGCAGCAATAGTAACTTAGCAAAAGACTTGTTCTCAATATAATTACACTTTAAATTACTACTCAAATATACAAAAAATGGCTTATCTTATTTTTGTATATTTTCATGGTTTACTCTTAAAATGACATCACTCTAGATATTTTAACATCAGGGGTAAATTCACAGTACTATGTGGGCCCAAATTTGGGCAAAAGTTCTCACAGCTGTCACTGTATAAATATTTGATAAAGGGGTATGAAGACACTAATTTCCCTTTCAACCAATACTTCTGAATGCCGAGGTAAACCCAGCAGTGGCTTGTGACTTTTTTTAAAAAAAAAGATTTTATTTATTCATTTGAGAGAGAGAGAGTGAGCAAGAGAGAGAACATGAACTGGGGGAGGGGGAGGGAGAAGCAGATTCACCTGCTGAGCAGGGAGCCCAATGCAGGATGGGGGGTGCCTGGATCCCAGGATGCTGAGATCATGACCTGAGCCTGAGGCAGATGCTTAAATGACGGAGCCACCCAGGCACCCAAGAACATGCATTCCTAACAGGTTGCCGGGTGATGCTGATGCTGCTTACCTGGAACCACACTTTGAGGACCACCAGCCAAAAATATCTATTTCTAGATCATCCCACTAGAGATGATGGCCAGTTGATTACATTCTCAGAATCTGTAGAAAGTGACAAAATAAGGATCATTTAAAGCAAAATATGTTTCCCAGTCAAATCGCTTCCATGAACAAGACCACATCCAGCTTGTATTATTATTTCTTTAAGCATCTAAAACTGCCTTCTTCATAGCTGTGGGCCTCATACATCAAACAACTTTGTCCTTTCTTGAGTGTTCTCCCACCAGCAGGAAAGGAAAAAAAAAAAAAGCCTTTAGGAAGCAGAGCTGGTAGTGAATCACCTGGGATGCTCATTCATTTTCCACGTTGTACTCGATCACAGCTTGCCGTGTTATGCTGCATAACTTCATCAGATGACACTGCAAAACATAATTTGACAGGAGTGCCATTGGCCAGATGGTAGAGCATCCACAGAATCACTCTTCCACCAACAGCAGCATCTGGGAAAACCTGCAGAGCCCCAAGTTTGCTGATTCTCTGGATTCATTTGGTGCATCTGAGAGGAACCAGGGCACAAAAACTGGCCAGTTTCCAGAAGGAAAGAAAATGTTCGACATTACAGCTTTGTAAATTATTTTCACACCATTCTGGCTACTCTCGATGTGTTTTCCCTTCTCCAGATAGAGGGCAGAGGTGCTTCTTCTGACTTCTCCATACTCTAATGCTGGACTTAGCTGAAAACTGAAAAGCATTTCCAAAACATGGGGAAATGTTAAATAACAAAAGACTTAGGGCAAATTGCAGCTTCTTTGATATGGTTGCACCTGTTCAAAAAAAAAAAAAGAGGGAAATAGGATGTGGAGAGCTCTTAAGATTGCTTGTTATGACAGTTTTAGGCACATTCACCTGAGGTATGTGTCTTCCACTCATGGTCGTATACCAATCATTGAATTAGGGTATGTTCCAGGAGAAGCTTTTGGTGGTCTCTAACCCCCCAGGTGTGGATCTGACCTGGTTTGGCCCCATAAGCCCCTCAGTGGGTTAGCACAGTGCCGGGCACTCAATTCCCATATGTATAACAGCTAGGACTTTTCTCCCACAACACTCCAGGGCAAGAAACAGTATTTTCTAAACTAAAACCAAGTCAATGAAATTTGGTATGAAATTTAGACTCAGTTAAGATTGGGAAGGAGCCATTCCAAACACATGATAAAAACCTTTTAAGGTTCTTCTGCTGAACATCTGATCTGAAGTTTTCAGGACTTCCTGTCTGGGCATCAGCCCCTCTCCCCCTTCAGGAAAGAGACAGCCATAGCTAGAGTGACCCTGAAATCGAGATCGGTTTTCAAAGCAAGGGGAATCCAGAATGTGTCTATGGGTCAAGGAGAAGGATCGAGGAGAGAGGACATGGGTGCGAATTCAGAAAGTAGGGGATCCCAGTGGTGTTTACCTAACAAACCTCTTCCTCTGGCCACCCAGCACCCATTCAGCCTTCTTCTGCTGAACAGTGCACCTATTCTGCTTTGGATGAACAACTTGCCTTTGATCTTGGTCCTTGAAACTCTATTAGTATTGAGTCAAACCCCCATTTCCATGAGTGGCTTTAATTCTTTGATGGGCCTTTCATCCGAAGGCCTGGGTGGGCTGACTTCAAGAAGGCCCCTTAAACACAAAGAAGCTGTTCAATCTTCCAAAGGAGTAAAAAAAGTTTAGACCTTGGAACACACACAGGAACGGACACGGAAAAATTGCCTCTTCATCCTCTAAATTCTCCCACTTCTGCAAGAATAAGAAAGAAATGAAAATCAACATAAACTACCCTGCCACATATGTGTGAATTGATGAAGGCCACTGAGCAGCCCCCTCGTTTTGTTTTGCTGTAAGTTTTGCTTAGCAGGAGCTAAAGCGCTGCCGGTGTTTCTAGTCACAAACACGTCTCCAGCACGCATACCTATTGATCTGATGAAGAAAGTGAAGATGAAATAGTAAACTAATTTCCCCAAAAGGAAAAGGAACTAGTTATGGCTCTAGAGCTTTGTCTTCTCCACCACACTGTGAAAGGGATGGATAAACACTCAGGGCCTGGTAAGGGTTCAGAAATGTTAGCCATTGTTTTAGTGTTGGTGGTGGTGGTAACTCTCAAAAGAAGGTATAGTAATAATTCTTTTCTGATTGTAAAAATAACACATGCTCTCCATGAACACATTGAGGTGATATCAACAAGTAGAATGAAAATAACTATACTAAGAATTCAAGCAACCAGAGATAACCTCTATGAACCATTTGACAAATGCGCTTAGAAATTAAGCTCCACATGGCAAAGATTTGTATCTGTTTTGTTAACTGCTCTATTTCAAGGGCCTGGAATCATGCTGGGGCCATATAGTAAGAGTTCAATAAATATTTGCTGAAGAAATGAATGGATGGAGAGCTTTTGTGTCATTTTCATATATGCATAAATATATGTGTGTACATCTGCCTAGAGTATATTAACAAAATTGAGTTTATACTCTACACAGTTTTTTTATACTGTTTGATTCATAAGGCTGTTTCCACTTTTTTTTTTATTACTTGCCCAGGGGTACAGGTCTGTGAATCATCTGGCTTACACCTTTCACAGCACTCACCATAGCACAAACCCTCCCCAATGTCCATAACCCAGCCACCCTATCCCTACCGTCCCACCCCCTAGTAACCCTCAGTTTGTTTTGTGAGATTAAGTTTCTTATGTTTCCATTTTTAAAAATATTTTCCTTATTTATTTGAGGGAGAGAGCACTCATGAGCAGGGGTGGAGGGGCAGGCAGAGAGAGAAAGAGGGAAGCAGACTCCCTGCTGAACAGGGAGCCCCTGCGCAGGGCCAATTCCAGGACCCTGAGATCATGACCTGAACCAAAGACAGATGCTCAACCGACTGAGCCACCTAGGTGCCCCAAGGCTATTTCCTTTTTATATAAAAAGTTTAGTAGACTCAGAAGATGTCCTATAGGGTCACTTGCAGCCTAGGACACTGCAACCATTATTTTTTGTTCCCAGGTAGGAAAGAGAGCTCTAGACTTTGATTTCCTCACCTGCAAAAATAACTACTTGGCTACATGATCTCTAGGATTCCCTTCCCGGGTGTGGGAGTTATCTAATGAGATCGTCTTTTATCCATGATATTTCATGTTTTCTTTCCAGATGCTCTTAACAGTATTGAGAACTCCATTTACAGAACGGCCTTCAAATTACGCTCAGTGCAAACTCTGTGCCAATGTAAGTACAGAATCTGTTTAAAAACTTGATATAACCTGATCCTGATGTATGATGTAAAATTCACAGAGAAAACAAGAACTCCCCCCATGCGAGTGACTGCTAGCTCCAGAACTTTGGGTCTATGCATTTACCTCATTGGTAACAGAGATGATGGAGTAGGGAGGGTACACCCCGTGTATGCCACTCACGTGGAGCTTTGCTGCCCAACAAGAGAAAATAACTGTGGATGAGGGTTGAAAAAATTTTTTTAAAATTTTTCCAACTTGGTTTCTGGACATTTTTTAGGATACCAATATTGATACAAAATAAAATTGTAAAATAAGTTAGTTTAGAATCTACACTTAAAGATTTAAGCATGAAAATTAAAAATTCCTTCTACCACATAAAGATTTGCATTTTGAAATCATACCCCTCTCTCTGAACATGCAAAAGTGCATTCAGATGAATCATCCTTGGGCCACAAATCTTAAAACTATCTCAAGAATCCTCAGAGAACTGCTTTTTTTGCATTAAATTTATATCTGTTCGAATGCCGTAATTTTCTTTTCCCATATTGTTATCATGGGCAAAATAAGATAAAATATGGTAAAAATATGTATTTAGTAAAAATTCTTCAAAATGAAATAAATTGGGTTCTATGTATGAAAAAGAACAGGGATTCAACCTAGCTAAAGTTATTGATTTCTAGTAAGTGCTGTGTTGCATTAAAAGAAGAATTTCATGTGAAGTGATTTATGACATTTATCAGATCAGACCTTAAAGAAGTTGTGTTATACATATGACATTTGTCCTGAAGGTTGGAGTTTTTTTCATAGTTTGCCTTCTGCCTAATAAGTTATTTAGAGCAGTGGTTTTCCAATTGTGCTTCACAATGTGCCTAAGGATAGGACAGGGCAGGAAAGGAAGTAAAAAGGCAAGTGAGGGAAAGCCAAAAGACCATCTTTTCAACCAGTGCAACTGGTTTTCTCTATTTTCCCTACGGCATTCTGTAAAAGGATCCTTTGAAAAAGGGATTCTCAGCTTTAAAAAAAGATCTTTGACAAATTCACTTATAACTCTTATTCGTTATTCCAGGGATAAACAAAAGGCAGAATATGCTCACCAAAAATTTACCCTCCATTTTGCTATTTTCCTGGAGAATTTCTCCCATTAAAGAAAGCGGCAAATGTTCGTGTTAGCCCTGCTCACGAACGCCTGGGGTATGGACCAACAGTAGAATTTGAGGATATACTTTTTTGAAAGCGTTATTACCCCTGGCATCAGAACCTGAATAATACTCACGGGGAATATTAACAATACACAAAACCAGTAGTTCCAAGTTCTCCCTAGAAAAGATAGTCAAACAATGACCTGAAAACAAAAAAGTCCCAAAGCCTGAGATAAAGCACACGGTGAGCTCCAGACGGCAGGATCTCCGAGCACCACATAAATCTTGTGGGGAGACACACGCGCACCACCATTATCTGTTTCGCTGTAATACAGAACTCGCAGCAGAAGACAGGGATGCCTTGTGTACAGCACGCTGGCCAGGATGATGAGTTTTGCGATTGAATAATGATAAAACAGTTTGCACCTTCCACCACCTGCAACCAGGTTTTTATTAAAGTCACATCCTAAAATCTACTCCTCACTTCTGTAGACTCTCCCCTTGAAAGCAGGATCAGAGAACAAATAAAAATTTTATTATACTTGCTAGATTTCTTATCTGTGAGGCTGATTTACGAAGTAGAGAAAAGCGCAGGGTTTTATCATTCCACAGACTGAAGCATTTTCAAGGCCAGCAGCGCAGGGCGCCACTGACATCCTCATCTCTCAGATGGTGCAAGTGGGTGTTTATTAATTTGGCCTGTTATCCTCTGTCTGCAAGAAACCATAGGGTTACCTCTATTTCATTCTTCCTTGTATTCATTGCCTTGTAAAATTTTTAGGAGGTGGTAAAAAAAATAAGAAATAAACCATTATTTTTTGTAAGCAGCTTTGGCTTTATTAAGTGCCTTCCCTAGATAAAAATACCGATGGAACCAAGATCAACAGAAAGAAATATCACTGAGGCAAGGGTGGACCTGAAGAGTCTGATAATTCAGCAACTGCTCTTTTATAAAGAGCACTGTTTTTTTTTTTAACTTAGGCAATTGCATTTTAACACAATATTCCTTCTGAAGCAAGGCTGAGGGCAGGGAAAACTATATTTGAACATGAAAGGTAAATTTGCTCAATTCACTCAATAAAGAGTTGAAAAAATGTTTTCACCACTTCTCAGCACAGTGCCCTAACTTCCTTGGAAGGCTGCTTTTCAATTTTCTCACTTTTTTCCCCTTTCAACTTCATCCTGCAAAACAATATCCTAGAGGTTATACTGGGAATAATGTTATAACTAGGCTTTACTAACAGATGTGCTTTTCCAAAATCAAATCTGCTTTCCCACTGATAAGGCCTGAATTCTACACAAGAGATATTCATCCAAATAGTGGTCATATTGAAATTTCCTTTAAAGAAAATAGCTGCCATTAAAAAAGTCTTAATTAAACACGAGAAGACATTTGCTTTATTTGGAGCCTTTATTTGAGGCCTGTGTTCCCATCGGAAAATAAGATAATTTCCTGTTTGCTTTCCACAGTGGACTTGATGGACAGCTCTCTGATTCAGCATGTCCTCCTACGTCGCAGCCTCTGGGAAGCAAGAGAGAGCCCACTCCCTGTGCACCAGTTCTTGCAGGCTCTTCAGGAGCTATTTCGCAGAGTCAGGGTGGACAAACCAGGACAAGTGCATCCCAGAGCTTCAGGACTCACTCTGAGCCTTCTCACAACGATGTATGACAGGTGAGGGTGCGAAGGTTACGCTGTGCCCTCAAGGACAGTGTTTAGTCACCAGTGGTCATTGGCCATGTGGTGTCATCTAAGTTTTGCTTGAGGTTTGTTACATAAGAAGGCTTCTTCGTTTTCCACAAATGCATTATTCATTCAGGAGGGGGATGAAGAAGTACATGTTCATCAGCTTCACTAATATAAATGACCCGTGAATAGCAAAAAGGGAAAAACAAATCCACATTACTTCTGTCTCACGCAAACGCATTTCCGCTCTGGACATATGTCCACCTTTTGCTAAGGTGGTTATCTAGCTATACATACAAAAAACTACACTTTTCTCTTGGGTCCCTGGGTAGCTTATTTCTTATAACCAATTATCAGCTTTTGTTTTGTTTCTCAGGTACAGTAAGGTTGATTAACCTATGCATGAGTGGCTAACCATCGTCTTAGTCTGTTTGGGCTGCTACGACAAAAATGCCGTAGACGGGGTAGCTCACACAACAAACATTTATTTCTCAAAGTTCCCGAGGCTGGAAAGTCCAAGGTCAAGGTGCTGGCCATTTCAGTGTTTGGTGAGGACCAACTTCCTGATTCACAGAGAACTATTTTCTTGCCGTGTCCTCATGTGGTGGAAGGGGTGAGGGAGTTCTCTGAGTTCTCTTTTACTTAAAAAATTTTTTGTCTGAGTTCTCTTTTATAAGAAGAGCACTAATCCAGTTCATGAGTGTTCCACTCTCATGACCTAAGCATCCCCCAAAGTCCCACCTCCAAATTCTATCACATTGGAGGTGAGCATTTTGACATATGAATTTCAGAGGGATCCAAACATTCAGTCCACTGCACCTGAAAGTGAATTTAGACCATATCAAAGGCTCAATTATACATGCCATGGAGTAAATGATGTGTGTGTGTGTCTGTGACTGTGTGTTCCCCTGGCTCTCGGGTCTACCCTTCTTCTGTCCCACTTCATTCTGTTTACCTTATGTGGTCTTGACCCAGTAGGGCTCATCTTTTAGAATGGACTTTTAAAAAATCATAGTAAATATAAAACATTTGGAAAGTGCAGAAAAGAGTAAAGAAGAAATGTCACCCCAAATCCTGCCTCTTGGAGACAAGCACAGTTTAGCCATCTGGCAAATTCCTACAGTGTTTCCTTTTCTAGTTTATTATTATTTTTATCACACAAATAATATATAAACATGTTCTCAAGTTATTTTTTCATTATTTCAGGCTCCTTAAACATTAATCTTTTTTTAAAAAAAATATTTATTTTTCAGAGAGAGAGAGCACAAGCAGGGGGAGCAGCAGGCAGAGGGAGAAACAGGCTCCCTGTTGAGCAAGGAGCTTGATAAGGGACTCGATCCCAGAACCCTGGGATCATGACCTGAGCCAAAGACAGATGCTTAGCTGACTGAGTCACCCACGTGCCCCTAAGCATTAAGTTTTTGAGGGGGCAGCTGGATGGCTCAGTCAAGCACTTGACTCTTGATTTCAGCTCAGGTCATGATCTCAGGATAGCAAGATTGAGCCCCACTTTGGGCTGCCCTCTGGGCCTGGAGCCTGCTTAAGACTCTTACTCTCACTCTCCCTCTGCCCCTCCTCCCTCAAAAAAACCAACATTAAGCTTTTGACTATCATTTTTAATACATCAACCCCTGCCTCTAACAATCCTCTTGCCTTTGAGACATTGTTTTGCGGACTTGGATCTGCACAGTCAGTGAGCAAAGGATGATTAGGCTCTAAGTGAAAGCCTGTGATCTCATGGATCTTTTCTGTAAGTGTTTTTATGCTTGTGTCTTCATTTGGTTTCTAGGTATGTGTGTCCTAAGGAAGTGACAGTGCCTGCTCCGTGAAGATGGGGTGCCTCCCTCTTTCCCCAGTGCCCAGTGCAGTGTTTAGCACAGAGGAAGCAACCAATAAATATTTGTTGGCACATGAATGAATGAATGATGAAATATTTTAATTCAATTTTTAGTCTGTCAAAATCTAGATGTAGGAAAACAGACCATGAAAAATGTGAACTTAAAAAAAAATAATAATAATAATAAAGAAAGGAAATAAAGAAAAGAGAATAAAAGCATGAACTTGGAAAATGATGTCAGAAGTCTCTGTTAATAGTTATAGTTTTTATAAAGCACTTCACCCAGAATCACCCTGTGTTTCCCATTCTTGTCTCTGTGTTTTGTTGCCATGTAGCACAGGAACGGGTTTGCTCAAGCTTGTACCTGCGGCTGCTGCCTTGATTGCCCTGTCCGGGGACAGCCCTCTTACAAAATACAGAGGTAACCTATGGAGGAGTTTGGGTGTATCAAGTGCAGTGATCCAAATCTCCAAAACACTATCTTCTTCGTTCATTCCTATTCCCATGCCACGTGGTTTTTCTTTGATATGTACTCAGCGTGATGGAAGTTTTCAAGGTGTCGGTCCATGCTTTCTAATTATTCATAACTTGGTCGTCCTTGCTATTTATTTGTGTGGGGATTTTTCAGGCACACAAGTAGTTATTATTCCTTTAAAGACTGGGACTCTCCTCACAATGCCATTTACCAACCCCGTGGTCCTCATCACTGATGTGCTGAATTATCAGGAGGTTGAAATGTGAACTGGTTTTCATTAGTTATCAAATTACCTCATTTGGGAAGCCTTCAAACTAGCAAGCAAATAATCAAGAAATATAGCTTTCCTTTCCTTTTCCCTTCATACCTACAAATAAACTGTTTAGAATTCAAGGCACATGTTCTTCCAAGATGTATTGCAAGTATTCCGTTTAAAGATTTCTTTCCCCCTTTGTATGTCTAGCTCTTTTTCAGCTCTATGCAGAAAATACCAGGGGAGCTTATGATTCTGGGGCACGCATGACTCGAAGCATTTTGAGAAACCTACTAACAGATCTACAGCAGGTAAATCTCTAATACTTAAGAATTCTAAATCATTCCAGTTATATTAGCCACCTTTATTATTAAAGAGTCTGATCTTTACAGTGTCCGTTCTCTCCTAATACAGTTCTCCATACCATTCTTCCCCACTACAGCCACTGCTGTTACCTGAGCACAGGTGTGGTCTATTACAAGCACTTCCTAACTCAAGCTTCTCCTTCCTCCAACTCTGCCCACATTGCAGTCAGTGACTTTTCCAAAATGCAAATGTCACCCTCATGCTTCAAATTCTTCACTGGCCGTGCATTTCTATAGAACAAACCCTAAATTCCTTAGTATCATGTGAAAAGCTTTCATGATTTAACCCAATCCTACTCTTTTCAAAAAGAGGTAAAATCATGATTTTTATAGAAATATAAAATGAACACGAGTCCAAAAATGTATTTAATTTATGGATTAAAAGTGGTTATCAGTAAGGTGTTACAACTAGTTGAAAGAAATAACCAAAGAATGAGCAAACTGATAGATAAGGAATATTTTTTAAAAAAGATTTTATTTATTTATTTATTTGACAGAGAGATACAGCAAGAGAGGAAACACAAGCAGGGGGAGAGGGAGAAGCAGGCTTTCCCGCAGAGCAGGGAGCCCCATGTGGGGCTGGATCCCAGGGCCCTGGGATCATGACCTGAGCAGAAGGCAGACACTTAAGACTGAGCCACCCAGGCACACCTAGATAAGGAATATTAAAATGAACTTGCAGATGGATGAAAGACTGGCTTTTGGGGGCAATTAGGGGTGGGTCCCCAACCAGGCCAGAATTTATATGCATGTCTATAGATGAGAATTATTTGCATTTCAATCTGTTTTCTGCAAGTTAACTTTAACTCTCTTGCAGTTGTAAAATAGCCTAGGCAAAGGCATGATGCCTATCTCTATACATTCAGGTATCACCATTGAAAAGATTGCCAGTGGTTTCTTTTGCTTATTCCACAGAGTTTAATTTTCCCTTGCATTTTTTTATACCAATTTCACTCCTATATATCAAAATCCTACTCTGTCCAACATGTGCCAAGTTCTCCACTCCTGACTTGTGCAGCTCCATCCATCGGCAACACCATTGCCTATCACTTGGTAAATACCGTTCATCTTTCAAGGCATTCAGATTGTTAGTCACCTCCTCACTGAAAGCTCTTTAACTCCCTGTGCATAACTTTTTATAGCACTCATCGAATTCTGTTGCTATTATTACCAGCTATATGCCTTCTACACTAGAGTGCTTCTCAAGGAGAAGGACTGTATTGCATTCATGTTTATGTCTCCAATGGCTTAAAAAATGCTTGGTAGTAAGCCCTCCGACCAAAGATAAATGAAAACATAAATGAAACGCAGTGACGAAGACTCAAATAGTTAAGATTTCCATCATTTCCTGTGTTTTAAGAATGTACAGATTTAATATTGTTTTTATCCTTGCTAGTCAAGGGAATTAACCCCCTTAAAGTAAATACATTACTTAAAATGTTAAAATGATATTAAATGATGCATCTGAGCAAAAACTTATACAAATGGATGAAGCAGACTCCAGACTGTCTTGTGTGGAAGTGGTTGCCATCCCAGTGAACCTTTTACCCGTGGTTCAAAGATGTCTCTGCTATTCTTCCAGCTCCTGTAAGGTACCCACACTAGGTTTTCTGCACCACAAAGCTCTAATAACTTTCTGTCATTTTTCTCCTGGGTCTAGGCTGTAAGAAAGAATAATCTTTGTAAGGTTCTCTGACTGGGATCCTGTCAATTAGACTGACAAAAGACAGATTAACAGGAGATGGCACATGTAGATGGCATGTAGATGCCACATACACACAGGAGTGCCCAGTGATGAGTAACTCAAAGGGCTGACTAGAACTCAGGCTTACATACAGTCTTAAGCTAAACAAAGAGAAAGTGGTTCTGGGCTTCCCAGTGGAGAAGGAAAGTGATGAAAAGGTGACCAGGAAAAATATGGTAAACAAGGGTTGTTTAGTAAAGTTTGTTATAAGGATTTAAGTTGGTACCTTCTCCATTGATAAGAGTTAAGAGTCCTCTTCTTCCACCCCTAAGAAGAGGAAGAAGGAGATACCTTTGGCAAGTGAAGTAGGAAGAAGGAGACACCTTTGGCAAGTGAAAATTTCCCTCATAAGTATACATTTTCTTGATAAAAGAAAACGTGTATCCTGCTTTTAGAGCTTTTCCTGCATCTGCTTGTTTTCATTGGCCTTTAGCTCAAAATAATCCATATGCCAAAGGGGCACATTTGGGAGTAGCATACCCTGGTACTCTTCAGGACCAAGAATTCTGAATTGGGGATAGTTACGAAGGGGGTGGGTAAAGAGGAAGATTATCAGAACACTAGGGCAAGGAGTATGGTTTAGTAAAACCTATCCAGGGGCACCTGGGTGGCTCAGTCTGAACATCTGACTCTTGATTTCAGCTCAGGTCATGATCTCAGGGTTGTGAAATCAATCCCCATGTCAGGATCCAAACTTAGTGGAGAGTCTGCTTGAGATTCTCTCTCTCCCTCTCCCTCTGTCCCTTCCCCCTGAACTTGCGCTCTCTCTCTCTCTCAAATAAATAAGTCTTTTAAAAAGAGAGAGAGAGAAAGAAAGGAAAACCTATCCAAAATTACCTGCATTTCGATTTGGTCTGAACATTTTATGTTCATATTGATCATAATAATTAATATTTAACTTGTTCTAGATATTCCCAATAATATTCAATATGCTCATATTTTTTAATGGAATGATGATTTTTTAAAAATTTAGGAAGTTGAACATGAGGCTTAGTTATTTCAGAGCTGTTCTGGTGGTGCTGGTGGCACATAGGTCCCATTGCCAGCTTTCTGCTGACTCTCAGGCATATCTCCCAGAGCAAAGGTACTACCCAACCATCCTCACACCCCAGGACTCAAGCTGCTGGAGAGCCAGAGAGGGTGGAAAAGTCTGCCCATCCATTTATACAGTCAGACTTAAAAGACTGGAGGGCTTAGGTGAATATCATGAAAGTAGGTGTTCTGAGGGCCATTTTCCTTCTCCTGGAGAAATCCTTGTCCTCACTTTCTAACTACTGTAGCCCCAGATTAGCACCCCACCCAACAACCCCTAAAAATGTGCCCTTGCTCCAGGCTCAACTGAGGTCAATGAGTTGCTGAAATGGCAGCTCCAGCAGTGCTCTGTTTCCCACCCATGCATTAGTACACTCCCGAGAAAACTCTTAGGAAGGTGGAAATTTGCATAGCAAATTATCCTCCCATTGACTTCCATTAAGAACTCAGAGATGGATTCCCATAGAAAATTGCAGGCCCCACCATGTGATTCAAACCACTCCTCCAAGAATTCTAATTTTCATTTCAAGTGGCGTGCTGCCTGGGCTAGCATGCCGTCTAAGCCACATGCAATCTTCCATAGCACACCTGCAAGAAATTAGTCAAATGGGCAATTAATCCACAAAACCTTAGTGCACATACTTAAAGCCAGAAATGAGGTTAAAATCCACTACAGAAATAAGTTTTCTTTTGATTGATGTCAGCATCGCAGAGCTGGCAAGTCAACCCCATCTGATCCCCTTCCCTTATTTTACATGAGGTTAACCCCCCTTTCCAAGGCCTCAGAAACACCCTCTAAGTAAGTGTCCAGTTAGTTCATCAGTACTCACAGGCCAAAGTATGGATAATGAGTTAGTTTTTCAGACAAAGGCCAAGTGATATAGGGAGTAGTTACTTCTGTTCTGCTGGTGATGGGGTTATTATCCATTTAAAGTACAGCCATCTTGTCACTATTACGCAAATGTTTGTTGACTCCTGCCTGGCTAATTGTCAGCAAAGTGGTTCTAAGTGCCACTTTCCTGATTAGAAGAATGTTTATTCGAGTTGATGGACTCAGCAGGGGGGTCTTTGAAATTACTTTTGAGCTTGCAGGCAATGCCTTTTGACAGTCTGTGCTGGAGAAGACATCAAACGTGAAATGAGGACTCGTGACCACATGGGCATAAATGGAGGTGACAGGTACACGTATTTGTGCATCTAGATAATGTCAGAGCCAAGTCCCTGGCCTTCTTAGCAGTCACAAGGGGTCCTTGGTCCCTGAGTGAAACTCCTTCAGTCACTGTGATTGAAAGGTGGAAACCAGCACAGATGGAACCATTGGAACACCTACGTGAGTCCAAAGGACAAAGCTTTGTGAGCCCCCCTTAACAGAATAAGGAGTCTTGAAGTGAGATCTCAATTCTACAGCTAAATCGTGTTTTATTTTTACCCAGAGCAAAATATTAAATCTCAAGCACCCACTGTTTTAACAAGGATAATGATTACCGCCCTCGCTCCGAAATTGGTGTTTGTTAAAATAGGATGCTATGAAAGTGTTTGGAAAGGTTTTCCTGAAAACAGCTCTGAACATGAATACAATATCATTGTACATGTAATTCACAAGTAAAGGAGGGCAAAGCAAGGTGAAATATAACATCCTTGGGAGCATGAGAAGTGAAACAACGGACACCGTCCCCGTAGTGCCCCAACTGCCAGACTCTCTTCTCATCCTCCCCCTTCCTCCTGGCCCCCTTCGTTCCCCGTGTTCATTCGCTGTCCCCCTCAGACATTGCACAAAACCCACACGTTTCTTGTCTGCTTGGATGGGAGCAGTCCGCCCAATCTTAGACACCAAGTACTTGTGAATCCGTGGCTGGAAGCACCATGACGCAGGCATGCTGATGCCAGGGGTCCCGTATTTCTCCAGTTTCTCATGACTGACGTGGAGTTCCCTGCCTATTGCAGATCCCAGCCGTCGTGGGGGAGAGTCGTGCTCTGTGCTCTGTGGAAAGCGCTACCCGCAGCTGTTTCCAAGGGGTGAGTGCCACGCAAACGTCCCCTGGAGGTGGGGGCAGACATGTGTGCTAACTGGTTCAAACGACGGAACTGTCACCCTGCTCAGCATCCCAGACAACCCAATCTAGGATACAGACTTGCCTCTGACTTTTCATGGGGCAAACTTTTTTGGCAGAAACAGCCAGAAAAGAAGATGAAACTACATTTTCCCCTACACTAGAGACCAAAGTCATGCCTGGCAATGCATCTGAGTGTGCCGTTGTTTTTCAGGTGTTGAGCCCAACGATCAAAGAAGAAAAATTCCTGTCTTGGTTACAGTCTGAGCCTCCCATCCTCCTGTGGCTCCCAACCTGCTACCGGTTATCTGCTACTGAAATGGCCACTCACCCTGTCCGGTGTCGAATCTGCAGGAACTTTCCGATCACGGGACTAAGGTACAGTCACTCATCAATAGTTCACAGACAGTCACGCTCCAAATGAGTCTAGGAGTGGAGCTGCATCCCTCGAGATTCTTCTGTGGTCCTCACACATCTGGAACTCAATTGATATTTTGGGGTCAGTAATTTTCTGCATGGGGAATCTTGGTTGAAAATAAATTATATTTTATCTTCTACAGTTAATAGAGTATTAAATTCTTCCGTTGACACATGGTCTGATCAATAGACATTTTTATTCCTCTAAGAGGAAAATATTTTTTCTTTTGTTCCAAAAAAACCCTTCTAATATTTTAGAATCATTCGTAAGAACTACAGTAATAATAATAGTTTATTAAGTGTTAGGCTGAGCGGTTCACATGGATCATTTCATTTAAAGACTTGCTATAACCTCTATAAAAGGTGGTATTATTATCCCCAATTTCCAGAGAAGCTAAATAACTTGCACATGGTCAGCACGTAGATGCTGGCAGCCTGAATCCCTAGGCCCTGCTTTGCAACCGTGATGCCATGCTGCCCCCTAGTGTAGACAACTGGGAACAGGGTCTCAGGATCCAAAAGAAAACTCATGTTTGGGGGGCAGCTCACACCAGATCTTCACCCTGCTTAGAGGAAAGGGCAGATTTGGAAGCTAGGTTTGGAGGTGGGAGATTCAGATCTTTCCATAACTTTGAGGACAGTCAAACCCTACCTTGGGGAAAGGGTGTTGTTGGTCTCTCATAAATAAAACAGCCAGGAAGTGAAATTAAAGTCATTAAAGACTTGGGAAGGAAAGAAGGAAACTGGCAGGTCAAGGCCAAGGACAGGGATGCCATTATCATGGTGAATGAATGCAGGTAGGGGCTGAAGGTGTAGTAGGACTGAATTGCTGGGACAACTGGGTTGCTATAAACAAGTCAAAGAAAGGGGTGCCCAGAAGGGGCGGGAGTGAGGGTCTGGGGACTCAGTTCTTCTCATCTTATACTTTCAGATCTTAACTAGCCCAGATGGTAAACGTGCTCCCTGTGGATATAAAATATATCTGCTGGGTCCACTAATAAGCTGGAAGATTTTCATTTTGCTGAGAAGACAAAGTGGGTTTGCAGAGAATTCTGAGGACATGATGACATTTCACTCACGAAAACCTCTTTGCAAATAACTCCTTTAAACAATAAAACACAAATGGAAAGGACCTTTGGAAACCAAGCAAACTGAACCAAAGAAATCTCCACACTACAATGAAAAATAAACTCTTTTTATATTGGACTGTGGAGGAACATGAATAGGATTTATCATGTTATATGCATATTGCAATCATTTAACCAACAAATACTAATTGAGTAGTTACTGCATGTCCCGCACTGGACCAGGTACAGAATTCACCTTACAATTATATAAAATGCAATTTTTATATTGAAATATTTTTTTCAAAATTACTATGTATAACATAAAGCAGGTACTATTATTCCTATTTTATAAAGGAGTCTCAAAGAGCTTGGCTGACACAGGTCATGCCAAAGCAAAGGGCAAAAAGTGCCATTCTTTAAGTTTCAGGTTACGTCCCTTTCTATTGAGAATGAAATTTACCGTCTTCTTAGAAATGCCTCCATGCAAACCATCCTTCTTCCTAGACATCCAAGGCAATGTAAAGTTCTCATATATGTAGACATCTGGATGACCCGCACAAAACCATTAACCTCTCTGCACCTCAGTTTCTTTGTAAGTAAAATAAGGAGGGCTGAGTCCATTGGAGTGCTAGGCTTCTTTTAGCTGTAACCTTCTGAGTCTATTAGAAATTGTTTGAATTTATGACAGTCCTAACTTGAAACTTGTGTTTTTGGCTCTCATAAACTCCAGCAATAGCCTCAAGGCTTTAAGTTTTAGTGAGATTAATAAAGTCATTTTAGAGCAGAAGTGTTTATAGACCTGGAGGTAACAGGAAGAAGGCAGAGGCTTAACCTTCTAAAATAAGTGGTGCTTATTTTGGTGCTAAGTCAGTGTCATATTTTAGCAGGACGTGTCACATTTATGCTCTATAATAACCATATAAGGTTGAAATGAGATTGGGGAAAAAAATCGAACTTGATTCTTCTTGGTAAAGACATCAACAGACCAATCTCATTATGCACTTTATACCTGTAGGTAGTTTCCTTGTATACCTGTAGGTAGCTTCTTAGCATAAAGGAATTAATGCAAGGTTAGGGTCAGTGTATTGTCCTAGAAGAGTCAAGGGCAGCCATATGGTAATACTGGATAATGCACCCAGTACTTATAAATAATCCTTATTAAAAACATTGTGTTATATATTTCCTGCGAACAGCTATTGTCTTCCCAATTATGCATGTTGAGTAATTTTCAGAGCTTTGTAAAACTTTGCAAAGCCAAGAATACAGGGTTTACTAGTCCCATTTTCCTTGTGAATAAACTAAGTCATTTATTTAACTTCATTCAACTAACAGTCATTGAAAATCTGCAGTGTTAACTAGGTATCCTCCAAACATCTGAGCTTAGGTTTCTACTTCAAGGTCACGAGTAATGGTGGCGTATGCATCCAACTCAAGCCTCCCGCACTGGTGGTCTATTCTAGTTGCTAAAATAGCTGGTTCTCCATTCGGGTGGTATCCCTGGGCTCAAAGTCTACTTCTACCACTGATCAAGAAGTTGTATAACTTGGTGCAAGTTGCTTAAAATCCGATTGATTCAGTTTCTTCATCTGGAAAGATGATAATCGTAAGAACGCCTTCCCTTAAAGAGCTTTCATGGCAATGACTCGTGCATCAACACACGTATACTGCCTGCCCTTTAGTAAGTATTCCAAAACATTAGCTACTATTCTAGCCATTGGACATTATTTATTAATACCCTACCGTGGAACTAGGTGTTGGGGTACAGCAATGAACAAGGGCAGCTGATGGTTGATCTCACAGACATTACATTCTTTTGCTCTGCCATCCAGCCTCAGGGGCATTCCAAGTTTTGATTCCTCTGTTCTTTAGAATAATCAGCAGGTCTGATTATGTGATGTGCTCCAAACCCTCCTTTGTGGCCCCAGCCCCCTTCCCTCACTCTTCTTTCTTTTTGGGAATTCGTCCTCGTTGGTCTTCAGCCCAAACTTCCTCCATGAAAACTTCCTCCAGGAAAACTTTTCAGCCACCCACAGGGGTCTGCCCCTCTCTCCCTCCTACAGTACTTGCCTTCCAATGCCTCATTTGGTGCCTAATCACATATTGCTTAGCTTTGCTAGTTAGTCCCACAAGCTTCCCTATCCTCTTTCTGCAGCAAGGCATGAAATTTGAAGAGCACAGGGACTGGTATCACCCTATTTTCCCTGAGTATTACAAGACCCCTCCTTCCCACAGTGTCTCAACATTCCCTCCTCACCTGTTACCACCAGAGACTTAAGGGTGCACCTGTTCGTTTAAGAAGGACTGTAATGTTGGTGTCTTAAGAAACTTGGATGTAGGGGTCTCTCCCCCACACTCTGGCTGGAAGAACTAGCCCTCCTCCACTGCATTTCTTTCCTACAGACAGACTTCTAGAAAATCACAGAAGTTTATTTCAAATTCTTTGTTTACAATTTCATTTTCCCCAATACCATGCAGGAATGCAGGTCCAGTATTATCAGATCTTGACAATTTTCAAAAGGAGTCAAAGGTCAGAATTTACTGAAAAATCTCCTGGTTTATTTTATTTTTTAAGTCAGCAACTAAATTCAAAATATATGAATGCATTGTGCAGCCACAGAAAATATGGCCACAGACTTAGGGGTCTAACCCAAAGCTTGTTGTATGCTGTACCCTGCATTGGCAATGTGCTTGGTATATTCATGAATCAGACTTCCATACTATAGTTTGTTGGGTGAAACTATGTTAATATAATGCCATATATAAAAAAAACCGAAAGATGATTTCTTTGAGTAAATAAACATGTTAGAGTCATTTAACATCCCTACAAAGTTTGGGAGAAATTTTACACTTCCCTGATAGCTTAAATGTCTCCTGAATGTTGTGGGGTTCTCATTCTGCACCTGACTGTTATTTTCTCTGCTCACGGGCTTGTTGTGACATTAGCCGCACTTCCACTGTTATTGGCAGATACCGCTGTCTGAAGTGTCTCAACTTTGACCTCTGCCAAGTGTGCTTCTTTGCTGGGCTTCACGGAGGGTCTCCCCAGAAGGTCCATCCTGCGATGGAGGCCTGCGTCCAGGTAACCTCTAACGCACCGCACCAGTGATTTGTGAATCCAGTCAGAGCCAGCTGCAGCAGCTAAAGAACTTTCCCTGCAGTAAAACCACAAATTCTGCTCCTTTCATTCGCAATAATATTAAGACTAAGGAAGTAGCAAACTCCACTGTGAATATCTCTCAATACCCCTATGCTTTCTCTACATCATAGATTTTAATAAAACCTTTTGGGACATGAAAAGGCCAAACAGAGTTCAATCTGAAGGCACTGGTCCCACAATGTACGGCAGAAAATACCTGAGGAATAAAAGGGGAGAACCATTGGAAGAGGGTACAGATTCAAAGAAAAGGCTTTGGTTTGGTAAAAATGAGGAAATCAGATTTCTGATTACTACTACCTTTGGGGAAAACTTTTCTCTTTTCGCATGTCTTTTCCTGAAATTCCAGTATTTTTTCTTTAGGAAAAATTACTATCTGTCTTTCGATGGAAAGAATAGAAAACTAAGATTTTATAGCTGCCTTTTAAATGTTCTTTCAGAAAATTCTGAATACTCAGCAAGAGAATTCAGATCTTTTGAAGAAAAAAGAGAAATAAGATAGTCAATTTTAAGCAAAGAGCATTTTCATTTTCCAGAAAGAATACTTTCTTCTTATCACTAAGTTCCTATTACTCAGTCTGTCCATGTAGGGGTATCGCCCTCAACAGGGTAGTAGTGAAGGATGTTTGTCAGCTATCCCTACCAAGGGCAGATTTCCCTCGTTCTCTCTTTAACATGAATGGTCCACAAAAGTCAAGTGGTTAGAGCATGCCAAAGAATTCCCAGTGGGCATTGTTTTACTAAACTTGAATAACCCAGATGCTCAGTCAGGTTCATTGGCCCATTGGCTCCGTTTCTGAAACTCAGGGGAGGAATAGGGCTTATCGATGTTAGACTGACACCGTGTGGTCACTTTGTCATTACACGTCAGATTTCAAGGGCTGAAGATCTTTTAATAAGACACCTCATTCCTTTGTTCATTTTGGCAAAAGATGCATACGTAAAAAATGAAAAAACCTGAAAAAATGTGGGATTGATGGGTGGACTTCAGGTGATCTGTGAATCCACTGAAACTTTATACAGAATTAAATGTATGGCATTTTTTCTGGAGATAAATCCACAAGTGATCATCCAGTTCTGAAGAGAATCCACACCCCAAATGTTAGCAGCCCTGGACTTAGCCCTGCTCGTACCCCTTCTCACTCTAGAATTCCACATCCCTGGGTCGCTCTCAGGAAGAGGGGTTAATTGTAAGGTGAGTGGTATTTAATTTGGAAACTTACGCTATGTGGACAAGCAGAGAGGATGGGAAGACATTCAGGTAGTAAGGAAGGAAAATGTATATTTTTTTCTGAGGACATAAAAATGAGTGAAGTAATTCCAAAAACTTTCATGGTGGTCAGTTTGCCCAAATGAGGAAAAAAGATACTGTTTACTCCGATAGGCCTCTCCTTTTTACATCCGGCAGATGTCGGCAAAGGAGAGTACCAAATGCCTGGTCAGGACCCTCAGAAGCAACCTGCTCCGAGGGCGCAGTAGGAGAAAAGAAACTTCAAGAAGGCGGTGGCTGCTGGACCAGGTGACTTCAGGGGAGCTGGCTAATGACACACAGGCCAGGTGAGTGTCTGTGAGCGACAGTCCTGCAGAGCAGCAGCCCAGGGGCCTGGCTTCCTAATGCTGGCCAGAAAGAAGGCAGGAGGCAGGGCTGGCCGAGAGCTGAAGATGCACTTCCCCTCCAGAAATTATCTTTAATTTTCAAACAGTACAAGAGGCAAAAATACTTCTAAACGGCCCATCCCATCATTTAGAATTATTCCAACTAAAGCATCAAACACAGAAGACTTTTAACATGAAGGTATCCGAATGACTGCTTTATGTCCCTGTTTATTTTTATATCTTTAGTTTCTGTTGGTTTCCTCTTGAAAGCCTAATTTAGAACAAATACTTAATTTTTATTAAAAAAGGAAAAGAAAGACACTCAGAATGCCATCACTCACAGATGAATGCTAGTCACATGTTAGTATTACCAAAACAGGAATTGGGCAGTAGATACAATATTACGGTCTTTTTTTCTTTTCCATTTGGAGGAAATTTCTTTGCCATGTCATTAGTTTCCAAATTATTATTTTTTAATGGCCTCACTCTCATCCTTATAAGGAAGTATCATAATATACAAGCAATCCCTTATATCATTGAACATTTTGGTTATAAGATAAATTTACTCCAGTAAAACATTGGATCAAAAGTTGTGAACTTTGTTAACTCTCAAAATTTAGAACACCAACTTGTGCTCCAGAGGGTTAAGCCAAAACATACCCACCACCACTGGTATATGAGGTCACCCATCACTTACCGAAAGATTACCAGCCTAAAGATGACTTTAAAACGTCTTTGTGGGGACGCCTGGGTGGCTCAGTTGGTTAAGCAGCGGCTTAACCTCTCCAGTTTCATCATCTCCCCAGCCCCACATTGTGCTCCAGTCCTCGTTCCTTCCTCCTCCCCATAAGACTAAGCCAGGCCCACCCCTCTCAAGACTTAAACCTTAATTTAAGGAAGTATCCCTAGCCCACCTGCATGGCTTGAGCCTCACTCCTAAAGACCTACAGAGGGGGAGCACCTGGGTGGCTCAGTTGTTTAAGCTTCTGACTCTTAATTTTGGCTCAGGTCATGATCTCAGGGTCCTGGGATGGAGCCCTGAGCTGGGTTCCACACTGAGCATGGGGACTGCTTAAGATTCTCTCTCTCCCTCTCTTTCTGCTCCTCCCCCTTTGCACGCATGCACACGCACAATCTCTCTCTCAAAATAATAATAATAATAATAATAATAATAATAATAATAATAATAATAAAGACCCACAGAAGTCTTTGCTCAAATGCCATTTCATCCATAAGGCCATCCCTGACTACTTAACATTTCAACCCCTGTCCCCACTCTGGCACTCACAATCCTCCTCCCTTGCTTTATTTTTCTTCAGAGCATTTCATCAGCACCTGACACCCTATATATTTTACTTTTATTTTTTGTTTGATTGCTACAATGTAAGCTCAGGGGCAGGGATGGAGAACGTTTTATTGTTTCCAGATGTATTTCCAGAATCTATAACTAATGTCTAAGTTTGATAAATGCTCAGTAAATGTTTATTGAATGACTGGCCGATGGACTAAATAATACAATGATGGATGTGTGATGAAGGGATTGATGGGGGTAATAAGGTAGGTCATGAACTCTTTTAGAATGGAGCATGGGAAACTGTTTCAAGAGTGATTACAAAGTGTCAGGAGAAGGTAGTGAAATTCAATTGAGCTTTGTCCTCAGTCAGGTGTGTGGCCTTGGGGAAGTCACTTCATGTTTCTGTGACTCAGTTTCTTCACCTGATAATAGAGATAACTGGTCCTACTTCCAGAGTAGTATCAGTAGAGATAAGAGGAGGAAAGGAAATTGCAATTGCTATGCAAAGCTAAAGGTTTTTTAAATGTCAATGTGTTCTACTCTGTCCACCTGAGTACAAGAGAGTGTTCCCCAAGGTAAAATTCTTATGTAATAATTTTCAATTTCACCTAGATATTAATGAGTTCAGAAATTCTGATTAGTTTCTGATGTAAGAGAAAAGAATATGGGACATTATTATTTAACAATGTAGTAAGAGGCAAAACACATCCCTAATATCTATTAAGTTGACACATTAGTATGGACCATCTTCTAAGAGATTCATGATTTTGCCAAGTGATGATACTAATTTATTCATTGATTCAGCAAATATTCTGCAAGGTAATAAGCTTCCTCCTTTTCATGTGGTTTCACTCACTTTACATATAATGGTTTATACACTAAGAACATTTTCACTTACAAAAAAAACCCCTGAAAGTTAGGTGCCAATATCACCACTGTTATTAAATATTTTTGGATGTTCTTGCAAATACAATAAAAAAGAAAATTAAAAGAGTGAAACAGACAAAATTACTTTCATTTGAAGCTAATATGATTGAAAATACCCAAGAAAGCTCAAGTAGCTCTAGTAAAAACTAATAGAATAAATAGGCTTTGAGTGGTGGGAAATAAAATACACACAAATTAGCAGCTCTTCACTATGATAGTAATAGTCATCTAGAAATTTTATTAAAATCCCCTTTGCAGTACCTATAAAAATTATTTTAAAGAGAAACTTAGAAAAAAAGCTTAGCAGAAAGGATACAAAAGCCACATTAAAAAAAACTATAATATTTCAGACTACAGAAAAATAAGACCTGAATGAAAGGAGAAACGTACAAATTCCTGAAAGAGAAGACTCTAGCATAAGAATTGTACATGCTCCAAAAATTAATACAGTTGATCCTCATTATTCACAGATTCCATACTTATGAATGCACTTACTCATGAAAATTTATTTATAACTCTGAAATCAATACTTGCAATGCTTTCCTGGTCATCTGCAGACAGGCACAGAGTGGCAAAAAGTTTGAACTGCCTCATCCACAGATGAGGTCGAACTGAGAATCATTCTGTCTTCTTCTTTCAGCTCTCATACCATAAACAAGTCCTTTTTACGTTTTTGTGCTTTTCAATGGTGATTTCACTATTGCAAATTGTCCAAACATCGTACTGAAATGTTGTCTGCTCCTCCTAAGCACAGGAAGGTTATGATGTGCCTTAAGAAGAAAATATGTGTGTTAAATAACGTTCATTCAGGAATGAATTATAGTGCTATTGACCATATAAGTTCTATGTGAATGAATTGACAATAAGTATTAAATAAAGTGTCCATACACAAGATACACATAAAACAAAGACACACATATATTGCTTGCATGACAAAAATGATCTGACCAGAGGCTAGCAAGAACCTAACCCTGTATTTCCCCTTGGAGCAATGGGTCAATTTTCCCTAATTCGTTGTTAACAGTGACTGTGTAGAGTATACTGGCCATCAATAATGAAAACCAACTGTATTAAACTAAGTGCATTTCCAAATAGAATCATGATGTTTTTTAAATAGGATAAAATGATTTTGAAGACATTTTTGGAATAATTAATTTGTACAAGAATAGTTAAAATTGTGAAATTGAAGAATAGTGGGAAGGGATGTTCTTCAACAGATATTAAAACTTACTATAGACAACTAAGACCAAATAGTATATAAAAAAAGAATAGGGGGCACTTGAGTGGCTCAATTGGTTAAAGATATGACTCTTGATTACAGTTCAGTTCATGATCTTGGGTTCATGGGATCAAGCCCCATATCTGGCTCTGGGCTGATCATGGAGCCTGGTTGAGATTCTCTCTCTCCCTCTCTTTCTGCCCCTCCCCTCTTTTTTTTTTTTCATACCTTAAGGATCTTTTTTTTTTAATTTTTAATTTTTTTTATTCTTTGCCTCAGGGGTACAGGTCTGTGAATCATCAGGCTTACATCTTTCACAGCATTCACCAAAGCACAAACCCTCCCCAATGTCCATAACCCACCCACCCTATTCCTACCCTCCCACCCCCCAGTAACCCTCAGTTTGTTTTGTGAGATTAGCTCTCTCTCTATCTATCTGGAAAAAAAATGGAATGGACATATAGATCTGAGGACAAGAATACAAAATTTAATGATTGATCTAAACATAAATGGGAACCCAACATATGATAAATATGGTGTTTCGATTCACCAAAAAGAGGGATGCATAATTGGCTATCCATCTGAAAGAAAACAAACTGGCTCTTATTTCACCCCATAAGCTAAAATAAATTCCAAATCATTTGAAATTTTAATGTAAAAACAGTTTAAAAATAGTAAACCTGGGTTGGAAGAGATCTTCCTAAGCAAGATAGGAAAACAAGGAATCATGAAGTAATAATACACAGATATATATGACAGCATGCATTTTCCTGTGGTAAATGATATAAAGAAAATCAAAAGATAAACCTGAAACTTAGAAAAATATTTTCACTAATGAAACAAACTACATTATAGAAAGTTCCCTGCATATTGATGAGAAAAACTCAAAAAGAAGGAGGATGGCAAAATGAGGAAGAAGAGAATGAGGAAGATGGTGAGGAGAAAGATACACCAAATACATAAATAGGGAACCACAGAAGACATATTTCAAATGGCCATTAAATACACAAAAATGTTCTCAACCTCACTAGTGGTTAGAAGAAAGCAAATTAAAGGAACAATGAGCTATCATCATTTTATGTATCAGAATGGCAAAGATTAAAGGAATAACAATACCCAGTGCTGGCGAATGTGGATGAGAACAAATGCTCTTGAAATTTAACAGGAGTACAGGTAGCTACAGACTTTTCAGAAAATAATCTGAACAATATTCATTCAATTAATCTTTAGCTAGCACTTTTCTAGGCACTCGGGATATGTCATGGACAAAGGGACAAAGATCTCTGCCTTCACAGAGTTTTCATTCTAGTAGAGAAACCAGACCATGAAAAATAGCATATAATTAAATTATATGGTACATTAGAAGTTATAAATACTAAACTAAAAGAAAAAAGAAGAACCAGGCAAGAGGTATCAAGATTTAGAGGAAGAATTGACAGCAAATATATTTATATGGGGTGGTCATAGTGGACGTCTGTGAGAGGTAAAATTTGAACGATGCCTTGAAGGAGCTGAGGGAGTAAGTCATACAGGTATCTGAGAGAAGCCTGCTGCAAATTGAGGAGACAAGCAGCTCAAAGTGGGAGTGTGCTTGGCAGGTCCAAAGAACAGCGAGGAAGCCAGTGTGGCAGAGTGCAACAAAGAGGAGATGCTGAGAATAGTCTAGAGGGAAGGCAGGGATGGGGGAAGAGTAGAAGCAAGGTCACATAACTTTCTAAATGTTCTTCTAGTGTTTCTATTTTGAATGTTGAGTTTAAATTTCAATCCATTTGGAATTCATTTTAGCAAGGGTCTGGCTTAGCTTTCTTTCAGATGCACAGCCAATTATGCTGGCTTTTCCCCCAGTTAATTAAAATACCAACTTTGTCACATATTAGATTTCCTTATATACTTGGATCAATTAAGATAACTTATATTCTCATCCTCAGATCTATGGGTCAATTCTTGTATCTGCACTAACCTATATGGTCATGGTGGTGTTATAGTAAGCAGAAGGAGAAAGCAGCTGTCATCTGAAATGGGGAGACTGTAGGTGGAACAGGTTTGAGAGGAACGGTCAGAAGTTCAGTTTGGGATATGTTAAGATTGAGATATTTCACACATCACATGGAGATGTTGAATAGGCTGTTCCCCATTCATGGCTGGAATTTGGGGGAAAGTCTCCTGGAGGTATAAATTTGGAAGTTCTTGACATAGATGGTTCTTCAAGCCATGAGATTGTATGAGATCACCAAGGATAGTGTAGACAGGAAAGAGAGGAGAATGGAGGATTGAGCCCTACAACAGTCCACACTACAAATTTGGAGAGGAGAAGAAGAGCCAGCAGGGGAGGCGAGAAAGATGAAACATCTGGGAGGAAAACCAAGGAAATGGGGAATGGTGGAAAGTAGGTAAATAAAGTGTTTTAAGGAGAAGGGAGTGGTGTACTCTGTCCCATGCTGCTGCTAGGGCAAGTAAGAATTGACCTTTGGATTTTGCAATGAAGGGATCATTGATGACCTCAAAAAGAGCAGGGTAGGACGGAGGTAGTAGAAAAAAATCAGACTAGAGATGGTTTAAGAGAGAGTGGGAGCTGAGGAATTGAAGATATCAAATACAATTCTTTCCAGGACTTGTTACAGTAGAGGGAGCAAAGAGATAGTGTAGGTGGTAGTGTACCTGACATGAAGAGAATGTTTCGATATGATGGGAACAGTAACAGCATGTTTGAATACTGAAGGGGATGATCCTGTGGGAATGAAAGCACCACTACATAGTAAATAAGGACACACATGATAACACCAGAGGGATGGAGCAATAAACCAGAAAGAACCCAAGGGCCCACCAGCAGAAAAAGAGTAGAACACACATGATACAGGCAGACAACAGAATATAATGAATCCACTTAAATGAAAAAATGTAAGCACCTCTCTATGACACTAGACAGCATTCATCATCGTCCATTAACAAAAAGGGCAAGAGGCAGGATAGTGTGCATGAAATGTCATTTTTGTCCCCAAAACAAATTCAGTATATATTTGGTGTTTGTATGAGTACAAAAAATGGTATGGAACAATCCAAAGGAATCAAAATGATTTCACATGGGGTAGAAAGAGAATACGTCACTCAAAGATGTGTAACAAAGAAGTCAGGGGTTATCTCCAAATGCCCCTCTGCTTAACCACATAATTAAGTGTACCACACAATAATCACTTCACTCCCTGTGCGCTCATCACGTTCTGTAGGAATAAAATCATGTTATGTCAATAACAATCGTATGTTCATCTGTTCATTAAATATGAAGTCTCATGAGTGGGGAGTTCTCTGCTTTTATTTTTCATCTTTTATCTGCAATAATTCAAGATGGTGAGATGCTTTGAAATAGTTTTTGAATAAAGGAATGAAACTAAGTGGAACTGCATAAAATGGAATATGCCTGACCTTAAACCAATTGCTCTATTCTATGTTCTTTCCATTATGACACAATAATTATGCACACACCTGTACTCAGAAACCCTAGTATCTGACCTGAACAGGAGGACCTGGGGGATTTTGTGCAGTCATCCCTAAATTTCATTGCATTCTCATTTCTAGATCATCAAGAAGGAGGGCAGGAAATAGAATTCACATTTCCATCATTGACTGATTGCTGTCTATCACCCAAGTACTTGGATGGGAGAAAGCACAGGAAAAAAAAAAAAGTCATGCTACTTTGATGCTATTTTGCATATCAAATTTAATATCTGATTTAACATTTTCTAAAAAGACTTTCTTCAATGTTATGCCTGATAATTAAATACTATTACAATGTCTTATAAAACTCTGCTTTATAGCAGGATTTCTATTCGGTACAGTAGCTCTGAAGTACCAATATATGGAAGTCGGACTAGACGAGTGGAAACAGCAGCCACAGAGGCTTCCAAACAAGTATCTCCAACGATATCTCGGGCTCAGCAAACTGATAAAAGCAGCCCGCATCCTCAGGTGAGTCCAAAACGGAAAGGAACCAATGCACAATCAGTCTGGACCGCTTTGTAAGAATGCAGTGAGATTCAGTATGGTGTGCAGAATATTTTCAAGATGTTCACATGGACAAAGAAAATACTGTTTAAAATAATTTTCTTACCTCCAATCATAAGGTGTTACATATTTATTACAGAAAATTTGGAGAAGCCGGCAAAGGGCAAAGGACAAAATTATAATTACAAACCATCATATAACCACTATTTTAATATTTTTATTAAGGTTTTTCTTTTAATTCCAGTATAATTAACATACAGGGTTATATTAGTTTCAGGTGTTGAATCACAGTATAGTGATTCAACAATTCTATCCGTTATCCAGAGCCCATCGTGACAAGTGTACTCTTCACTAATATTAATACTTTAATGTTAATATGTTAATATTTTAGTGTACTTCTTTCCCTGCAAATACTTTTGATTTAGTTTACATCATACTGCAGAATATATTGTTGATATAGTTCTGTATCAGTGTTTTATTGTGAGCATTTCCCATTGCCATTACAATTCTTCTGACACGCTGTTGTGCACTTTTCATTTAAATGGTTGTAACATTATTTATTTAACCCCCCTTCTGTTCTTGGATATTTGAATTATTTCCAATTTTTGCTAGAATTTGAAATTTTATTATTGATATCCTTGCACATTATTCTTTGTACATGATTGCCCAACTAGTTTGGTAGGGCTTATTTCTTTTATTGGGATCACTAGGATGAGAACTGGGAATATTTTTATACTCTTAATACTTATTGCAAAATTACTGTTTAGAAAGGATACACCAAGCTGTGCACCCAGTGAATTTAAGTAACTATCTCTCTTGATCCTTGTTACTGTTATGTGTAACTTGTTATGGTCACCAAATTTTGAATTTTGTTACTTTTATGAGCAGGATATATTTTATTTGCCTTAATGTCCATTTCTTCTTCATTTCGAAGGCAATTGTATTTGTTCTTCTGTCTTACCTATGCATCAGTTTGTTTTATTAATGTATTTGAACTTTTTAAACTTTATGGGAAACCTTTCTTTATGGTTATTTCTTTTTAGTCTAATTTATAATGTGACTTGCTATATATAGACATTTTTAATTCCTATGAAAAAATTATTAACCTTTTCTTTTATGACTTCTTACACAGTTTTATGCTTGGAAAATGTTCTGCATTAAAAAAATCAAATAAGCCTTCAGCTGTATGGCTGTAACATGGATTGATTTTTGGGAGGGGGGTGGTATTAATGTGGCTTGATTTTTTTTGGACATTTAAGGTTTAAATCTACCTAGCTTTTATTTTGATGGCATGTTACGAGGTGAGGGTATTCCCCTACTCCTACTTTTTTACTGAAGTAGCCAGTTCTTCAGGCAACAACCCCCAGTAAAATCAGAACTTGGATATATGGCCCAGTCCTTCCCTCCCTTCCCCAGGCAGAAGCAGAATTGAAGTGATGTTTAATCTTGGGGCTGGGGTGGGGTGGTGGATAGGAGGATCAGTGGTGTCTTGCTGACATTACTGTTATTTTGATTTTTTAAGTGTTAGCTTTTATTAAACAATTATTCTTCTAGAAGAACTTTAAAATCATTTCTAGGATGCCAAATTAATCTTACTAGTATTTTGGTCTGATTTGCATTAAACCCATATTTTGAGGTGCAAACAGGTGTCAGTAAAGGCTGTATGTAGCTTCTCCTCAGTCTACGTTTCTCACTGAGGGCACCTGGCTCTTTTATACTTACTGCCCTTATTGAATCAAGACCTTTCCCATTGTACCTTTTTCTTAATTATTGATGATGGTATATTGGAAAGTTATAGACTTTTGAATAGTTTTCTTACAAAGAGAAAGCCTTCTGAACTCTCTTAATAATTTCAAGTACTGGTGTAGTTTGACTCTCTTGCTCTAACTAAAAGGTCATGCAGTCTTGGGGGGGGGGAGATATTTTGGTCTCTTTCTCTCCAATATTTAAACCTCTCATGTCTACTGCATGTCTTCATTCCTGAAAGAATCCAGATCTTCCAGAACCATACTGAATAATGCAAGAGATGACAGGGCAGCTTCTTTTACTTTAAATGGGAGGAGATTTAATGAGGGCATTTCTCTTACGCTTCTCCATTAAATATGATGGTGTTAGCTGTTGGGTTGAAATTCCTTTTAATTTTATGGAAGTCTTTTTTCTATTCCTTTTATGTTTTCATTTTGTTTTGTTTTTGTTCTGTGGAGATAGGCAATCAGAAGTGATTTTGAATTTATTTATTTTAAATCTCTTTTTTAGCCTCATTTGGAATGATCTCATGTTTTCTCTTTTTGGGAGCATTGCACCAGTAGTCCCTGAGAGTAAACATTCCTGGCACTGCTGAAACCAATGGCTATATTTGTTCATAGTGGATCCTCTTTAAATACAACTTAAATTTGCTTTGCTTATTTTTTATTTAGAATCGCAACATTTATGAGTCAAAATAGTCTCTCTGTCTCTCTCTCAACAGTGTCTTTGTCAGTTTTGTGCATTTTCAGCAGCTACTCATTTTTCATTTTCTCTTGTATTTGAACCAATATATCTATGATAAGAACTACTTATTTTATTTTTTAAAAAGATTTGTTTATTTATTTGAGAGAGAGAGCACAAGCAAGGGGAGGAGCATAGGGAGAGAAAGAGAGAAAGAATCCACAAGCTGACTCACCACCGAGTACAGAGTCCAATGCGGGGCTCAATCCCATGACCCTGAGATCATGACCTGAGCTGAAATGAAGAGTTGCATAACCATCTGAGCCACCCAGGAACCCCAGAACTATTTATTTCTTAACAATTGACAGAATTTAAGAGTAAAACCCTAGGACACTGGAACCTTTATAATATTTAGATAAATTTTTCTCTTCAAAATTAATCGTCTATTAATGCTTTCTTCAGTTAACTTTGATAATTTAATTTTCTTGAGAAAATTATTTACCACAAGATTCAAATTAGTTAAGGTTTTTTAAACTTACCATTTATTTTTCAAATCTTCATATTTCTACTCTAATTCAACTCAAATATGCTCAACTTTTACCCCAAAAGAATAAAGTCACATTTGTATCAGAAGGATCAAATCAATATCTATTAAGAAAACCTATAGTCTCAAAATACATAAATACTGGTCAGTCTTTGGCCTATTTCATATCATCAATTGCATAGTTTTTCATGAAGAGTAGCATGTATGAGGTTAATCTGATTTTGCAAGTGTGAAGTTCATTGTAAAAGTTTCTTCAGCTAAAATCCATGAATTAATGGCTACGGTGGTTCACACAACTAATTATAATTTGTATTCTCTGTGGCATGTTTTAGAAGACTCAATATTAACACCCTTAAGAAGACACAAAACCGACCCTCATTTACACGTAGCTGAGCAACATGAATTTTCTCTTACCTGTTGCTCCCCAAAGTGGGCAATTCTCACCCCAACAGTACACATCCTCTTTGCGACCAGTCACCTGGATTGTCCACTTAGCCGACCAAGCTCAGCTTTGAGGGGACCGTTGCTAAGTCTACATCCTAAAGGTAGGCTGCATTCAACATTGATGTCTTTAAATCACACCGGTGCCCATAGATATGAAGTCTCTGCCCCCAAACGTGCCCATATAACTTACTTACAGATAAAGATTCCTTCTGCCAGGAAAGGGTTTTAGCATGGCAACTCACTGTCACACGATGCGATGCTATTCGAAAGTGGGGTGGGGTTGGGGGGTGGGAAAACCACTACATCCACAGATAAGGGACCTGTCAGGAAATTTGGAAGGGAAGAGATAAGGGAACGAGAAAACAACAAAAAAATCCTAATGAAATTTTCCATCAAAGGAATTAGAAATGCCATCTTGGTGTGTGTGTGCGTGTGTGTGTGCGCGCGTGTGTGTGTGTGGGGGTGGGTGGGTGGTGTGTTGCTACGGTCTGCCAATACTTCATCATGTTTTCAGTCAGTTGTTTATTTGCCCTCCCGTGTGTGACTGCAGTGGTAGGCGTTCCCCCCAATCAGTGTAATCAGTACAGCCTGAGCCTAAGGAAGGTCTTCCAAATAGTATCTGCAAAGCTTTTGAATCACCCAAGAAAAATTCAAGTTCCCACGCTGCAGTCGTACCGGGGAGAAGCAGGAGAGGAGGCTGGGTCCGGCGGTACCCCCCACCTCGTCCACCCGCCCACCTCGTCCACCCGCCCACCTCCTCCACCCGCGGCCGCCGAGCACGTTCGCCCTCCCGGCCGGACGAAAGCCTCTGCAGGCCCCCGCCGCGGACCTCGCACGCCCCCTCCTGGGCGCGCGGCAGAGCCCTCTGCTGACGCGCGTGGAGTCGCGCTCAAGAGCTCCTCTAGCTCCTGCTTTGAATAAAAGAGGAAGAAGAGCCATTTTCACAATTCAGCCTTTTTCCCACTAACGTTTCTTCTTTCCGAAGGAGGAAATTTAACAGAGATTCCGTGTTTGGGTTTCCTTCCTTTACTTCACTCTCCTTTCATTCTATCTTACATCTTTCCTGTTTATAATTGCTACGGCCTCTTATTCATGCAGTACATTTCTTCCTTTGATTAAAAAAAAAATAGGGGCGCCTGGGTGGTTAAGCATCGGTCCCCTCAGGTCATGATCCCAAAGTCCTGGAATTGAGCCCTGCATCGGGCTCTCTGCTCAAGGGGGAGTCAGATTCTCCCTCTGCGTCTGCCTCTCCCTCAACTTGTGCTCTTTCTCTTTGTCAAATAAATAAAATCTAGAAAGAAAGAACAAATGAACACTTTTAATGACAAGAAAGAAAGAACCTTTTTAATTATACAAATAAGACCTGAATCTGTTTGCCTTATAAAAATTTAAAATATTGCAGATAAAGGCAAAGTCTTTTTCAACGGTAATTCCCAACCCAGGGCGGGTTCCTACTTCCCCGGAGGTAATCTATTTAGGGTAGATCTTTCCATTTGTTTGTGATGTGTCTATGCATTTTCAAATACGCATGTGTGCATGTGTCGTGTGCGTGCCCCATGTGGGCAAACGTCTGGTATCTATTAATCTTTAAAGCTGAGAATGCTGCCCACACATATATGCTCAAGGAAGCAGGTACAGCTTGGTCCATTGCAGCATTGCCTGTACTTTTGGAAAATTGGAAACAGCCTCATGTCTGTCAATTGAGAATGACTAACTAATAGGACCTATTGCTAACCCGAAATGCTTCTCAACTGCAGAACGACACATGCCACATGATAACATTGATATTAATATAAAGTTCACTCATTCAAAGACTATGCGAGGCACTGGAAGCTGTTTGAGCATTTGCGTGAAGAGGCAGATGGGCCCAGGTCACTCAGAGGAGCCACAGAGCGAGTGACCTTATGTCTGTAGTTCAGCTCCTTCTTCCTGCCCTTCCCTCTTCCTTTCTCAGGCTGTTCCCATAGACCAGTGTTCCAAGGTGGCCCTCTTCAGATTGTTCACAGGAAGGAGATGAGGCCACCGAGTGTAGCCACAGCTGCTTATAAATATAGAGTAATGAAATCCAACCTCCCATCTAGACATGTGGGAGCCAAGGGCCGGTACACGGTGCCCCAGAAGCTGGGCCAGGCTGGGTCAGGTCAGGACTTGCACTTGGGTGCCATTCAGGGAGCAGAATGTGATAGAAGGAGAGGCAAGGTTTGGTGGGAAAATCCTAAATGATAGCTGCTGAGCTGATCACCGTTAATGCAAAGAGCCTTGGTGAATTCAAAGAGATAAGCTGTGACTCTCAGTACACATCCATCTGGAAAGCAATGGAAAGATGAGAAACTTTAAGTAGAAGATGGCAGATAGAAGGGAAAGATTTCTTTCTTCTTCTTTTTCTTTAAGATTTTATTTATTTATTTGAGAGAGAGAGAGCGATCACAAGCAGGGGATGGGTCAGGGGGAGAGGAAGAAGCAGACTCCCCACTATCAGGGAGCCCGATGTGGGGCTTGATCCCAGGATCCTGGGATCAGGACCTGAGCCAAAGGCAGACACTTAACTAACTGCGCCACCCAGGTGAGCTGAAGGGAAAGTTTCTTGAGCCAAGGAGGAGAAAGTGATCCAGCTGTTTTTCATAGATGCCTTTAGGGAAGGAGGTTTTCTGGGCAGGAACCTAATTTAGGCAAAGGATTATTTTAATGGATTTTTTAAACCTGAAGATCTTGTTTATGTTGAAATCCTTTAAAGAAAAGCATCATGTAAAAATGTCATCATGAAACTGCTTTGTGAGCATATGAACACCTGCATCATTGTATCTGAACCGAAATCCAAACCCCACTCACTTTTTGAATATATGTAATTAATATATACTATATATGTAATATATATATATAATTATCATGTTCCTATGGTGAATTTTTAGGAACATGGCTTAAATTCAAACCAAAAGCCAAAGATTTATTTTCTGTATTTCTTGCTTTAGACTGTGATCAGCATCAGAAATGAACTGTGGAGAACCCATGAATCCATTAATGCCCTCCACAGTGAGAAAAGGTAGGACCCACGTGTGAGTGCACAAACACTGACAGCAGAGACAAACCAAAAACATTTCCCTTTTGCTTTTATGGGAAAAAATTCTACAAAGATATCACCATGCTTTTTTTTTTTAATTTAGAAGAAACTCCTTAAACAGAAATAGTAAGCCCTAAGAAGGTAGAAGGCGGCTTTGGCTCTATTTGAGTAGGTAAGGATAACATAAATCATCTGGTTAATATAGTAAGGTTGGGGGATGGGGAACAGCACAGGAAAAAGAGAGAAACTGTTATCACTGGTGGTCATAAGAAGCAAAACACTGCCTAAATATCCAGTCAGAGATGACTTCTAAGAATGTATCTTTGTTGTCAGCTATCAAATCCCTGGGCTGACTCTCTTCTGAAAAATCCATCATACAGATATATTTGAAACTCCAATTACGATCAAGGATTTTAGAATCAGACTCCCATTTCACCTGAGTGTGACTATTTGGAAGTTTGAGGGCTCTCCTTCAGAGATGCCCTCTTTGGGTGGGAGCCCAAACCAAATTCTAAGACCTTTTTAAGATCTTGGAAATTGGTAATTATGAATTTCAAAGGCTCTAACATTGAGAAAATTTTTGCATTTCCCACCGGTGAGATAATTTCTGCAAATTCCACAAATATGCCAGCCACATTGATTAAAGGTAAGATTGTACTTTACTCAGCCAATTTTAATTGTATTCGTACTCCATAACAGGGACTATTTTAGGCCTGGGCTAGGGAATATATGGCAACAACTGAAAAAAAAAAACAGAAAAAAGTTGCCAGAATAAAGAGGCAATAAGCAATTATTAAGCAATAGAGTAATTAATATATAACTAAAATAATAAGTAAAATATGTCCTATGTCATATAATGTGACTGTCCAGAGGTTTGAAGACTGGAGACGAAGTCCAAAATCTCAGATCCTATCAAGCTCCGTAACAATTGGACGTGGAGACAAAGTAGGGAAGGAGATGGGAGGTACAGGAGGCAAGCTTGGGCATTCTGGTGTGCAGTTTCGAGTAGGATAATCAGAGATGGTCTCATTGAAAATACGATGGTGAACGACAACTTGAAGGATGGGAGAAGTAAAGAGAATAAGAACTTGTGGAAGGAGAGTTCCAGACAGAGGGGCCAAAGAGCAGACTTTCAGGGGAGGTCATGCTTGGTGTGTCAGAGTAACCTAGAGCTGTGTGTGGCTGCAAGACAGAGAGCGAGCAAGAGGAGGCAGAGAGCAGGTGAAAGAGGAAAGGGGGTCTTGGCCAACTGTTGGAACTTGTCTGCCTCTGAAGGACTTTGGCTTATTCTAAACAAGGAGGGGGGCCATTGGAGAGTTTTGAGCAGAGGAGTACATGATCTGGTTTATGTTTTATTTTACTTATTATTATTTGGTTTATGTTTGTTTATTTGTGTTAATGTTCTAAAAGAATTGCCCCGACTGCTTGGTTCATTCTTAAACCAATAAATAACTAGACTTAGGAAAAGGAGCCAAAACAGACCCACAATTCACTAATGGCCTACCTCATTTTTCCTTCCCTATCCTGGTCAGGTGTTAGGTGTATAGCCATGACATGTATACTGTCATTCTAAACAGAGTGATTCCAAACCAAAGGATAACAAATCAAATCAATATTCAAATATAAGTAGCTAGTCAAGGTATGCTGTCAAAAGTACTTCATACCAGGCAGGATGAGTTTTCTAAAACACCTCCAATGCCAATGAAATTCTTGGTGGAATTGTGTAAGTAAGAGGAACAAAGGTCAGCGGTATTTGGTGAACGGTCAAACAGTATAAAACAGCATTGATCAATGTGAAATAATAGTGGAGGCACAGGCTTCTCCAGCATCTTCTCTCACAGAGAGGACTCACAGCACATTTCACTAGGGAGCTAGTTAGTGTGCTGACCTCTTTCCCTTTCAAATCGCTCAAACGTGTCCTCTTTGCAGATTCCTTAACAAACAGTTAAACCAGTACAAAGACAAGTTGCAAGCCATCTCTGCCTTGCAGGAAAAAAAAAATTGCAGATTTGAAATCAAGATTCACAGGCTTACAGCCAACCAGGATAGCCTGTGGACTCAGCTACAGCAGATGGGGCAGGATCTCCAGGTATGAAGTGTGGACCATGCAGAAATCGGACCTCAAATCCACTGGCTATGGGAGGACTTCAGCCTGAAGCTTCTCACCTCACTTTGATCAGCCTCTTCTCTTTCCCTCTTCTCTCCATAGCCTCACCTCCCACTTTCATCCTCAGATGCTATCCTTCCCTTTCTTGAAAGCAGAGCCACTAGGAGAATTGGCAGCACCATATTGGTGCTGGTTAGAAACTACAGATCTAGAGCAAAGAGGTCCTTTACAGCATTGATGCTTAGCCCCTTGTTCTCTGCAGCCTTTTTACCTTCTTAAAACATTTTGAGGATCCCATGGAGCCTTTGTGGGTTATATCTATTGCTCTTTACCATGATCAAAATTAAACTTAAAAAGTGGCTTAAAAGTTTATTAATTTAAAAATGAAATAAGCCCATTATATATGTAACAGTTTTAAACAATAACTACATATTTTTTAAAAATTTAGAATATTGGCATTCTTTAATATCTGACTTAATGAAAGACAGATTTTCATAACTGCTTCATTCAATCTGTTGCAAGATGTTGTAATTGAAGTATATGAAGAAATCTGGCCTCATAAAGATCTGCCATCGAAAAAGAAAATAATATTTTAATAGTCCGTTCATGTCATTGGAGATCTTTTTCTTTGGTAGTACACCAACACATAGTAAGTGCTTGTTTCTTAAAGGATAGTTGCAGCATTACATCTGAAATTGTATCTGCTTCACACTCTATTTCATTCAAATACAATGTTCTGTTGTGCTCTTTGAATGAATTTTCTACCCATGCATGATTTTATAGTGTGATACACTGGTAATGTGAAAGTTCACTGAGCTATGCCAACCTTCCTAATGCTCATTTTACATATCTACCCCCTGCCAAAAAAATCACATTCAATAATATCACCATTATCCTCATTGGGAAAGTCTTTAGGAATTGGAAAGCTGTTATGCACATGGTGATGAATGCAAGTTTTCTAAAATTTTGATTTTTGCTTAAAAACTCAACTCTTAAAATCAGCAATACATATTGTTAATTATTTCCTTACTGTGCCAATCTCACTCCACTCATTTTTGAGAAAATATTTGCAAAATATCCAGGTCTGAATTAGAGTCTGCAAGTCATTCTTTCAGATGAAAGTCAACTTCTGTGTTTCAATAATATTAGAGTTATTTTGCACACTTCCCATTTCATCATACACAATATTAAAAAGTTAAGTTATAATTAAGAAAATTAGAGTTTTTGTTAGATCATCAAGGATATTCTTGGGGCGCCTGGGGTGGCTCAGTTGGTTGGGTGTCTGCCTTTGGCTCAGGTCATGATCCCAGGGTCCTGGGGTCGAACCCCGTGTTGGGCTCCCTGCCTAGTGGGCAGTCTGCTTCTCTCTCTCTCTCTGCTCCTCCCCCTCTGCTTGTGCTCTGTCTCTAGCTTTCTCTCTCTCTCTCAAATAAGTAAATAAAATCTTCAAAAAAAAAAAAAGGATATTCTTAAGTGGAACTGTTGGTTGTTGTTATTTGGTTGGTTGGTGTTTTAGCTGTGATAGCATGATGATGAAGAGTACCATGACCACTAGCACTGTCTGGTGTTGCCTTGATTTGTACTAAGACACCAACAGTGCCTTACCTCCTTTAGCCTTACTTACTTTAGCCTCACTCACTTTTGACTTTTCACCATCCAGGCAAAGGTCAACACAGTGACCATCTAAGTATCATCGCGAAAATAATTTTGACTTCACAGACCTCTAAAAGGATCTTAGGGATTTCCAGGAGTCTGTGGACCACACTTTGAAAATTCTGCCCTAGGTTTTATACCTACAGCTTATTATGACCACTCCCGCAGCATACCTACCTAGGTGGATAATTATGAACATGTTTTATTGTAATACATTTTAGCTACCAATTCAATAGATGCTGATGTTCTCAGAAATTCCTTATATTTTTAGAACCTGAACATTTAGGACCTAGAATTTTCCCAAATGCCTCATGATTACTCCCTATGATATTTTTAGAATCTGAGCTGTTGTATCTTTTGTAGATAGTTTTAGATGGACATTGAACTAGCAGCATAAAATAAAATCAGTAATAATGGATTTAGAAAGGAGAAAGAAGAATCTCGCATTAAAATATCCTAGTATAAGATTAAAACTTAATGTGTTTACGAAAAAGGTAAGATAAATGTTGGTTTCTTCATCAAGTTTTCTTTATCCAGACAGTGTTACAGTCTCTCCATCCTTCGTCTTCTTCCTGTCAAAATATGATTTCCAAGGGTGACGGTGGAAAGGGTGAAAGGATTTGCTGGGGAGATTCTTCCCAGGTCATGAATACCACTGAGGATTGTTCAGAATGGGAACCTCTTGCCTCCCCAACTGCGATTGACACCAAAGTCACCAGAAGTCACCAAAGTCAAGCAAATGCAGAGCATGCTCTATCGAATTCAGAATCACCAGAGGCCGTTTCGCAGCTGAAGTCAACACAAAGCACCAGGGCACAGAGCCAAGCACAAAAGATCTCAAAGGAAATCTTCAGCTCCCCAGCCAGTTCTCAGGAAGGACCGCTGCAGGACACCCCCCAGATTGCTCCTGCTGAAATGAACAGTCCTACTCTGGCACTGGAAAAAAGGAAAGAGACAGTTAACATCCAGGAGGGAAAGGATGAGCTCGAGGAAAAGGAACTGCAAGAACTTTTGTCAAAACTTACAGATGCCTTCACTCTAGAAATGACATCAGGTAAGATTATCACAATCAGTGGAGATAGTGATGGCCAGGGATTCAGGCTGCCTTTTAAACACTTAATTTTTGTTAATGTGGGGAGGGGCAAAGAGAAAGGGAGAGAGACTCCTCAAGCAGATTTCCTGGTGACGAAGAGAGCAAGGAGCCCTACACAGAGCTCGATCCCATGACTCTGAGATTATGACCTGAGCCAAAATCAAGAGTTAGATGCTTAACTGACTAAGCCACCCAGGTGTCCCTAAATACTGATTTTATAACATTATCCCAACAGCTACAATTCACCTAGTGAGTAACAGAGTTGTGAACCTTTTGGACATTAGTAGCATCTGTGAACTTGATGTCTAGTATTGCCCAATTCACAGGGTTTTTGTGAGCATTAATGGTGATAGATCATAAGAGATTTTACTATAGCACCTGACAGAGTCCAAGTGTTCGATAATAGTAAATAACTACAAATATTTTAGAAATCAGCGTCTTTCATAAGCTGAACTGGAGAAATGAAAACAAAAAAAAACAAAAATGAGATGAAGATGTCAAAAGACCTTTCTAGAAAAAAAGCCAAGTTTTTATGTGAAATTTAAATTCTATAGTATTTACATTATAAAATATTAAATTATAAAACATTTTTAAAAAGACAAATATTAGATAATTTTGTTATTGCAGTTAATATCATCAGTAGTACTACAACAAATATAACTGGGCAGCCTGACATACCACTTACAAATGGGGGTAATAATGACTCTCTTCCTAGAAGATCATTGATTAGGTTCTATAATGTAAGTAGAACCATTATTATCATCACCATCTTCTTCATAAGCTATGGCTCATTGATAAATTCTGTAGGCTCTTTTTAAAAAAACGTTTTTTAACTGTAGTTATTTCTTCTGTTTTGGACTGATCCTGTTGTCTTATTTATAGTGTTCTTTTTTTACCTTAATATATCTATATACATATATCCATGTATTTTTTGAAAGCCTCAGATCTTTTATATTTGAGGGGTCATCTAGAGATTTGCAATACTATGAAGGATAACATTCTCATGTGTTTCTGAATTGGAGGAGGCCTTCTCAAACTATTTCTGAATCGGTGGATGAGTTTGCTAGAGCTGCCATAACAAAGTAACTACCACAGGCGGGGTAGCTTAAATATCACAGATTAATTTTCTCACAGTCCTGGAAGCTAGAAGTCTGAGATCAAGGTGTCCCTCTGTGGAGGCCCCAATCCAAATTTGCTCTTCTTATGAAGACACTACTCATGCTGGATTAGGACCCACCCCAGATAACTTTATTTTAATTTAATTATCTCTTTAAAGAATCTACTCCAAATATATTCCCATTCCAAGGTACAGGGGGCAGTGAGGACTCCCACATATGAATTTAGGGAGGGAGACACACAATCCATCCCATAACAGTTGGAGAGCTGTAGCATCAGGACATCATAATGTCAGTTGTATATTAAAGTTGGCAGAGCCGAGTCAATGAAGTCATTATTTGGTGATTCTAAAAATCTCTACTGTGAAGAGCTGGAGTTACAATCCTTGTATTAGAGAAGACAAGATCACAAAAATGCCAAAAGTCTGCTCAGATTGCCTGAGACAAAGACAGGATGGGAACTCCTTGTGCCTAATTCCGAGGCTGACACAAGTTTCCACCCACTGTGTTTCTATCTTTACTTTTTTGGGGTCATGATGAGCACTCAAAGCAAAGTCAACATCTACTTGAACTTCTTAGGAAAATTTCACATAAAATTTTGACTTTTATTTTACTTAAGTCTTTTCATCTTTAACACCTTCATTTTTAGTTTTCATTAGGTTTCTCCAGCTGAGCTCATAAAAGCTGCTGATTTCTCACAGCCTTCACAAATCTAGTAGGCTGTGTTGCATGTTCCAAAATGCTAATAATCTACGTTTGACTACACACATTGGGAAGACATTGTCCTAACAATGTCTTATGTCCTAACACTTACACAGTTTTATATCTGAAACTGAAAGATTCATGCATATTTTAAGTTACTTTATCAAAGTCTATTAAAAAATCTATATATCTATATATATGCACATGATCATATTATTAAAAGGAAAATCATGAAAGGGTAAAGCTTATTTCTACATTTAGATGATCCAATAATGTATAAAGATGCAATTAGCATTGTCCAATCTTGTAGAAAATGGAAAAAAAAAAGTCTCAAAAAATAGCCTCATCTTCCACTTAAAATTTAAATAAAACCAGTGAGGTACTTCTGCTTGAAGTATGCATTATTATACAAAAGTGCTTATGATGTTAGCAAGAAGGGGCACATTTTCCCTTTCTGTTATTATCATATGTATATTTCATGATGATTCAGCAAATGCTAATTGATAAGATTTAAACTTACAGTCTTATTTCTCTTATAAGAGCTTTGTTTCCTCAATGCTTTTTTTAAAAGATTTAATTTACTTATTTGAGAGAGTAAGCAAGTGAGCAACAAAGGGAAAGAGAGAGAAAGCATGACTGGGGGTAGGGAGAGGGAGAAGCAGACTCCCCTGCTGGACAGGGAGCCTGATGCCAGACTCTATTCCAGGACCCGGGATCATGACCTGAGTTGAAGGCAGATGCCTAATGGGCTGAGATACACAGGAGCCCCTCCTTAATGCTTTTAAGCATAGGATCTATGTTAATCTCTGTAACTATTTGCATTTATTAAACACTGTAACTCTTCACTCAAATATTTCTTTTTATTTTCACATCACTCAAATATTTCTAAGTAAGTTTATATCTTTGTCCAGTCTGGTTTTGAATATGACCCTCTTTGCAAATTCTACTTAGCCAATGGCAGTATGGATTATAAAAGTACACTCCATCATTTATGCATATCCTACATATGCTTACCAGAATTACACCAAACCTGATCAGAATCAGAAGTGTCATAACCACACTGATGAAGAGGTGGAAAGGCAAACTAAATCAGGGTATTGGTTACCTTTGTTTTATTTCTCTGTCACAGATGCACCAGATTACAGCAGGAAGTTTTTGGTCATTTTACTTCTCTAGTTCTTTTTTTTTTTAACTTGAGGATTATTTGGAAAATTAGAAAGTTTCACTGTTTGTAACATGCTAAGATATACTCAGACAGTGTCAACATCTCCAGCCAGTGCTGTGATCATCCTCATGATTCAGCCAAGAATCCTTGGCTTCACCCAGGATGGAAATCAAATGCGAGCCACCAGAAGGTGAAAGCATAGTTTATTGAAAATACATATATAGAGAGATGAACAGAGTGTTCAGGAGATTCAGAAAGGAAAAGAGGGAGTCTTGTCTTTGCTTTGGTCTGGGTTTCTTCTTGGCAATTGTGGTATGGTGCATGTGTCTTCTCAGGCACACAGGAACCAGACAGAACAAGGACAGAGTCCAGGTGTGCATCCTAAGCACTTATTCCTGGAGCCAGGCCGTCTTGGTATAGAGATGTCTAGCACCAGTGATCTGGAATAGGTGCATGATGGCTCTGCTAGGCCAGTCCCTAGATACCATCTGTTGTGCTAGAAGACCTCTTTGTCCCTTCCAAGGAGGACAGAAAATAAGGTGTGTATAGGGTGGGGATGCATACTGTAGCAAGAATAGAAGTAGGAAAAAAAGCAAAGGAGAAGAAAACCCAGCTTTTTCCTTCACAGAGTTCCTTTGGTTTCCCTGTCTCCCTGTAGCTGACAATCCTCTCAGATTGGATTTTTGCTAAGGAGTCAATACATTTTGGACATTAAGATGAACTTAACTTTACTTAAAAGCTTAATAAGACTAAAACAACAAGCCCGATGGCCAGTTTGCAGGGAGTTGTAGACATTTACTGAATAGAGTCATTCGGTATCAAGACAGGGTAGCAGGATGTCGCGAGACTATGAAAGTTTAATAAAAAGTATGTAGAAGGGCACCTGGGTGGCTCAGTGGGTTAAAGCCTCTGCCTTCGGCTCAGGTCATGATCTTAGGGTCCTGGGATCGAGGCCCACATCGGGCTCCCTGCTCAGCGGGGAGCCTGCTTCCTCCTCTCTCTCTGTCTGCCTCTCTGCCTACTTGTGATCTGATCTCTCTCTCTGTCAAATAAACAAATAAAAAAATCTAAAAAAAAAAAAGAAAGTATGTAGAAGATATTCCCCAAGCCTCTTTACATTCCGAATGTTGGGTTGAAAATCAGTAGCAAACAATTTGCTTACATTTGCAGTAAAGGAATTCAATTTGAAAGCGTCTACCACTATTTGCTTCTGTGGTAACAACAACAAAAAAAGACATAATGCTCTAGGTTTATTTTCTCATCAAATGATTTTCATTCCATTTGTGAGTGAAATTTCCTGTGTCATCTCTGAGACCCTTTTCCTAGCTTCTCTCCCATCCCTCTTTGTCATCCGTTCACCACTGTATATTTTAAGGATGAGAAGGGAAGGCCAGGGAGTGAATGAGGGAGGGTTACTCATGTTTATTTCTTCTTCACGTGAGACCAACATCAACACTACTATTATAAATAATCAAAAGGTGAAGCTTGAACTTTAGCAATTCTAAGAACATAAAGGGCAGTTCAAGTTCAGGAGAGAGAAGTGTAGTACTCTATAACTCTAGCTCACTCGTTTAAGAAGGTAGTCTTCTCAAATAATTGACTGGGGATCCCAGGTAAGGGGACGGGTATACTGAACCCTTGTTGGATCTTTCTCTGTCTCTCTCACTCTCTCTCAAACATATATATGTATGAAAAAGTAGAAGTGCTTGCTCTCAATGGGAGAAGATACAGACTTCTAGCAACTAAGCTCCAGGAAGGTAGAAAAAACATTTCTAATGAATTCATCATTCATTCACTCATTTATTCATTCAACAAATNCCTGGGATCATGACCTGAGCCGAAGGCAGCGGCTTTAACCCACTGAGCCACCCAGGCACCCAGAAAAAACATTTCTAATGAATTCATCATTCATTCACTCATTTATTCATTCAACAAATATTCCTTCACCATTTACTCTGTACTAGATGCTGGACACTCATTTTGAAAGGGGTACATTACATTGTTAAGATACATTAGCATTAAAAAAATACTCTGGGGGAACCTGGGTGGCTTAGTGGGTTAAGCCTCTGCCTTCGGCTCAGGTCATGATCTCAGGGTCCAGGGACTGAGCCCCGTGNGGTTAAGCCTCTGCCTTCGGCTCAGGTCATGATATCAGGGCCCAGGGACTGAGCCCCGTGTTGGGCTCTCTGTTCAGCAGGGAGCCTGCTTCCCCCTCTCTCTCTGCCTGCCTCTCTGCCTACTTGTGATCTCTCTCTCTCTCTCTCTCTCTCTGTCAAATAAATAAATAAATAAAATCTTAAAAAAAATACTCTGGCATTATGTGGAGGATGGTTTGGAGAAGGGCAAGGGGGTGAGCCCAGAGTCTGGGTAAAACCTGTTGTAATCTAAGCAGGAAGTGGTGGTGGCTAGGCAGGAAAGGATGGGGATACACTTATTGTAATGGGGAGAGCTGACATGGAGACTGCACATCAAGAGTTCTGTTTGGATCACATTAAGTGGGAGCTTCCTGAGAGACATCGAAATGGGGGATATCAGAGTGCCCATTAATGTATACAATCACGGGAGAAGTCTTAGTAGTGAGTAGATATTCACTATAAAGGATTTGCTTAATTAGTTATTGTTGTAAGGAAAACATGGGTTCAGCATTTCTGTTTCCCAGCAGAGTAATCCTAAACTAGATAACCTAATACTTTTTAATCTCTGTAGCTACCATTCTGGTAACCTCCTCTCACATCCCTCATTCATTCAGAGACCAGATAGATTTTTAATCACATTGAAGTGAATTTTTCTCCCATTTGTATTTCCTTTGGACTGTTGATTTCACAGGTATTTCTAACATCTCATTAGGCTATCACTTGTGCGGTACATTAATTCAGTCCCGATATGTATGGAATCCCACGCGTAGGCCAAGCATCACGCTAGGTACTAGGTGGATGTATATCTTTGGCTTTTTTAACATTTCAAGGGACTGAAGCTTAGAAAGAAAACAGCCAAATAATAAAAACTTCTCATGAATGAAATGAGTTGTTGCCTTTCTATTTCTTTATTGTTGTATTTTAAGTTTTTATCACTGTGGGTTGAGAAGCAGAATATCCTAAAATAAGTTTGTCTCTGGACAAGGTTTTTTTATTCAGGCAATAAAATGTTATTTACTCAAGGTTCTTATAGATCTGGAACAGTGTTAGAGAATAGATAGATTTAAAAAGCCATGAATCCTTTCCTCTTACGTTCAACGGAAAACAGCACAGAGGAAGCCATGATATAAATCATGTAACTAAATTATGTCACTAAGAAGTCTTTCTAAGTTTTCATTCCCTGCAATTTTATTTTTTATTAATTACACAAATAATGTTATACTACGTGTTCACTGGAGTGTTAAAATGCCCAAGTGTACAGGATNTTATTTATTCATTTGACACAGAGAGAGAGATCACAAGTAGGCAGAGAGGCAGGCAGAGAGAGAGGAGAGAGGAGGAAGCAGGCTCCCTGCTGAGCAGAGAGCCCGATGTGGGCCTCGATCCCAGGACCCTGGGATCATGACCTGAGCCGAAGGCAGCGGCTTTAACCCACTGAGCCACCCAGGCACCCCATGTACAGGATTTTTAAAAAATGGACTCGTTCATTGTGTCCTTCACTCCTTGCCACCAGTTTCTCAAAGACAATGAATGTTAACCATTTAGTGAGTTCTCCTTCCAACATTTTTCTCTGTATGTTTTATGTCTTTCCTTTCTCAACATAAGTTAGATTGTTCTTTTGTTTTTTCACTTGACAATATACATTAGACATTGAGCAATTTCATTTTTTATCACAGGGTATAAATGTGCCATAGTTTATTTATTGGTCTGCAATTAAGTTGCTTCCAATTTTTTATTACCGTAAGAATGGTTTGGTGATTATCTTTATCACCTCTATATTTGTACTCATCAGTGAATATATTTGTAGGATCAATTCCTAGAAATGTAATTCTTAAGTTAAAATTATGCATATCAAGCTTTTGGTTGATAACTGCCACACTGTAGGTCTTTCTACAACACAGTCCCTATTATAATAGATCGTAGGGGACCATTCCAACCATTCATCAGTAGCTGTACAGCATAGGTTCTCAGAGCATGGTCCCAGACCAAGGGCACCAGAATCACCTGGGACCATATTAGAAATGCAAATTCTTGGGTCCCATCCCTGATACCCTGCATTAGTTAGGGATCTCCAGAGGAACAGAACCAATAGGATATATAGAGAGAGATATAGAAAGAGACNTTTGTAGGATCAATTCCTAGAAATGTAATTCTTAAGTTAAAATTATGCATATCAAGCTTTTGGTTGATAACTGCCACACTGTAGGTCTTTCTACAACACAGTCCCTATTATAATAGATCGTAGGGGACCATTCCAACCATTCATCAGTAGCTGTACAGCATAGGTTCTCAGAGCATGGTCCCAGACCAAGGGCACCAGAATCACCTGGGACCGTATTAGAAATGCAAATTCTTGGGTCCCATCCCTGATACTCTGCATTAGTTAGGGATCTCCAGAGGAACAGAACAAATAGGATATATAGAGAGAGATATAGAAAGAGACTTTTTTTATGGAATTGGCTCATGTGTTTATGGAGGTTGACGAGTCCCAAGATCTACTGTCAGCAAATTGGAAACCTAGAAGAACCAGCCGGTGTGGTTCCAGTGCAAAAACTGGCAGGCTGGAGACTTAGGAAGAGCTGATATTTCAATTGGAAGCTGAAGGCAGAGGAAAACTAATGTGGGAGCCGCAAGGTAATCAAGCAGAAGGAATTCTCTTATTCAGCTTTTCTGCTTAATTCAGGTCTTCAACTGATTGGATGAGGCCAAACCACATCAGGGAGGTCAATTTGCTATAGTCAGTCTGCAGATTCAAATATTCATCTCATCCAGAAACACCCCCACAGCACACCCAGAATAATGTTTGACCAAACCTCTGGGCATTAGTAGCCCAACAGGGTGAGGCATAAAATTAACCATCATATGTATTGAATCCAAGCTCTTAAAGTAGGAGCCAGCAATTTGTTTTTACACCCTCCAGGTAATTCTGATAGACACGAGTTTGAAGACCACTACTAGAGACTAGGCTTTCTGGCTACTCAGATTTATGCTCAGAGTCATGGAAAAATCCCCTTTAAGAACCCACAACCAAGTTGTATTAGTAATCAATCATGGCAAATAATAGCCATCTTACTTGCCAACTGGTAGAGGAAGGGCATTGTTATCAGGACTTGGGGAGAGAGATGGCTTCCATATCTTCTCTGTGCTAGAGCTTTAGCAAGATCAGCTTGAAAACCTACAGGTGCTTTCTCTGAAGGACTTTCCTGTTTGTTGATTTCAGGCCTGCAGCCTTCAGTAAACATGGACCTGTACTGTGGAGCTGAGCGGCTGTGCAAGGCCTTCTCTGCCCTTGTTGATCAAATCACCTTGTCCAACTTGAAGTGATAAAGAGTCCAGGCTCAAAGGCCCCTTGGGATGGTGATGAAACATATTTTCAAAATCTATACAAAAAGAATTAAGCCTTTTACCTCTCAGTAATTTGGTGTGAAGCATGAAGAGAATAAGTTTTATTTTTTTAATCTCCCTACTTGTGTGTTTTAGTTCTTCATTCAGAGTAAACCCTTGGCAGTGAGAGGTGATAGAAGGAAATGGAAAGAAGAGGTCCAGTTAAATCTGGGTGTGCTGAGTTTCCAATACAGTGCTATTCTTAATTTGAATACCTTGGTAGTGATATTCAAGTGTGTGATTTACAGGAATTCATGTAGCTGTCTCCTTCAAGTATCATTTAAATTATTGAATTGATGACCAGATTTTCTGTCTAGATGCTCCTGATGGAGAACAGGCAAAGAACTAAACACACACACACAACTGAGTGTATGCAAAACTGGTGAAATCTGAATAAACTCTCTGGATTATACCAATGTCAATTTCCTGGTTGCATTATTGTACTATAATTATGCAAGGTGTTACTACCATTGAGGGAAACTGTATGAAGAGCATCCAGGATGCCTCTGTATTATTTCTTATAGCCATATATGAATCAACAATTATATCAAAATAAATTTATTTTGAAAACATGAACATTTCTTGCTAAAATCCTATCTGCAATAAGTTTGGCTAAAGTACCTGTTGGCCTCCCTTCTCTGCATGTATAAANGCTGAGCAGAGAGCCCGACGCGGGCCTCGATCCCAGGACCCTGGGATCATGACCTGAGCCGAAAGCAGTGGCTTTAACCCACTGAGCCACCCAGGCGCCCAAAACATGAACATTTCTTGCTAAAATCCTATCTGCGATAAGTTTGGCTAAAGTACCTGTTGGCCTCCCTTCTCTGCATGTATAATTGTAGTATAGATTCTTAATTTAATAATGTCCAAAGATATAGCTAATATTTTTGACTATTAGAGCACTTAGCTTCTAAGCATCTTATAAGTACTAACTCATTTAATCCTCACAACAAAATTAGCAATTAGAGATCTCATTTTATGAGGAAACTATGACACAAAAAGGCTAAGTTGTCAAAACTTGCTTGGCCAGTAGTTGATGACATTGAGATTTGAACCCGGGTTCTGAGCCTATACTCTGCTCTGTACTTTCTCTCAATAAATATTTCTCTGATTCCAGTCTTTTGCATATTATTTTCACGTCCAATCCATGTTGCATTTAGAGGCCTTTTCTATTTATGTGGATTTTGATTTATATGATCTGTAATTTCTAGTGCTGTTCCAAAAGGAAGTAATGTCAAACTGAACAGGATTAGGAGTAGGTTATCCCTGTTCAATCTGATGCTAATACTTGCTTTTCAGCCTATTACAAATTTTTTATTTTTATTTTATTCACTGTCCTTCTCACTTTATCCCAGCTTGTTCCTTATGAGTTTATTTTTTTATTAACATATAATAGATTCCTTAAGAGTTTAATAAGCAACCCCTAAAACACTGATCAGCATGCCACACCCCACAAACCATATCCTGCCCACTGTCTATTTTGCCCAAGCTATGAGCTAAGAGTGGTTATTATATTTTAAAAAATTGTTGAAAGAGTCAAAAGAAGAATATGTTGGGACACCTGAAAATGACATGGAGTCAGATTTCATTGTCCATAAACAAAATTTTATTAGAACACAGCCATGCTCATTCATTCACATAGTGTCTATGGTTACTTGTATTCTACAAGTAAAGAACTGCTTATTAGTTGCAATAGGGACCAGATGGCCTACAATCATGATATTTGCTATCTGATCCTTTACAGAAAAAATTGGCAGCCCCTGTTGTATAGTACCCAGGTGAGGGAAGAGCAAAGGGCAGGCTTTTCTGTGAGCAAGAGTGGCATTTCTTCCGTGATTTATGAGATAATAAGTTTATGTGATGGTTTTTAGGAATGTGACAAAAGGTATTAGAGAAAGTGGCATGCAAGTAGAACCATGAGTCCACATAGAAATACAATGTGGCGGCTTTTAGCATGCTCATTCTCCCAACCGGGAAAAGCTGAGGCTGGTTCCCCTCCCCACTTCCTTCCCGAGACTCAGTTCCCCTGTTGTTAGAACTTGGTTAATTCTCAATTGCAGCTGTGTCTTCTGATAACCTTTATTTTTTTCTTTTTTAGCATCTTTATTAAAGTATAACTGACATACAAGAAACTCTATATATTTAAGATACACAGTCCAAGTTTTGACATATTACACACCTGTGAAACTGTCACCACAGTCAAGAACATATCCATCACCCCTAAGAATTTCTTCAAGCATTGATTGTTGAAAAGACTACCCTTTCTTCACAGAATTGCCTTTGCATCTTTATCTAAGGAATATCTAAATAAATATATTCTGAGAGCGTTTAGATGAGGTTTTCAGTTTAGGAAGACCCCTCAACCTTCTGTGAAAAAGCATTTACTGACGTTTCCTTTAGATCTGGAAAAAACAAATAAATTGTTAACATATCTGAAATTCAAACTGTCCAATATTGGTTGTGATAGAAAATTGGAAAAAGGAAGTAATTAGAGATAAAAAATCACATTGTGTCTGGATCTCAAATACATTTGCTCGTTGGATTTCTCTACTGTGAATCTCATTAGGTCTGTTCATTTTTCAGGGAAAAATTTTTTATGAATTCTTTTATATAATGCTGTTCATTTTACTTTTAGTTTGCTTTATGATGCAAAGTGTAACTAACCACTTACAGAGTTTTAATATCTAATCAAAATAGAAAATATGCTAATTGGAAAATACTTATACTTACTGCTACTTTATTAGAGTTTAGATTATCAGTAATGGTAAAATCAAATGTTGAAATAAAGAGACTCCAATAATGTTACTTGGGGTTCAGAGCTTTTTTTTCATTTTGTTTCCATTAGAAGAATGCTTTATTTGCCATTTTTGTGCATTTTTTGTTTGTTCTTTGTTTTATATAGTATTCAAAAATATTCTTTCAAACAAGAATTAGGTATTACAGACAATAACTGGTAGTTAATAAATATAGTCCTTTGTATGCTTGTACATAAGCAGTGGTTAATGGCTTGGAAGTCATGCGGGGTATTCAAGTTAAATGTATGGCCCTCTGGTTCATTAACAATATACAGCATCCCAGAACAATTTATCAGAGTGAATACAAACAATCTGACTTGCCCAAAAATCTGGTCCTCTTTGGAAGCTAGCTATTTTAACTCTCTCAGACAGATGATCTGGCAGTAAAGCCACCATTTGAAAGAACATGCTAGCAGACTAAAAGAATGAAACTTTAAGGAAGTACTCTGAGAGAATGTGGCTTACGATTTATCTCTGGATATTCCCACCATTTCAGGTAAACAAATGATCAATAGTCAAGAGAAACATGTTTTGTTTTAAATTCCAAGATGCGAGTTAGCTCTGAGGTGAGATTTATTTTCTCTTTATTTCCAGACCACTGGTGACTTTTCCAATGAACTTAGACCCACTCCTGTGCAAGTGCATGCTTATCAAACCTTCAATCAACTCTTTCTTCTTTAGGAAAGGTGTTCCTGGTTGCCGAGAATATGCACCTGAAAGTAGAGAAAAGGAACTCATTATTAGAGCACCAAATTATTCTCAGGTTAATTAAATATCAATACATTGGTTTTAAAAGAAAGTTTGTTGGGGTGCTGGTGGCTCAGTCAATTGAACACCTGACTTTTGGTTTTGGCTCAGATCAAGATCTCATGAGTCTTGGGATCAAGCCCTGTCATGGGCTCCATGCTCAGCAAGCGGGGAGTCTGCTTGAAGATTCTCTCTCTCTCTCTCTCTCTCTCTCTCTGCCCCTCTCCCACTCTCTTGCATGCTCTCTCTCTTTCTCTCTCAAATAATAAATCTTTAAAAATAAAAGAAAATTTGTTGTTTTTGTCACTATCTAAGTCTCTATAAACTTATTGGAAGAATATATATGTAAATCTGTGTTTATGTGTCATTTGCAGTTTAAATAACAAACTAAATTATGATAAATAAATTTCCTTGTTAATTAATGTATTAAGACTTTTTTCTGATCAAAAAGGTAAAAATGATCATTATATAATTTTTATATTAAAGTTCTATGCGAATAACCTTTATACCATAATTTAGTTAATCATTACATTTAAATCTTTTCTAAGTTTTCTGCTGTTATATATAGTATTGCAGTGAAGATCCTGGTACTGCATTGTTGGCCACATCTCTGAATGTTTCCTTAGGATAGATTTCGAGATGAGTAATTTCTGAAGCTGTTACTAGGAAATTTCTTGAAATAAGCAAAGTAAAAAATCAAGCATTTACGAAAATAATTATATATATACCCGAAGCATTGTTTTCTTTAATGCTTGGTGTTTAAAAAATAAACAACAAAATAACATTTGCCAGCTAGTTAGACACCAACTGCAAATATCATCAAATTATAAATTAAATTTTAATTTTCTCATCATGAAGGAATGCAAAAACTCACAATTTCTCTAGAACATTAAACTGCCACTCTCAGGCGGGCAGGTTTTTCTTTTTCTCTCACAGGGAGAGCAAGGTTTGTTGAAGGAAAAGGCCAGAATTTTTTTACACAAACAAGGAGGTACTTCAAAATCCCCTCATTTGCATCGAAGCCCTTACTAACCCATGAGTTAAACTTAACTCTGTTTTTCTCTATTTGGGAGTTATCAGCCTACTCTTTTCCTCAATTTATAACTCTCTCTTTTACTCTCTCTTTCTCTCTGCCTTTGACATAATGCATCATAATTTAGTGGTTAAGCTGGGTACACCCTCTTCACACCTTCTGGACATTTCAACATTCAGTTATTGACTCATATCTTTCTAGGCTAAATAACAATGATCTTTTGAGTCTTTCCCCAAGTGATGATATCTCTAGTCCTCAGAATTTTTGGAATTCTCATTTCTGGATGCCCTCTGTTCCTGATGAGCATTGTTATAAACAACTACAGTATCCAGGTCACCATCCAGCTCAATAAGCTGTCCTTGAGGTAAAGCCCTTCCAGACTCTATCTATATTTAAACACATGCCTTTCATTAATTCCTTTTTATAGAATCACAGAACGTTAGAATGGAGACTGTAAAGAGGGCCTTCTAATTCTTTCCTCAGCCCTCTTTTTCAGATGAAGAAACTGAGGTTTAAATAAGTTAATGAAGTTAATTGAGGTTACATAGCTATTTATGATCTCTTGTTTTCATATTTGTTGGCCCAATATTGACAAATATGATGTATTAACATACAAAATTATATAGGAGTTTTATGTTTTTAACAAAGCATGATTCACAGCAACATTTCCCAAGTGTGTTTAAACTATTTAAATTTAAGGACATTAAAATAACAAAACCCTTTTTGTGTATTATGTGGACACATTAGTTCTTTCCTTCTGCTCCGTGATTTGATTTCCCTAAGAACTATAGAGGCCAACATCTTTTCACCCTCACCCCCCTCCCAACCTGGTAGTATATTAATCCCCCAAGGACAACAGAAAAAAATTAGTGGAGGATCTGTGCAGGTACATCCAGAGCCCAGTTGAGCCACTAGAGATTTAATCAAGCCTCTTGAGATGAAATCTCAGTGTTCCAACAACTATTTAACATTTAGACGTGGTGTCTCCTTGACCCAAGACCCTCTTTGACTGTGATTATACAATTGAAATGGAAAGTTTTGTTTCCTGATCGGCAAACAATTATTTATGTCAAACATTAAAATAACTTCAATAAAATAAAATATTCCCTCTTGCTACATTGCCACTCTGGCTAAAGTTTGCAGACCAGCTGAGTCAATAACAACTCTTTAGCAAGAGAAAAGAAGTGGCTTTCAGAGCTGAAAATAAATCTACTACCTTTTTCTTTTAAAGACAGAAATGCTATGTTGAAATTTGCTCAAAAAAATTACACGTAGCTTCAGACTATTTTGATAGCGACATTGCAAGAAAGCCGAATGAAAGCTCTTTTAGAGAAAGACTTTGTGTGTGTATATGATTATTTTCATGTTTGTCTGAACACAAATATTGTTTTCATTTATTCTATAGATATTTTAGTCATTTAAAGTGAGAGAAAAATACCAAAAAACCCCCAATAAATATTGGTAGTGACTTGAGTATGATAACTAAACATGGTAAGAATGGAAAAAGAAGTCCTTTACTACAAATGAAGAAAATATCCAATTCTGTGGATGCTGATGTCTGAACAACCTCTGTTTAAAACAGTTTTTAAATATTGGTAACAAACATTGGGAGGCACTTATTTTTGTATTTCTTTAGTAACTAAGCTGGTAAAAGGATATTTCTTCTAAAAACGGAAATTGGTTTAAGTTATAATAACACTGGCCAAAATAATAAATTTATCTATAAGTAACAGCAGTGGATTTTCTGGTTTAAATGGATCAGCAAATCATGAGGATTTTTAGCTAGTGAGGTTAAAACAAACTAGATATATAAAGGCTCTATAATATCTTTGGAAAGGATTGATCTAGAACTATTACTGTTAAGTGCTATTCTAATAGAGAATTATAGGGATATATAATAATTCTCACAATAAAATATACAAATGTAAAAATTAGTTATGCCTCAGCTTTGCACTAGTGCATAAGTAATTCTAAGAGTTACTACCACCCAAACAGCCTTTGCTGCAAGAACTGGAAGCTCATTGGTTGCCACAACATTAAAAAAAAAAAGGAACAAAAACAATATGAATAGGGCTAAGTTATCTATTTTTCAGCTTACTCACAGCGTCTCATTTTCTCTAATCCTAATTCTATAAAGGATATTTCTTTTATTGCCCCCAGAGAAGACTGTTTTTGAATATAATATTTGCACCAGTGAGAATCTGTAAATTTGTCAGAAGTTCCAAATTACTAAAAATTAATCACTCCGCTTGCTGGAAGTTAATTACATATTTGAGATTTGTTCAAAAAGCAACAAGGAGTAAACCTGCAAGCCAGCCAATTTGCCCTTCATTTCACCAACTAAATACATCACAAGGAACCCCTCCATTTACATGAAGCCATTTTTTTTTCTATTTAAAAGGTGTGAGAGCTTGTGTGTTGTGAATATGCCCCAGACTTACATTCAAATCTTCCCAAATCCATAGCATGTAAAGACTGGTTATGACTGCTAATATTCAGGTTAATCACTTTATACTTTTGTATTGTATTTTGGGAATCATGCTTTTCCTTACTTGTCTTTTTACTCTTCATTGCTGCTATCACATGAAGTATGAGAATGAGGACAATATGTTGATATAAACAGCTACCATGAAATACAAAAGGAAGTGCTATCTTCCTATTACTTGTGTGCTCTTGTGTTCATGCCTGAGAGCACAATGAATTCCCCTAAAGCAATTTCCCTCCTCCTCACAGTTGAGCACATTCATACTCGATCGGCCCTTTTGAAAGACATGGGACCTGGAGTTGACCACCTTTTCTCCCTGTGTGCTGTGGGTGCTCTGCTGAAATCTTCTCTTCCTTCCCAGCCAATTGCCTCCTTCCTAAGCCATGGTTCCTGGAGAGGACACAGTCCACATAGATGTCCCAGAAGAGTTGAGCGAGATCCCAAAACAGTGCCCCATGCTTCAAGTTCTCAGATGACTTCAGGTAGATCATAAAATCCCAGAAACCTGAAACAGTGTTAGAAATTCGGGGCTTCCGCATTTCCAGGAGGAGCACTGAAGAAGATTCCCAGCACTGAGGATCAGCTTGGTTAAGAGCCAGCAGGTCTGTCTGGCTATGGCAGAAGAAAGGAGACACACAGCACATTCCCACAATGAGCAGGGACCAGGTAAAGGTCAAAGGGTGGTAGATCCCTCTTCTGTTCCCAGGATCGGCCATGGCGCTGAAACTGCATAGAATGGAAATATCTTATGAATCCTTGCTTGAGTTCCACTTGGTAATGAAAATAATTATGCCTTTAAAAACCTTGGTGCCAGCAAAGGAAATACACCATTGTCCCTAGGAAAAGTCTTATCATACCTCCTATAAGTCCCATTTTATCTAAAATGACACATTGCTAAGCCGGGTAGTATAAAACCAAGATATTTAGATAGGAAGTGTTTATTCCTAAGACATGTTCCTTTATGAGATGAGTAAGTGAACTTGTTTTCCCTAGTACAGAGGGACATAGTTTAATAGAATATTAAGTAAAAATTTAAAATCTTGCTGCATGGCTTTATTCTATAATATCAGAGTTTAGCCTGCCTATTCTAGTCCAGGACTCCCATGCAATTAAGAATTTTAATCTATTTTACCCTTAGATGTTTTCCTATTTGAGGTGACTTTCAATTTTTAAAAAGCATAAGAATTGTAAAATGTTACAAATAAAAATGAACATAAGGTAGTGTGCTAAAAGTATGGGAACCAAGAGGTATATATTCAATCCATTAGAGTAGAATCAATTGACATTTTATCAACACCTAAAATGCTCCGTGATTCTGATATAACTTTCATAAAGATCATGTTTTTATCATTTTTTTCTTCTTGCTATGAATCTCAAGAATCTTAATGAAAACATTTACCTCTCATTCAAGTTTTCTGGCTCTCAAAGCCTGCTGTAAGAAAATTAAACCATATAAGGGCCCCTGGAAGGCTCAGTAGGTTGGTTGGACCTCCGACTCTTTATTTCCACTCGGGTCATGATCTCATGGGTCGTGGGATCAAGCTCTGCCCCCCTCCCCAACCCCTCCAGGCTTAGCTGGAAGTCTGTTTGAAGATCCTCTCCCTCTGCCTCATCCCCCCAACTCTCTCTCTCTAATAAAAATAAATAAATCCTTAAAAAATTAAACTATGTAGCTCTTTGAAATTATGATGTTACACTTCAAACAAGTGCAATGAGAACTAATGTCCTTAAAATAATACTAATCTAAATTTTCTTTTTTCCAAGGGAAAAAAGCTTATCTGACTCTTTAAGACAACACAAAATTTATATCACACTTAAACAACTCTAACATAAAGAAAAAACAGGAGGACATATACAGCTCCCTTTCAGTTTTATCTTATATTTCCAAACATTTTAGATCTGATTATCATGAAGGCAAGCAAGTCACAGCTCATGGGAATACGTCTATACTGGAACATTTAAGAATAACACCATAGGCTTGAATCTTTCTCTTCTACACAGAAGGAGAACATACTGAGGCACCCTTAAATCAGTATTTCAGAAACGCCTTTGAACATGCTCGTTCCTATTTGGAAGAGGCATGTTGAGATTCAAGGCTATTCAAAAATATTTCAGATCGCTTACACAGGATCTCTCCCTGAGCAAAATTGTATTCAATATGTTCTCTTCTGAACTAAAATACCAAAGTCGAGTTGCCCCAAAGGCTGTTTATCCTTAGGGGACAAGTCCAAGTTGTCAGACAGAGCGCGGGACGCTGTCCAGTGTGCTGAAGTTAGTGTAGTCCAGAACTCCCTGTCTGCTCGCACCACAGCACTCATTCTGACTCCTTTAGGTTTCCTTCTCAGGACAGTCTTCCCCGAACCTGGAAGTTCTAAACCCTGGGGTCCTTCGTGCGCCCCGCTACGAGCTCCGCGCTGGGCTCGCTGCGTCCCGATCCTACACCTGGTTCAATGGCCTTACACTCCTTAGGGCGGAGCTGCCAAGAACCCGCTGTGTCCTTTGTGCCCCCATTATTTCCTTTACGCTGAGGCTCAACTCCCAGGTCGTAGGAGGGCACCCCTTCGCACGTACCTGCTCAACCCTCCCTGGATTCCCTGGAGTGTGTGAAGAGGAAAAGCTCCGGCTGCTTCCCGAGCGAGTGACGGTCCCAGCCCCGTCGTCCTGAAGGCTACCGTGCCTCTTAAGCAGTGGGAGTGTTCGGCGCCTCTCCAAGTCTACGTCAAAGCGCCAGGAACTGCCGCCACCTCTCGCCCCCAAGTCCATCTCCGGAACCCTCTTTCTCCCTCCCTCCCCTGGAGATCTCACTTCAGGTAACCAGCAGGCTTAGCCGCACACACCCTCACTGACCCTGACGCACGTCTACCCTCCACCCCGTGGAACTGAGTCTTTATGCGGTTTGGCTTCCCGGTCTTACCTCGGAAGGCGCGGCGCTCCTGGCAGGAACTGAAAAGTTGGGACTTAGCTCCGCGACAGTCTAAAAGCGAGTGGGACTCCCCAGATCCCCCACCCTTCAGGCGTTCCTTGTTTGAGAGTAAAGAGATTTGAGGGAAACCCCGGGACTCTTGGGGTCGGAGAAGGCACGTGGGCGTCCAGACAACGGTCGGAAAGGGCTCTGAGGAAAAAGGGCGCCTCCTAAAGACATCTGGGTGTGAATTTCTCCTGCCTGCCTGTAGTCCTAGGCTGGGAGGAGAGGAAAGCACGTGGGGGCAAAGCTGGAGGGAGGAAGGGACATGGCGTTACTGGCACTCCCCCTGTCTGGGGACAGGAGACCCCATTGCCTCCAGGCTCTGTGGTCTGGATCCCCTCAGGAGCCCGGGTTGTTGCTGGCATCACTTATGTCAGCCCACCGCTCCAGATTCACAGACTAGTCCCTGCTTCCGGCCTGGGACTCCCTTTCGGTGCTCCACCCACAGCTAGTTAAGATCTTAGTGTGGGGCTAAACCTTGGCAAGTGTCCAGGACTCTGTTGAGCATTTGTGTCCAACTCAACTGAAACACACCCAGCCTGGGAGACTAAGGCAAAAAGCCTACCTTTCCAAGTGTTTTCAGGGTTTGCCCCTCACCTCAAAACCTTCTAAGTGTCCTAAAAAGCACTTGTAGTCTCTACTAACTGAAGGCTTTTGTGCCAGTTCAATAGTATCCATGGTTACCTTCCAGAGGGGCACAGGGAGGAAACCAGGCTTGTAGCAAGGTTTACTAAAGACAAGAACTGACCAGCTACCCAAGGGATAGAAATAGAGCTCCAGAAAGGATTCCTGAGGGGTTCTGGGCTTTTTCTCCCGCTCTGAAACTGGATGGAGTGTACTTCAGTTTCTCAGTCTGTGAACTGAGCATGCTAATGCCTGCTTCTAATTATACCCTAAAGATGGGGCGGGGGAGGTAATAGGTGAGGTCTTAAACTTGCTTCCTGGACTTCAAGATGCTCTTAGCCTTTTGGAAAAGGTCAGGAGAGAAACACAGGTGTGTGAGCACAGGGAGAACCTTGTGGAAAGACAGGGAAAGGAGGGGGAAGAGCAGGTATCTTTGAGGAAGTGACTAATGAACTTCTTGAAGGAGTTATAGCGGTGTCCTGGGCCAAAAGGAGAGGGGTTAGTCTCCTCCAGACAAGGAAATCAGCATGAGCAAAGATGGAGGGAGCATCCAGCAGTTCTGTGCTTTTGGGGAGAAAAGGAAAGGAAAGGAATATATAGAGAGAAGGAAGAACAGAAGTAGGGTTGTGCGGATTTAATTCCGTTTGGGGGCACGTTGACATTACTTTTGAAAACATTGGTATATAAATATGCGGTGCTTACTTTTTTCCAGGTACTATCTATGTCCCAGGTACTATTCCAGATGCTATGTATGCAGAAGGAACAAAACAAAGTCCCTCCACTCATGGAGCTCACATTCTAGAAGAAGTCGGGGAAGAACATTTATATTTTAAGTTAAAAATTACACACACACACACACACACACACACACACACACACACCTGGGTGGCTCAGTTGGTTGAGCATCTGACTTTTTTTTTTTTTTAAGATTTTATTTACTTATAAGAGAGAGCAAGAGTAAGGGCAAGAGAGCTGGGGGTTGGGGGTGGGGGAGAAGCAGAAGGAGAAGAAGAAACAGATTCCAAACCTAACACAGAGCCCAATGGCCAACTCTAGGCTTGATCTCAAGACCATGGGATTATGACCTGAGCAGAAACCAAGAGTCTAGCGCTTAACTCCCTGTGCCACCCAGGTGTCCCTAGCATCTGAGTCTTGATTTCATCTCAGGTGCTGATCTCAGGCCCTGGCGTTGAGCCCCACTTGGAGCTCCATGCTCAGTGGGGAGTCTGCTTCTCTCTCTCTCTCTCTCTCTCTCCCCCTCCCTCTCCCTCTGCCCCTCCCCCTGCTTGTGCTCTCTCTCTTTCTAAAATAAGTGGATAACTCTTTTAAAGAATTACATATATTTATAATGATTTGTGTTTCCAGTTTATGTGTTGAACATTAAGTTTATAGCTATATATCCAAAACACATAACTAGCTAATTAAATAAACAGTGCCATGTACGAATCAATGACAAGAGTCTATCATTCTGAAGCCCTCCCAAAAATATATGTGTAATGTGTCAGATATGATAAGAAAAAAGAAAAGATTGTGAAAAGGTAAAGCAGGATTGGAAAAAGATGTGGAGAAGAGATATTCTATATGGAATACTGAGAAGCCCTTCCTGGTGAGAAAATACTGAGCAAATTCTATTAAGGTGAAAGAGTGAGTCACACATAAATATAGGAACAAATGCTCCATGTGGGGTACAAGGGAAGCATGGAACAAGTGTGTTGTGAGAAGTGTTTTCTGGGTATAGTGGTAGGAATTGAGGCCATAGAGGTGGTCAAAAACCGATCCTGGCGGCTCAGTAAAGAACTGACTGAATGGGACAGGGCAGAGACAGTACAGTTGGGAACTGCTACAAAAATTCAGATCGGATGTGGCGATTTCAATAAAGGTGTAGCAGTGGAGTTGTTGAAAGTAAGTGGATTCTGAATATATTTTGATGATAGATAAAAACAGGACTTATTGATGGCCAGGAGGCAGAGTGCAAGAAAAAGAGAGAAACTGAAGATGACTTCAAGTTTTGAGGGCTAAACAACTTGAAGTTCGGAATTACCACCAGCCAAGAGAGGAAAAGTGTTTTAAGGAACAAGTTGGAGAAAGAAATATCAAGAGTTTGGTTTTCAAGATGTCAAATTTGAGACAACTGTCATCCAAATGGAGATGCTGAGTAGGCAAGGCGAAGGTGGGGACTAATGATAAGCACCTGAGATACAGCATTCAAGAAAGCAGTCTAGACTTGGGATTTAGGTTTACCTGCAGGCAATAGTTAAAACATTAACAGAAAAGTGTGTAAAGTGGGTAAAATAGTAGCCAGAGGATAGAAACTAGGATGTGCCAACATTTAAGTGATTAAGAAACAGAGTTAAAGGGAACCAGAAATGTGTGGTGCCTCAGAAGCCAAAGAGATACAGATTTTTCACAAAGGAAGAAATCAACCATATCACACAGATCTAGAAAAGGGGTCAATAAAATGAAGACCAAGAATTTTCCATTGGATCTGAAAAATAGGAGGCTGCCAAGTTGCTCATTAGGAGAAAATTCCAACTGAGTGTTCGGGGAGAAGTGGTGGGTCGAGGAATGGAAATGAAGAAATGCGGACAGCCCCTATGAAGCACTTCTGTGAAGTTTAGAAAAGAAGAGGAAGAAGGACTGGAACAGAAGATTAGGGGTTAGATCTTTATTGTATTTACAGGCTGAGGGAGATAAACCATTAGAGAGAGAGAGAGAAGTTGAAATTCAGGAGAGAAGGACAACTAACAATCTTGGAGGAAATAAGAAGCAAGGGGAACAAGAGAATTTTAAAAAGTGTCATTAACAGAAGGGGGCATAACTTGCTCTATGAACAAGGAAGAAGGCGGGCTATGTCTGCATGTGGAGATGTCTCTAGGTAGTATGGTGGGAAGAAGTATGGGAGTTGAGAGAGATAGTGACAGGTGGTCTCAGTTATCTTAATTAAGTAAGATGCATAGTCATCCACAAGAAATGAATGAAGGGAGATGTTAAGGAGTGACTTGAAGAGTGAAAGGCTTTGGAATAATTATTGAAGAGAAGAGAGGAGATAAGAGAGAAAGACTAAAAGTACTAAAAGCTCAGGCAAAGTTTGAGACCATAAATTTGTAACAAACAATTTTGCATGCATCCCTGGTTTTTATGAGGCAAAATAACTTAACAATGAAGACTTTAATGCTCTGTATCCAAATTGCCCAGGTTTATACCATATCTTTCTCACTTGCCATATTTCATTGATTCTCAGATGCATTTTTTTTCACATTTAACACCACTGAAATCAGAACGTATCTATCAGCTGATGATACCTTGCAATTAGAACTCCAGCATTTTCTTTTGCTTTTTCAAAATAATGGGATGTCTACAGCTGATTGTATCTTTGATTTGATGTAATATTTTGGGCAAATTGACCTCTGTGAAACAGTTTTCCTGCCTATAAATGGGCAAAAATCTCTCTTACGGCTAGTGAAAGTAAATTAGATCATACATAGAAAATGCTTAAAAGGGGGCTGTATGTAGCAAGTAATTGAAAAAGGCTGGTTATTACTTTTCTCCTGCAGTGTTCATCCAACTGAACATAGGAGAAAAGAATGGTCATTATTACATTGACTTAGTGTTAGAGTTTTGTTGAACAAATGCTGATGAAGAAGGATGCAAAGGACTGAATGTCATAAAAGCAAGTTAGAGAAAGAGAAGAGGCTAGGATAGAGGAGGAAAGACTAGGAAGTGGAGGAAGTTGGAGGTCTCAGTTGAGGAAGGATAAAGGGCCACTGTGAGAGGAATAAAGAAAGAAGTTTCTAGTCAAGGAGAGGGACATTTATGTTCCACACTTAGAGGTGGAACAACTCTGAATTCTGAGCACAACCACTGAAATGAGTGACTGAAATGGAGTGAAATTAGAGACCACTGTTGATGAGCTCTACCTTCCTTGTAAGTCTGAAGATAATGAACTGAAACGGTTGCCCCTATTTATAGAAGCTGAGGGTGTGTAACACTGCTGTCCCAATGAGATGGCCTACAACAACTGTTGTCAATGGGAGTAAAGGGTTTAAAAATATTTTTTTTTAAATTCTAGCTCATGCCTATTCATATACTTATTTTTCAGTATAATTACTTGGGACTCTAAGTTTTGACCTTCAGTAAAACTTTCACAGTATCACCCTGGAAAATAGTACCCTGATGAAACATTTCTCATAAACACAATTTACCACCTTGCACTTGAAAATTAAATAGTCATCTTATTGAATATTTTTGTTTAGAAAGGGATCCTAATGACTACATACTCTGTTGTAATGTATATTTAGTATTCCTTGGTTAATAGAGAAATCTGGAGAGATTCTTGGGAAGAAATGTACGTCTTTCATCTCAAACTTATAATCAGGGCAATAATTTCAGGAGAAAAATAGCGGACTAATTCTTGAATTTAGATAAACAAAAGCTGCCCCCAAATGATTTGAATAACACTTTATACTCTAACATATAAAAATGTTTAGTTTGAAGACAAACCATAAGAGACTCCTAATCTCACCAAACAAACTGAGGGTTACTGGGGGGTGGGAGGGTAGGGATAGGGTGGATGGGTTATGGACATTGGGGAGGGTTTGTGCTTTGGTGAGTGCTGTGAAAGGTGTAAGCCTGATGATTCACAGACCTGTACCCCTGGGGTAAATAATAATAATAATAATTTTTAAAAATGTTTAGTTTTATATCTTATCCTTGTGGCTTCATTTCCATAAACTAAACTCTCCCTAACAATGCTGACTTCTAGTTAGCAATTACAATTTACAAAACATCATTTTCATATACTTGGTTTCATGTGACCCTCAGGAAAACATATTTTATCCCCCTCTTCCCCAATTTCCTGTTAAGATAAGGGATTTTCTTTGGGTGACATAGCCGATAAGAGTTAGAACATGGTCTGTTCAAAAATTTAGCTTCATTCATTGTCATTTATTTGTCCTAAACAGTGTGCTTGTACAAACATACATACTGTCTATCACTCTCTGTTCTCTTCACTGCATAGTCTATCCTCATTCCCCTACTTGCTCTCCAGTTCCAGCTGGAAGGGAGCATATGGCAGGTCCAACTTAGAGAGTCATTTTAATAAGCTTACATCTGGAATCACTCTATCACATCATCATTCTAACTTGTTAAAAATATTCAGGAAACCAGTGGGTCATTTAAAATTACATGATGCCAAAAACAAAACTGGTTTGACTGGCATTTGTCATCCAAAGAGTTGTTTCAGTTTTATACAGTTGCAGCCTAGGGCAAAAGAATGACTGGTTGAGAAGTAAATCGCAATTAGCTGAATGTGCCCCATGGGTAGATTTCCTGATTTTTGCCACTCGAAGCAATTCTCAAAGACATTAAAAGGGACTTCCGATTAATTTTAATGAAATTCGAGAGCAGTTAGATAGATAGTTTGCATCTTCGGCAGTACATTAATTTGCAAATGATGGGCACAGCCCTTAAGAATTGGATGCTTCTTTAACATTTAGGATCAGATAGTAAAAATAATTACTTTCTCTCATTCTTTTATGCTTTTCCATAATTTGAAGATGGCCATAAACAAGGACAATTTCCTGGAATGCCCATTGGGGTAAGTGGATGAGTCATTCTTTAAGTGTTATCAAATTCATAAGGACACATTGCAGTGAAGTAGTCAGATGATATTGGAAATTGATTCTAAAATGTGCAGAAAAGGAAAGTTACTCAGGGATACAGGAATAGTTCATTCATGTTTTTCCTGCTTGTATAAGTAAAGATACTGTAGCTGTGATCCTAGCATAGTGATGGTTTTTTTCAAAGGTACTTCTCAAGATACATCTGTCCTTTGCTCATTCTTTCCATTAGGTTGCAAAGCCCATAAGGATTCATATGACTTTGTCAGGAGTTGAGTTTCTCTTGCAATAACCCTAGTCATTCAAAAGTGACATAGTAAGTCCCGTCTTTTGGGCTACTCATTGCCAAAGGAGACTACAATACCAGTGATTTGTTCTCAGTTTGGTTTATCTACCAAAGCACCAATAACAAAGGTCTAAGGTTTTAGTGATAGTAAGTTTCTTTTTCTAAGGCTTCAATTATGATAAAGTAGCAAAAAACAACATAAAAGCTCTACTTCACACATGTAGGAAGAGTACAGTGGTTCACAGCCAGAAAATCAGGGGACCGGTAACAATCATGGATTTTTGCCAAGAAGAAAACACCTGTGAAAAGGTCGAATGAGGACATAGATCTCCATGTTGAAGGCATAGAACATTTTACTCTCATGGTATGACCAGGGCTCCTGAGATGAGGAACTTTTCCTTGACTCATGTACCTCTAAGGGAGTTAGCTTTTCTCTATACCAGATTTTGTTCATACTTTGTTCTGCCACATTTTTTCATACTTTTATTATGCACTTACCATATTTTAATTAACATACATGCTTATGTGTTTCTCCTCACCTTCCTACTCCTACCCCAACCATTCCTTCAGAATGGGAATCACATCTGACCACTCTCAGCTTCAGAGCCCTACACACACATAATAACTTTTGAATCAATGTGGGTTGAATTTATTTATGAGAATAGTCTCATTTTGAATCTGAGACTGGAGTAGTGAGTGTCATTAATCAACTTTGTGTTGGTCAAATATCTTATTTTTTATTTTTATTTTTTTAAAGATTTTATTTATTTATTTCACAGAGGGAGAGAGATCACAAGGAGGCAGAGAGGCAAGCAGAGAGAGAGGGGGAAGCAGGCTCCCTGCTGAGCAGAGAGCCCGATGCGGGCCTCGATCCCAGGACCCTGAGATCATGACCTGAGCCGAAAGCAGAGGCTCTAACCCACTGAGTCACCCAGGCGCCCCAAATATCTTATTTTTTAAAGCTTTTATTTATTTAGGATACAGAGAGATAGCACAAGAGAGAACACAAGCACAGGGAAGCTGGAGAGGGAGAAGGAGGCTCCCCACTGAGCAGGGAGCCTGAGATGAGGCTCAACCCCAAGATGCTGGTATCATGACCTGAGTCGAAGGCAGACACTTAATGACTGAGCCACACAGGTGCTCCACGTTGGTCAAATTTCTTATGTCTGGACAAAGAAATTATAATGTCAGGCAGCCAATTTAATTTTTTTCCTTTATCCAGGTCCCCAAGTTTTTTTTACCATGCTTTTGCTGAATGGAGTTATTACTTTGATATGATTATAAATACACCCTCTGAAATGAAGTTTTTGCTTGAAAGACTATAATCTAAAGGTAGATGCTAAGGATGAAAGTATAAAATCATTTTCCCTGAGGAAAAAACATCTCCCATTCAATGGTAAGATTTTAATTTTCTGTCATTAGAAAATGAGAAACATTCTAAATCTAGTTTAAGACCATTTTTGTAGCATGTTGTATTAGCTAGAAATGCCTTTAACTACAAGTAACAGAAAGCTTGACTATAGTAGCTTAAATAAAAAAGGATTTATTTTTCTTACCCAATGGGAAGTCTAGGACAAGTAGGTCCTGATAATAGTTCAGTGACCAAAAATATCAGGCCCTACATTTCTTATTACCTTAACCTTCCTTTGGACTCTCAGGTTGGCTGCCACAGCTCCAGGCATCACATCTACATTCAAGGCAGGAAGTCGGTAGAAGGATTGTTCCAGCGTAGCCACCTCTGTTATTTTTTAATCAAGAAAATGAAAACATTTCTAAACCCCTTATCAATGGACTTAGACCTAAATTCATGGGCTACACCTAGGTCACATGGTCATTTAGGGATGCAGGTAAGTTTGGGAGAAAGAGCACCAATGGAAGGGGGTAAAGCACTTTGTCCAGGGAGTTGAGAATGGCTTTTGAGGAAGCAATCAGCAAAGTCAGTCCCAGAAGACAATTGAGCTGATGGAAAACCATGCAACCTTAACCCTAAGTTGGGATAACTCTTTAGCTGCTTATCTTTTATTTTCTTATGTCTTAACTTCTTTATCTTAAAAATGGAAGTCTTATTATTATTCACCAAATACTACATATTTGAGAAATAGAAGATGCTAGTAGGAATATAGTGATGGTAATATAAACTACTTGGGGATATATATGAAAGCCTCTTGTTTCTAGGACTTTGAGCTAAACATTTCAACTGTCCTATGCATCAATGTTTTCTGGAAATTATATGAGTCCAATTAGATAATCCCAAAACTTGTTTCTGCTTTATTAATTACCTATGATTTGTGGCAATAATCCATTAATTAAATAAATATCTAAAAATCCTGGAGCTTGGAAAATTATTGAAATTAAGAATTAGAAGTGGTATAATCATTGTAGAAAGGAGTTAAACATTGCATACCCCATGAGTAAGTATACATTTCTCAATGTAAATGCCAGAGAAAGGCTTGCACTTGTATGCTAATAAATATGTATAAGAATGTTCACAGAGACACTATTCATTTAGCAAGTACCCAGAAACAACTAAAATGTCCTAAGAGCAGGGAATAAATAAATTGTAGTACTACTTCAATTACTACTCCACAGTAGTTAAAATGAATGAAGTCCATCTACTTGGAACACCATGGATGGTTTTATAAATATAATATTGAGAATGAAAACATAAGTCTCAAAAGCTTATATACAAAATGTCAATACCATATTTATAAAGTTAAGACAACTAAAACCAAATAACACATTTATTAGGAATGTGTAAAAGAATATAACTATGTCCTTCAAATGGCAATGAAATTATTATTATAGGAATCAAGGTAGTAATTACATTAGGAAGGACGAGATGGAGGAGTTTCACATGAACAATGTTAGTTATCACATTGAATAGTAGATTTAGAGATATTTATTACAGTATTTTAAATAAATAAGTAGGTAAGAAGATAAATATGTACATGCATACAAAAGTCCAGTTGACTAATGATAGAGTATATCAAGAATTGATTCTGATTATTTATATTTCAAGTAAAAAATTTTGTAAGTCCATATCACCTATGGGAGGTCTTTAAGATAAAGACCTTATTAAGCTATGTTCTTTCTTCCTCCTATAAAACAAATGATGTAGAACTTCATTCACCAAAAATAGAATTTCTTGGTTATTTAGAATGTCTTCTATTAGAGCACCTACTCATTTAACTAGTGCTAATAAAACAAGGTGGAAAACCAGGAACATAACAACCTGCCCTGAACTCTAGTCCCTCTTGGGATGACCACATTCTATTCTCTTTGACCACCAGTCCCATCCCTGTGCTCCTGCAAGAGGGGAAGTCAGGACAGTGAAATGTGAGGGTCCATCCACAGCATCTTCCTGAGGAGAAAGCAGATTTTTGAGATGACCAAATACTTGCTGTTTCAAAGCATGTCCTCTACTGGGTGCAATGAGAGGTCATCAAGATATGCTTTAAACCACTCATAAATCCACAAGCTAATGAGGAATACAGTAGATGAGGCAAAGGACAAGGAATTGAAATATACTAACACATATATCCAAACCAAAGCAATTCATTTGTTCAGTACTATACACACACACACACACACACACACACACACACGCACACACACAGTGCCATTCACTGTTATCGGCATGGGGATATATATCAATGAACAGGATAAGCAGAATCTTTGNACACACACACACACACACACACACACACACACACACACACACACACACGCACACACACAGTGCCATTCACTGTTATGGGCATGGGGATATATATCAATGAACAGGATAAGCAGAATCTTTACTTTTGTGGAAATTCCATTCTACTGGAGAACACTAACAATATTTAAGTAAACACGTAAACAAGATAATTTAAGAACAAGAGTGAAATGAAGGAAATGAAATCATGTATTATAGTAGAGATTGAGAAGAAAAACATGGCTTTAATGCACAATTGACTTCAGTCCTCTAATTTTTGTAGGTCTTCAATCTATGGAAGCTTTGAGATTATGTTAGTACTCATTAGAACAAAATCACAGTCCCTTATACTTGTAGATTTGACTAGTATCAACCAAATTCAAGTGTCATTAGGCATACACAAGTGAAACAACGGAAACCTACCAAGATATGTGGAGAGCATATGTCTCTTCCACGGTCAGCCACTCTGCAATCAGGCTTCTGTTTAACCCTTCCCCTACCCCTTCTTTGAAAACCTTCCACATGATAGGAGAGCCACCCCTTCTGTAATGACCAGCAGCTCCTGAAGAAGAGTAAATTTCTTTTAACAGACCCCATGCTTCTGACATATCTAAGGGTTATATTCCAAGGAAATTTAAATTTGTGCATAATTTACATAGGCACAGATTTGGAAAAGGATGTTACATTTTCAAATATATATGGATATATAGATGTTTGTTTATATGTACATGTATGTATTCATATATCCATCTTATCTCAGGATTCCGTATTCAGATGAAGTTTCATACCTAACCGACACCTTGGGACACCCATTCATACATGGTTTTGAATTAGTACCCATGTACGTCTAGACTCTAACAAAAGTGTGACTTCAGCCAAGGCATCAATTAAATCTTAGTGAGAAGTTTACCAATTCCCGTGTTTATGTTTGTGATTGTTTTCAACTTGTAAACCTGATCCAGAGCTGCTATCAGAAAATTGACCAACTCTGCTCTCAAACATGACATCTACATTTGGTATCTAACATAACTTGTCCTCCTCAGCTGAAAATTTTGATTTTGGAACAAATTTCTCGAGCTTTTAACTCAACACCTCTTGCTCACTAGCTAACAGGAGTGAGAGAATTTTCCAGAAGATCTATTATACAACAATTGCATTGATCCATTTCAAGACCAGGAAGATAGCAAGGCAACAACCCACATACCAGAAGCATTTGTATTAAACATTTCATCAAATGCCTGGCAGTTTTAGAAACACTTTGGTGAGCTGCTGGTCATAGACACTATTGAACTGAGGTGCCTGGGTGGCTCAGTTAGTTAAGCATCCGCCTCTTGATTTTGGCTCAGGTCATGATCTCAGGATTGTGAGACTGAGTCCCACATTGGGGTATGTGCTGGGTATTGAGCCTGCTTAAGATTCTCTCTCTCTTTCTTCCTCTGCCCCTCCCTCCTCTTAAAAACTATTGAACCTGTTCTTTACCTGTCTCAGATGTGCATGTTTCAGACATAAAAAACAGTAAAAGAGAGGAGGAAATCAAAACAACAAACAAAATAAAGTTAAAGCCATGCTCATCTGCTAAGAGACTCATGCCCTGTCTCCCTGGTCATTTTTGGAAAGTCATATTTACAAATATGGCCCATCTCATTTCTAAATCACCATAGTTCAACCATACTCTGTCCAGAACCATGATCTCAGTAGATTGTTGACACCACACTTCTCCCTTTTTCTAAAATGGTTCCCATGACAAAGGTTAACCCCATAACACATCCTATATAATAGCCTCTCACAGTGAGTAGGGAGGTGGAGGCATTCTCAGGCTCTCATAAAATCTAGATGGGGGAGAAGAGTATCAGGCGGGGTTGGGACTATTCTGTTAGGAGTGCTTTCAGGCTCTAATTTTTCTGTGATGGGAAAAAATAACTTGTTTCAAAAGCAAGATGTCAATGTTATTTTTAGCTGTCAATCCCATTTTGTGCAAGGAACTCAGTTTTAGGTATTGATCACTTTTTGTACAAGGAATTCAAGATTTCTCTTTCTCTTTTACTATAATAAGAGCAAATACATACAAAGTGTTCCAACCAAACTAATTTCAGAGCTATTTAACTAACCTTCAAAATAAGGTTTTGCCAAACAAAGAGATGATCTATGTTATAACCAAACAAAGGGAAAGTCACCCAAACAAAGAGATGATCTATGTTATAAAATATTTGTAATCGTCCACTAATATAAGTGATATGTGAAATGTGGATATGTGAATTGTTTGCCTTTCCGGGTAACTAGCTGGAAACCGTACAAACTTTGATAGTCAAAGGACTTCTTCCAGGGACATTCATCTGTAACTCATTCATCTGTAAAAAGCAAAAGGCTTTTTATTTTAGATGGATAGCTACCTACTCGGTATCTATATCCTGAGAACAAAGCCAAAATGGACTGAATTGACTACATTTTCCTCCTTTCATCTGAGTGTTTGGTTTCATATAAATATTTGAGTACAAGGCCTTCTCCGAGTTTTTTTTAACTTTAATAAAGAAAAATTTATTTCTTCATTTCTAACCATAGCTGATGAAATGTGGCTCTGGACAATACATCACCAGGAAAGGAGAGGTTGTACAACTTTCTGAGAACTCAATGAAATATAGAGCCATTTTGATTATCTGTAACCATGACTCCCTACTTAGATTGGCTTCTTTCATTTCTTTTGTTCAAATCACACTTATCAAAATGCCTGATGAAATATCTTAAGCATCTTGCCTCTCCTTTGTGTGGTACTGAGAATGTAATTTGGAGAGTCAAGAACAATTACCACCTTTGTTGTGTTCCACCTTATACCACTCGTCTGCACTTAAAACATTGTGGCCCAGGAGTAATACTTTTCTATGGAGAGCCACCACGGTGTTATTAATAAACAACTACTCTGATGATAAATCAATATTTGGCTTCTAATAATAGGAGGAGTGTCATTTTTATCTCTTGTTCCTGGAATGCCAAATGTTCCTAACTTCGGTTTTGGACTAAAGAAAGTATAATTACAGTTATAGTAATGGAAGTAAAAGGATTTTTTTTAAAATCCATTCCTTTGTTACACAGAAATATTGTCAAAAGTTTCTTCAAGTTTGGACATCCCAGTTTAAATATATCCTAGTGAAAGATTTAAATATATTTAAGTATATCCTAGCGTAGCTCCCAGAATTTGGGGAAGTTGAATGTTGCCCGTCATGGAAAGCCATTATTGATTTCATATTGGTTGGAATCATGGCCACAGCAGGAAGACAGGAGTCATGCTTTCTTGCTGAGCTCTGTCTTGGGACCAACAGAATTCAGTTTCACTGCCAGCTGTATCTTGGAGCACATAGTGCCAATCTCACAGAAGTAATCTTCCTCTGCTACATTTATTCCATATTTCTGCCCACTCTCATCAGCTCTTCATCTCCCCCAATCTCTCCCTTTCCCTTTCTGTGATGTCTCTTGAGAATTTGCCTCTAATTTCATGGCTTAAATTATTACATCTATAGATGTTTCTCAAGTAAATATTTCCATCCTAACCCCTCCAAGGTGTTCTATAGCTTCATTTCAATAACATGCTGGACATCTTCATCTGACTTCTATCAAGCCCCTCAAATCCAACAGATCCAAAATAGAACACATCTTTGTCCCCTATCAATCAGGATCTCCTCCAGACTGTCCCCATCATCCCAACAACTAGGTATCAAACCTGGCCTTTCTTACCCTTCCCTCTCTCTTTATTCCCACCAGCTGCCCACTTCTGTTGATCCTACCTGTGTGATCTGTCCCATTCATTCATTTTTGCCTTACCAGAGCCCTATTTCAATTCCTCCTTATCCTGGATCTGTGGTATGGGCCTGGCATCCTAACTGGTTTGGATACTACCTCCTGGCTCTCTGCCCCACATTCCATCTTATGTACAACTGCCAGACACCTTCCATTACTCTGATCCTCAGAAACCTGCATCCTTCAGTTGCCTAAGAATCTGTCTCCCAGGGGTGGCTGTGAGTAGTGGAATAGTGGCTCCAGCAGCTCGCCTAGTTGGCTCAGCCCACAGAGGTAGGCAGCAAGTGATTCTCTCTGAGGATTTACTGTTAACACCCTCCTGCTCCTTTTCTTCTGTTATAGGTCCTTTATTCCATGCTCTCTTGGGTTCAGGAAAAGATCTAGAATTGGACTGCCTGTGTCCTGAGTCTGGTCTTGCCATTTATTAGAATGGTGATCTTAAGGAAGGTGTTCAACCTCTTCAACACAGAGGGGTTTTTTTAACTGTAAAATGGGGATAAGGACACCTGGGCAGCTCAGTGGGTTAAAGCCTCTGCTTTAGGCTCAGGTCATGATCTCAGGGTCCTGGGATCGAGGCCTGCATAGGGCTTTCTGCTCAGCGGGGAGCCTGCTTCCTCCTTTCACTCTCTCTCTGCCTGCCTCTCTGCCTACTTGTGATCTCTTTCTCTCTGTGTCAAATAAATAAATAAAATAAAATCTTAAAATAAATAAATAAATAAAATGGGGATAAAAGAGGGACAATAAAATGATGTGATTAGACCATGGACTCTGAAGCCTAACGTACCTAGAATTTTATTACAGCTCCACCACTAACTGGAGCCCCCATCTCCATGCATACCTAGAAAGCAGCAGAAGGATGAGGAAACACTTCATTAAGAAGGTAACATTTGAGGTGACATTTGGGGGTGCGTAGGAATTTGACTGGGGCTGTGGGAGGAAGGAGAAGTCTTCTTAGCAGAAGAAACAGGCTAAGCCCAGGCCAAGAGATTAGAAAGTACTACCTTGCCCTAATGATCTGACTGTCTCACCCTTTTCTGGAGCCAGCAGAATACAGAACATGGTAGTAGTGGACATGCACATACACGCACACACACACGTAGGCACATACATGCACACACATGCACACGTGCACACGAGCAGGAGAATGAAAACACGGATCCTCAGAGAGAGCCACTTGTTGCCTATCTTTGTGGGCTGATTCTGCAGCGGTGAGAAAAAACAAAAGAAAGATTCAAGAAATTAACACAATATTGATGGGGGCTATAACGATGATTAGATTATGATTATTTTCATTTTCTTTAAATTTGGGTTTGTTTTTCAATTTTTCTGTACTAGACATGTAAATTTTCATAATTAATCAGAAAAAAATTAAGTTGTTCCTCCCTGCTGAAATTTCCAGCTTCTGCATTTCTTTGCCCAAAAAATCTTTTTCTTGAAGCACCTGGGTGGTTCAGTTAGTTAAGCATTTGCCTTTGACTCAGGTCATGATCCTAGGGTCCTGGGATAGGTCCTGGAACAGCCCCCTCCCCCCCGAATAGGGCTCCCTGCTCAGCAAGAGAGTCTGCTTCTCCCTCTCCCTCTTTCCCTCCCGCCTGCTAGTGCTCTCTCCCACCCTCCTGTCTTTCTCTTTCTCAAATAAATAAAAATCTTTACAAATATCCTCTTAAAAATCTTTTTCCTTATTTTCCTGGACCCAGAAAATTACACAGGACCTCTGAATTAGCTCGATTGCCTGATTCACCCCTTTATTCAATTGGTTTTGAGAGTCAAAGACTGAAAGAAGGTCTGTCTTAAGATTTGTATGGATCTAGTCAGGTACTTCTGGTTGCCAGGTAGCAGACATTCATAATCAACCAGAGCACTGTCTCTAATAGATTGGCAGACATGGCTTAGGATCCAGGCAGCCACTAAGCTGCCTTAGTGAGCATTGAGACAAAGCCTACTTGCCAATGCATTATCAGTTTGTACATCTGCATAACCTTAGCACACAAAACACCACCAAAAGGGAGTACCCCTGGTCAGGCCGCTTTCCGTGACTGTGCCCCATCCATACAAAACAACAGTAAGTCAACAGTGCAAGTGGCAACTCATGTGAACACTTGCTTGACTTCCACTTGGCAGCCTGTGGCCCGGACTGGGAGCAAGGCTGTGTCTAGGTACTCCCTGGAGTGATCAGGCGATTTCAGGGGGCCACACGTGAAAATATCTCACTAATGTAGGAAGAAGTTCCATACTAGGGGCCAATAGACAGGTTCTGTCTGCACCACCTTGATCCACTCAGTGTTTTTAAAATATGAATTGGTTGCACCATGTAAAAAAGAGGAAATTTTGTATACAAGTCTGGATTTCTCGCTTCTCTGGAAAAATAAATAGAAAGGGCAATAAGGAACCAATTTTCCACCTGGTGACAACTGGCTGGAGTAAGAAGAGACAGGGCGTGTACTCTCTAGCCCAGCTCAATTTCCCCACCCCTCTTGTCTCCTAGACTGCACAGTTCTACTCATTTGGGTAATTTGCCACCCTTGCTTTATGGCCATTTCACCTCCATAGAAAACCTACTGCATACAGTCCACGCACTATCTCTATGGGATTAACAATGGCCCTGTAAGATCATGTCTCTTGCTGCAGCCCAGAGGCATCTCTGATATTATTTACGATCCAGGTTACCTTCTTGTGTCTTCACCTTAAGGCAAGGAGCTTTGCTGCAAGCTCATTTACCCCCTGAAGACTGGAAGCTATTTAAAGTTCCAAAGAGATCTGAAGAACCCTTGAAATACTCCTGATCGTTCAGTGCGAAGGGGTTTTTTTTTGTTTGTTTTATTTTGCTTTGGTTTGTTTTGCCTTGTTTTTGTAGGATCAATCAATTGACTCAGCTAATTTGGCTTTCAATGATCATCACAGTCGGTTTAAATGTTTTCCTAAGGGTGGACTCTGTGGGGTCACAAGTGGTCTTTGCAGCCACACCAGGGCAAGTGTGTGTGCATGCAATCAACTGTCAAAGGAGAATCGGAAGATCCCAGCAGGACAACAACTTTCAGGTAACGAGGGATCATGGCACTTGCTTTCTCTCTGGAAGTCACATCCGTGGCCAAGAATTCCTTCTAGTCAAGGAGCCAGACCTGCTGACAGGTTTCAGAAAAGTTCAAGGAATGGTAACCTTCTATCCAAGACATAAAAGACATAAACACCAACTTTAGTGGACCGGAAGTGCAATCGCACTTGGAAAAATGATTCTGACCCTTCATTAATCGAAAGACCCACTAGATGCTTTAAAAGCATTAGTGGTTTTTATCCACTCCCTCACTCCAGACTGAAATTAAGCAAGGGATCTTTATGTGAAGAAAATGTTAGAAATTTACAGGTCAGGTCAAAAGGCCCTTGTTGTCATTACTGACAGCCCCAGACATTTAAGACTGAACCATGATGAGCACATCAGTGGGAAAATTAAATTTAAAGAATACAAGGTTCTGGCGGATAATCTTATAATAATCATTTCCACACAAGATAGAAGAATTCAGATACCTGAAAGTTAGACTCAATGTTATAGGTTGTTCTTCTTCAAGGTGTTTATGAGTGGACTGCCACCAACCAAAATGAATCCTGGTTAACCTAACAATTAGTTGTCACAGTAGTTCAATGGCACAGCTTTTTTCTCAAATGCCACTTCCCCTATGAAGCCCTTTTTGATCTCAAGGGAGCAATTGAGTCTCCCTTTTCTCCTCTTCTGAAGTACCTAATACTTAGGTCTGCCAGAGCACTTATCACATTGTTTTTACATGTTGCATCTTATTTCCAAGATTAAAAGCTTATTGTTGTGTCCCTGACACCTGGCACAACACTGTAGGATTTTTATAGATCAAGTGTTTGTGAAAGGTAGGAGGAAAAGAAGGAAGGAAAAAGGGAGGGAGAAAGAATGGAAGGAAACATGGACACTTAGCATTCCTTAACCAGGGGTCTGAGCAGCTCTTGCTGGGTCCTGGCACATTGCCTCCTGTGCCTTGAGCGTGCCTCCCACTTTCTCCCACTAGTGAATTCTTGTCATCTCTCAAGGTAGCTCAAAAGTCACTTCTTTCAGGAAGCCTTCTTGCATTCCTCTCCCACCTGCCCCACATCAGTTCTCATCTCTTCCATTCATGATGTTGTCTGTCATGTTGATCATGTATCTCTCTGCTAATTGTGAGCAACTTTAGACCAAGAATTTCCTTCTGTTCCTTCAATTGCCACGAGGAGATCCTGGCATAGAGGCTTCATAAATATTTCTTTTCTTTTTTTTTAAGATTTTATTTATTTATTTGACAGAGAGAGACACAGCAAGAGAGGGAACATCAGCAGGGGGAGTGGGAGAGGGAGAAGCAGGCTTCCCGCTGAGCAAGGAGCCCGACATTGGACTTGACCCTGGGACTCCGGGATCGTGACCTGAGCCGAAGGCAGATGCTTAACGACTGAGCCACCCAGGCACCCCCATAAATATTTCTTGAATGAGTAAATTGATAAATGGAAATCCCTAACACTTGCACATTAACCTAAAGGCTGCCTATCTTAAATTTCAAAAGTGACTTAAGAATTCCATTGTGGGAAAAAAAAAAAGAATTCCATTGTGAGGCATGCCTGGGTGGCTCAGTTGGTTAAGTGTCTGACTTCTGCTCACGTCATGACCCCAGGGTCCTTGGATCCAGCCCTACATGGGGCTCCCTGCTTAGTGGGGAGTCCACTTCTCCTCCTCCCTCTCCCGCTGCACCTCCATCTCCCTCTACCCCTCTCCCCCACTCGTGCTCTCTCTCAAATAAATCAATAAAATCTCAAAAAAAAAAAAAAGAATTCCATCGTGAGCATATGGATTATCTACTTAATTATTCACATCAAAGTTTTAACTCTAGGGCTGCTGTTCTGTGTCCAGGGCGTTTCTAGTTTCAGACCACAAGTTTCTCAGTCAGTATCCAAGGGAGCATGGGGTAGAACTCATTTCAATATCAACCTCAAGAATAGAATGACTTAAAGGAAAATGCATTAAAAAATCAGATAATTCTTTTAAAGTCAAACTTAGAATGATACTCTAACATTCTTTCTGGTTTAAAGTATGATATTTGTGTTATTTTAAAGTGTTTCTATATTTCTTTATTACATGAAATGACATAGAAACAAACAAATTATGGTGAATGGACATAAAATTTCCAAGAGATTATTCAGCTTGGGTAGAAGAGGCTCTTGGAGGGGAATCTTAAGTTAGGGGACTGAGAGAATAAGCCTATGATGGCTAGAAAAGTAAACAAGGTTGAGGCCATGAAAGGCAGGCAGAAGTTTCAGTCACACTGTTAAGTTTGAACTTCATCCTAGAGGAGACGAAGAACCCCTCCCTGCAAACTTTCCCCAGAAGAACCATGTGACACTGCACGTCAGTGTGGTAGGTTGTATGGGAGATACCTGAGTCTGCTGAGGTGAAACCAAGGATGGAGGAGACAGACTGAAACAATTGTAAAGAAGGAATATCATTTGGTGACCGATTCCATGTGAGGTGTGAGGAAATCCCACCTTTGAATGTTTCTGATAAAATGATTTGTATAACCAAATACTTCTATTTTCTTTGTAGCTTGATTGCAAATTCGGTACTAGGTCAGAAGTGTAGATCTTATTACTAGTCATCCCCTTTAAATGCAGAAGAGAGACACTAAAGAAAAAAAATTGATAATGATATGATCCTAACGTGGGTCCCCCCCCGATTTATAACAGGCAGAGCATTTCCAATAAATCCAATGAAACTGAATTCTAATCAAGAATATGTTTCTCATGAATCAGAGATTTTATTTTGCTCCATTGGCTGCTTAAATTTTCAGTGAGCCTTTGATTAAGAAGCCTGTGCTAAAACTCTTGATATCAGGCACATGGCCATTTAATCAACACCACAAGATAACACAAAAAATGGGGCCTAAGAAAATTGGTCAAAGTATAAAGCTACAACAATCTATGTTAACAAAGATTTTAATACACACTTGACTAAAAGATGCATACAATGACTACTGAATCTCCATTCATAGGCAGCCAATGAGATTATGAATGAATTTATTAACTTCAAACAAAACTTCAGGTTGTACACTTAAAAAATTACAAACCATTTAAAAACGAAAATTAACAATGGAAGCAACAATGACTATAAAATATGATGGGATGACTTTAAAGAAAGGTTCAAGTATTGTTTGTAAAGTTCTTCAGACACTGGAGTCTTTGAGAAGTTTGTGCATTTCCCATCTTTGCATAGTAAAAACAAAAACGAAAACAAAAAACATACTACTTGGTAAAACTCCACAGCTCTATGTGATCATGTTTCATAACATGCACCTATGTGTACTGCTCATTTATCTAATAGGAGTAGCACTAATTCAGTGGGCTCATGCAGTATCCCGGGTGAGCAATGAAGTTAGCGCACACCTCCTCATCCAGGTGTCATTAAGTAATGCAGCAAAGAAGAGCGGATGAAATGGGAACTTGTCATCATTTAATGCTAACTCTTGTTGGGTAACAGTAAGATGGCGACACGCTTGGGCTTCAAGCTCAAATTAATAAAAAGAACTATTCTCACCACAAAAATCAGCAAATGAATGGCATGTGCAAGAGAAAAGACAGCAAAGAGTTCGGAACGACATAACCGAATACCACCCAAAATAATTACAATCCTTTGTTTATGGTTGGTATGGTTGCATTATCTTTCATCTTCATACACATGTAGCTTAAAGCTTGTGTATTTTACATATACACACAGATAATTTAACACTGGAACATAGGTGTGGTTACCTATGAAACTGCCAGTGTAACAAAAAGTTACACTGACATTTGCCATTATGTACATATTTGGGGACCACTGTGGTCTGATTTAAAACGTAACATCGCACACTTACAATGTTGTCTGTGAAATGCTCAAAAGTTAATAATATTTAACTTGCTTTGTAACCACCATGGTTTGGTTCTGTGAAGTCACATGTGGTGCCTCCCTGGAAGAGCAGTGAAATGTGTATGAGTGTACTTAGTAACAGGTGGAATCCGCCAGCAAGTAGGATCCAGCAACAAAGACATAAACAATACGGTGACAGGAGGAGATGCCAAGTAATCTGAGTTTCCTCTAGGCTGAAGGAGCCATCGCCACTAGGTGGAGGGATACAGCCTGTGTCTCATGAAGCCAAGAATAAGGCTGATAAACCTTGGAGATAGCCCTGTTGTTACAATGTAAATATACAGTTAGTTCTAGAGAAAGACTGCTGACCTGGGTAGCACCTAGTACTCAGAAAGCAGTAACAGGATTAAGAGGTCAGGTGGTGATCTGCTAGAGAATACCAAAATTAAGGTTTCTGCTCTAGGGCTGTGATATGGCCGCAATTCAAAATACCGGGGGGGGGTACACCCCACAGTTTTAAGCAGTACATTTTTAGCACATTATCCTTTCCAAAATCAAAGCAAAAATTGTGACTGGTGTCATGAATCTTGGTGTAAAGGGCCTGAAAGCCCAATCTAGCAACTCATTTGGTTGTCTTGAAGTGAAGAGACGATGGTGTGTCCTGGTCCTAAAAAGAGGACGTCGTGAGAGAAGTGCAGGCTTTCAGGGTGCGGGGCAGGGGGTGCTTCAGGAAAGCTCATCTCTAAGTGTTTAAGTGGGTGCTGACTGAAGGACTCACATACAAGTCTCTACATTCAAAAGCAAGTCAGGACCAGATTTCTTTATTCATGTATATACTACACACTTGAACAGAATCTATCTTGACCCTAAATGGAAGAAGAAAGCAGTGTCGGTGAAGGAAACTCAAGAGAGACTTGGGAACCCAGATTACATCTGCACATCTGCCTGGAGACCAAAGAAGATCACAAATTTGAGAATAGTAGAATTCCATCACAATTCAGAACATTCCACAGACTGGTAACACACTAGGGGCCCCCGACAAGATTTGTTGAGAACACAACACACAGACATAAAGCCCACGATAGCAACTCTCACAAGAAGGCAGCCACTGCCTTTGTGTCCATTACCAGCTTGCCAGTGGGGTTCTACCACACAGATATCAAGGCGGGGGGGATGAAGCATAAATGAGATATTGACAATAACAGCTGTGAATAAAATGGAAAGCGTAACTTTTTCCCCCAGTTTTTTAACATTGAAAAGTTATTTTTTAATTTAAGGCTTTAAGTTCATCCTCCTTTCACATTAAGACAAGGAAAGAAAACTGTCAAAACCAAAAATGCAAATCATGAGCTTGGCACTTTTGTGATTCATTTGAGAGGGTGTCTACTTTCTTACATTATATACATACATTTATAATGACATCAAAAAATGTTAGGCTTGTCAGTACATATATTTGCATTTACATTGTTGTGTTTTTAATATGGGTTATTTAGTTGTTTGTGTCCCCCCTGCCCCGCTTTTGCTTATTTTTGGTTTCAAGCATTTCATTTCGTTCAAGCCTTTCCTTGTTAACTTGCACCTGTTTTGTGCCCAAACTCCCTGCATCTGTGGCTACACCTGTCTTTTTGAAGCAGGCCCCCAAATCACTGCACATTGTGTTACCAGAGAAGAGAGAGAAAACAGCAAAAAGAACCCAAAAGATGGGGAGCAAACAATAAACTCCAAACTACAGAGAACCTTTACAAGAAAAATATTCCAGTACAGACAAGTGAAAATGATGTGTCAAAATCTCTTATTTCCATATTTACATTTATAAAAGGACTATACAATAGCATCATTGTTCAAATTCCAGCTCCCATTTCCAAAGGATGCTTGGTCCAGGCGACTACAGGAGGGGAGGGGACTCAACAAGAGCAGAGGTCTGTGGAGTGTCTCATGGCCCGGCCTAGACGAGGGGGTGAGGGCTGGGTAGCATCCCCGTGTTCCCCGGGCCATCTTCACCTTGGGAATTCAGCTGCGGGTTTTGCTGTGGATGGACTTGCTAGCTGCTTGTTGTAGATAGCCATGCGGATTTTACCCTTTCGAAAATTAGATCTTCATGCCACTGGAGTGTGTCATTGGTAGGAAAAGAAAAAAAAATCATGCCAAATCATTTAGAAGGTAGTAAGTGCCAGCAGGCTGAGGAAAGAAAAAAAAATCATTTGCTATTTTTTAATGGTTCTTTTATTGCACTTAATTTTCCGTTATTGTTCCTTCTTCCTTTAGTTAGAAAAAAAAAAGATTCGGAAATAGTTCTTTTTATAACATTGTCTTTTATCCCCTTTTCTTGACAGGTGGTGAGAGGGGTTCTTTGAAATTCTTTCCCCAAAGGACAGTTTCCTGTTACCCCATCCCTGTCCCCCAACTTCATTGCTGTGGTCATTACCACCCAGCAGTCTTGCTTACAGACGGAACAGTTCCGGCAACAGTGCAACGGGTCTGTCACACCCAGAATCCAAAGGTGCAAGACACCGTTCACCCGCTGCCACCGCAGACTCAAATGGGGCCCTGCTGAGTGGGATCGAACCTCCTCTTCTTGACATTTCTTCCAGAGATGCAGGCAGAGGGGGAAAAATCCACAATATTAATCAGATCATGATGAGAGGAGGGTGATGATAATGACAACAACGCTAGTTCCAGAGCAAAGTAATCAACTCACACGGGGGGGCAGCCTTCCCAAAATAACTGAAGACGCGGAACAGCTCACACGTTTGAGTGTCTTTACGACATCTCTGCTAGAGTACATCCATTTGTAAAGACTCAAAGAAGCTTCGAGTTGTGCATTTTAAATCACTGGAAGCCTCCGCAGACCAATTGGTCTCTTATTTCGGAAGTAAAGGCTACGGGCTAATTTTAACCAGACGAATATGACAAGAAGGGCTCTTCCCACATTCTAGGGGCCTATTAGGGGAGCTGTGCAAAACTCTGAAGGGCTCTTAGCTGCCTCCTTCCAGGACTTGAGAGTTCTCTATCAGTGGATCAGCCTTTGCTGAGGAGGGCCAAGAGCCTGGTTCTACTCAGTTATCTTGCTGCCTTGATGTGTGAGCTCTTACCCCACCATGGAACAAGCATTTTTCGTATCTAGTAAGTTGAAAACCAGAGTGCACGGTAAGACAGTACACTCCAAGGAGAATGGACACAGGCTCAGGTTAGTTAAGCAAATGCAGCAGTTAAGCCTAGTGGAAATAAGCAAGTTAAAATGCCTTGCTCACAGTGTCCAGTCTCCTAAAAAGTGGTTCCTACATTGAAAAAGAGAAAAAGAAAAGAACCAGCAAGACACTACAAGGCAACAACAGAAGTTGGCTGCAACCTCCCCATGGTCTGGCTTCATGTGGGGCATCAAGCAAGGGGGCTCATGCATTTCGTCTGCGCACTGTGCGGGTGCAATGCTGCCACCGAGGCTTCATGCAAGACTGGAGCCCGGGGAGGCCCCGAGATCCCTCTCTCCCCTGCCCACTCCGGGCCAGCTGGATCCCCTTTCAGCCCTAAGTGCCAAAAAATTACTGTGTGTTCCTCCTCCTTCCCACCACGTAATTCAAAATAAAAACAATACCAAAGCTCAAAATATGCATAAGGCATCCCGCAAAGTTTTCATTTCTCCCAAGATGACCACTTTGATACTTCTCTTTTGAAAGAACAAAAATTAAAAAAAATAAATCTTGAAAGAAAATCTCTCTTTTCTTTTAAAAGGCTTCATTAAAATGGCTTCAGTAATGGCCTAAGCCTGTGGTTTGTTGGCCTAGCAGGTATTTGCAACGGTGCTACTTCCTTTTTACCCCAGCCCCTGTCACCTCCAACAACCCTCTTTTGAGTCAATATTCTTGATTGCTGCTGCTTTGGGATCCAAAAGGGACCTCTCCCATAATGCATCTGGCACAGAGTTTGTTTGCCTCAGAGCACAGGACCTGTGCCTACTACCCACACTCACTGCCCATGAGGGTAGGTATATAAGGAACAACTCTACCTGAGTCCCATGAGGAAAAACAAGGACTGCTTGACCTTGCCAGATGACCCTGAAGGACCAGGGCTCCAACCAACTTAGCTATCTATTGCTGGAATTGAAGAGAAATGCGAAACTAATGTCCTCTCAATTAAAAACAAATATAGAGGAAAGATCAAGCCAGCTAGGGCTGTCCGTGTAAATGACTACATTGCTCACGTCTAAATTCCCGTATTCAAATTTGGGGAATGGCAGATAAATTGCCATGTCCAAGGTCTTAACTGCAATCCAGTTCATCTTTAACTGGAGATATGAATTCCCATTTCAGCCTGATATACAGTCATCCAGTGTCCAAAAGCTCATGCTCCTTTTCAAAGTCAGTGTTGGAAGTTTAGATTGCATTATTTTAAAGAAAATCTATTCAATGGGGTGAAAGGGTTCTGAGGTCAGGCCAGGAGGCCATGCCACCCTGTAGAACCATGTATTTCTACGGGAATATGGACTCTGAATATCAACAGGGCACTGTATTTCCCCTACAGACGTCCGAGCAGGAGGAAGGCAGGGCCCTGTGATGAGGACAGAGAGGGACATTCCTGTGGCAGGCAGACTGTGAGGGCTCCTCACATATCAACTGCCAAACTACCATGGTGAGTTGTGACAACTCAACATATATTGAAAACTGCCTGCCCTGAATTTTCTACATGAAAACAATCTCTTTTTTTTTCATTTTAATGTGAAAGCACAACTTTCACAGGTAGATGTTCACCATCTCCCTTCCTCAACTGTTTCATTTGAATTCCCTCTGTTCACAAGGATTGGGAAGGCAACAAACTTTTTCATCATAACCCATAAGGTATTTCTGGATCATTGTACAATATTAGCATAATCCATAAGCTTTGCTTTGACCCAGTTTTCATCAATCCTGATGATGTCTGAAAAACCTGTACTTTTGTCTACAATACATGTTATATACATATACATCTATACAACATTAAAACAAAGCTCATCAGGTAACAACACCAATCTCTGGTTTATAAAGCCTTTAGTTATTTCAAGGGTATATATTTACCCACTGCTGTCACCTTTCTATCTTTCCATAGTGAGTCATCACCGCTCAACAAGAACCCTTCACTCAACCCCTCCTAGGAGACCCCTCCTTAGCCACCTTTGACAGCATTCACTTCCCCAGAGGGCTGTCAGGGAGCTGACCTTGGGTCTTCCTGGCTAGCCTGCTAAGAAAGTGCCTAACCCAGGAGCTGCAGGGTTTAAGAGAATTAAGCTCCTCGTTTCCCACTGCGATATGGTCATGGAATTCAGATAAGCAGCAGTTTGGTTTTCCTCATAGAAAGATTAGCTACAATTGATTCCATTTCCTAATTCTATAAAATCAAAAACAAAACAAAAGACATTTACTCTTTTGAGAAAATAGAATGAGCAATATTAAATTCCTTTCAAATTTCATCCAACTTGACATTCAGAGTTTCAACTTTCCTTGTGATAAACCCAGATATGATCCTTTACATATCATTTATGTGAGTACCTTTTCTTTAACCTTTTCTTTAGCATGTCCTCAGAAATAGAATACAGGTCAAACAGAATTGCTTATGGTCACAATCAGGCTCAGTAAGAACTTGTGACCCAAGTAACTTCTCATAGAGAGGAAATCATAGTTACTATACAGACTTATTAAAGTAACACTTTTAATGTCAAGAGCAGCTCTGCCAAACGTATGACCACCCCTGCCACTGAATTACATTGAGAGAGCAAGTGGTGGGAAAGTGCGATGTGGTAATAGGGCTCCATAGTCTGAGGCATGGTAACGTGGTTGGAAGAGCTCAAGACTCATCCTCAAATCCAATCAACAAACTGTATCACTGTTACCTTCAAGTTCTTTTCTTATTATCACCTAGAATTTCTCTTTCTGAGCACCATGGCTTATGGTGTTCATATACTTCATAGGCATATAAATAACTACATTGCTCACATCTCACTCCTATATTCAAATTTAGGGAATATCCAATAAAAAGCCATGTGCAAGGTGGGAATGGCAATTCTGTTCATTTCCAAATAGAAACATGAAAACCTCTTTTCATATATTTGTTACCTTTCCTAAGATTTAGAGAAGATGCCACAGAATGGTCCTTCATCTACTTGATTCTTCTAATGTCTAGTAAAAGCAGCAGCCCTAAAAATCTAATCAAGCAGCATTACTATTCAAAACTGAACAGAGGCCATGAGTCTCCATGAGTCAACCAGGACCAAGGTTTGCAATACTCTGCAGTACAGTCCTTAGCTTTACTCTGTGTGTGTAGGTGATGGAGAGGAAAAGGAACATGGGGGCAGTGGGCTTGTAAAAAGATGCAGATTTGGGAGAAAAGTTGTACAGTTTGGTGTGCCCAGAACCTACCTTCATTTTTCACAAGATTTCTCAGAGAAAAGTACTAATGCTCCAAAGACTGGGAATCCATAAACTATCTACTTCTGGAGTATGGGATTAACTGAAGTTACTACACATTATCCCATGTATCAGAATATGTTCAATAAAATAACCTACTAAATAAAGCAATTTTTTTCCTTCTCGAGAGTTTTATAACATTGTTTATGGAAATCTTGCTTGCATTAAGCAAAGCTTGCAGACTCTATTATTCCACTAGAAAGATGTCATCTAGACTTATACTGTTTTTTCTCACAATTATCTTGACCAAACTTCATTATCATTTATTCACACAGAGGTGCACACAGTCACACATGCATGCATACTCACATATGCTCATGCTTTTCACCACCTATTTCAGAGGAAATATAGCTTAAGAAAAAAATCTACAGAGAATGGCAGACATTGTCAGGGGCCAGAGCATAGCTGTTTTCTCATTTATACTTGCACAGATCATGTATGATATGACACTTTTTCCACATTTAAATGGCTCACAGTGTTCCACCCCAAGAAATGTGACTTTAGGAAATAGCAATTCTTCCCCTGAGCAGTTAATATGTTTTCCTTTAATCTAAAAATTTATGGACCCTCCAATTCTTCAGGCAACTTTGCTACTTGCTTTGCTTTGCTCTTTTAGTAAAACACAATTCCAGGAAGGATTTCCAATGACAGTATTTAGAGCAATCTCTTTTACAAACTATTTCCTACTTCTGATCCTAAATGACCTTCTTTTGTATTTACATTGAACTCAATGAAAAACTCAAACACTTTCAGTTCAACTAACAAATAACTTCTAGATCAATAGTCTCCAAAATCCCCAAGTAGGGGAAAACCTAACCTGCATCATTGGGCACCCAAAGCCTTTTCTCCAAAGTAGAAGTCGTAGTTTAACGTTTAATGTAAACCACGTGATTGCTATTAAAATCTAAAGCAAATTCAGATAGCAACAAATAGTTATTACAAAGAGCAGTGGCTCCTCCAAGTTTAAACTCCTAAAACTCAAGAATTATTCTGTTTTTGCTTTTTTCTTTGCTTTAGGTCATGAAGATACTTCACATTATCATGTGCCTCCCTACAATGTTTTCCTTGACAGTAATTATTAGGGTCACAGGGCACAGGAACAAGGGGCATTGGCTTAGCGCAGCAGTACGCATGTCTGCACAGTAGTCCCCACTCGGCGGTCGGCAGGGGCTGTTTCTCATCTCACTAGGTGTCCATTTCCCCTTCCCTTTCTCTGTTCTTCTGATGATTAGACATGTCTCTCAGATATAAATAATCTGCACAGGGCCTAATCCACTTATATACACAGTGATAAAGGCTTTTCCATTTTTCCCCAAAGAAACATGCAATTCAAGCTGTGCACTAGGCCAGGCCACTGTTTTGAGGTCCTGCTACAGAACAGTGCTCTTGTCTCCAAAGGCTGAGATGGTCAATTTGGCAGTGTGTGTGGCTGGATAGCAAAAGATGCACAGGACTGTTTTCCAGTCCTTGAAACTGGGGCTTCCTGATGCCAGGAAGGCTTAAGCTTGGGCACAAGCCAAATTTATTTTTCTTGAAGCATATTTATGAAAAAGTTTAAGGGAGCATTATAAATTAATAACAGATCATGGAAATACCACATGTGCAATGACTTTTTTACAATAATATGGCACTAAGAAAAATTTTTTGCTTGAATTAGGCCAGCCAAAACCCAACAACAACAACAAAAATATATGTCTTTTGTTGTTGTTAGGTATCCTGAGTGATTCACTATCTGGGCAATGTTTTGTTCCTACCACAAGGAGAAATTCAAATTGGAGTCGCCCATTTTGTGTGTGTTCTTGAAAACACAATGATGCCAAAACTACTGTTTCAGCAACCAACTTCATGTTTACAAACATCTCTGTAAAAAGGAAGTACCATTTGATAACAACTTTCCAAGTTGAAGGCACTCAACAACTTGCAGGCTTACTCATTAAATCTTAATATAACAAAATTAGTAGAAAATGTTGAATATATTGAAATCATCATGTGGTTTGTTTTTCCTCCATAATCAGTTTCTAATAACATTTTATTGTTATTGGTTTCAATATTTTGAATTCAGAATTCAAAATGTAAAATAGCGAAAAGTTTATAATTAATGCAATTATTCAGATAATTCAAGTAAAATACTTCCTCTATTGAGTAACCAGATGGAGGCAGAATGGGCTTTGAGTTTAGGTAATGGTCTTATTTCCCCCTTAAATTTGTTCCTATAGATCTGGTTGGGACTTAATTTATCACAGGGAGTATTTGGCACAGGAAGTTTTATCTATAAATCATCATAATCAAGCCACCACAGTATGAAAGGAAATAAAAAGTAATTATCCAATGAATCGGAGCTATGAAAACACCTAAATTTGATAAGATAGCTTTACAAATTTTGATCATAATTAAGGTTGATTTGTGAATATCTGCCATGTGTATTCAAACAAACTTAGTTCAGTGATGCATGCATAGTCCAAACTAAAAGGTCACTATGGAAGTATACCAGTTAATTTGCAGTTAATTAGAAAATATTTAGGTATCACCATGCCACAGATTTCAAATTCCAATGTGAAACCAATTCGGTTGGTTAGGAAATTAGTAAAATTTTTTAAACCTATTTTTTATAAAATAATGAAGCTTTTCAAATCACAAAGCTACACATAATATGTTATGTGTGAAAAAATAAAGAACAAATAGTTATGTAGGTTGTGAAAACCTCAAAATGTCAGTGGACTATACACCAGTTTTAGACACAAAGGATTCATATTCACTTATTTCTGACTACCTACTTTCCTAATCATGTATAAAGAACATTATTTCAGGATGCTTGCTCCTAAAAGCTGGAGTGTCTTCTCCTGAAGAACCTCTCCTTTGTTCTCCTGAAGCTCATGCATGTGGAATGCCTTCCACATTTCCTGTCCTCCCACTAGCCTGAAGCTGACATTTGAGGTTCCATGTTTCTTCTCTCCTAACCCAATCCTCAATAAAAATATTTACTCGTAGCAGTTTAGTGTTAAACCTGGCAATCTTGTAGCAGGAACTCAAAACTTGGTTATGTAAGCAGAAAAGAGAAATGCCAGAGCGACTGAGAAGCAGACATGCGCCGTTGCTTACTTAAATCCCCATCCTGTGCCCCCAAGGACAATAGCTGCTACCAGGATGGCACCAGCGATGGAGCCTATTATGAGATTGGTGGCACTAGGACCTGTGACAAAGGATCATGGGAAGAAAGTCATATGAGCCAACGACTGTCATTAGCACAAGGGAAAGGCAGTTAAGCGGTTTCAGGAAGTAAATACCCTGCAAAAAATAAATTGCCAAACACTTCAATCACCTTTATTGACTTAGCTTAATTGCACTTCCAATGCTATGGAGAGCTAGTGCTTGGAGAGGGAATGGCCTCCACAGCTAAAGCTTCTACACCATTGACAAGTTCCTTTAAATTCACCTTCCACTGAATTGGAAGCAAACGCACCCCAATGGCCGGCACTGCCCGTCTTTCTCTTCTTCCTCCTTCCCAATATCATGAAACGAACAAGCAAAAGAGCACATCAAGAACACAGATGGATTAGAATTAGCTCAACCTGACTGGCCCATGAAGGCAGGAAAAGAGGGGGAAATATTCTAATCAAGTGCTCTTTCAAGCCCCACACCAAGTGGTCCAAAGGGTACTTTTTTTTTAATCTCCCACATGGAAACAGTTCACATTTAAAAGTCAGAAGGTAGTTACTAATAAAGATCTGACTTTGAAGCCTCACTCTCAGAGATGCACTTCTTCACTGTAAGGATCCATACAGTGTTGAAACAACAATGGTGGGCGGTTCCAAAGGCAAGATAGGGAGGAAGCCTAAAATTCATCTGGGGAATTCCATGGGAAATGGAAATGGCATTCTGCAGGTTCAACTGAGACTCTCTTTTGAATTCCCTTTTGCAAATTGAGGTTTGGAGATAGATTTTAAAAAGGGAGCGGAAAGGACAGCAAGACAGAAAACACAAAGTGGAGTTTCCATCAATTGTTTGAGTCAGAGGTGATACATAGGACAGCACATCCTCTCCACTCACAGGGGAAAATGCCTTCACTCTCAAGTTTTCAATGTAAGCAACATTAACTTTAGTACAAGAATTATTCTGAACATCACATTCTTCCGAATGCTAATACCTAGGTACAGGGCCCTTAACAGCAAAATACTTCCAGTCATAACTGAATATCCTGTTCCAGAAGTCACAAAGCCACTTTAAGTATTTTCCCTAAACCCCTCAACTTTGTGACTATATTCATTTCTGTGTAAAAAATTCTCTTTTCTGCTCACATCGGTGCCCTCAACTGTGTACATAAATGGATGTCACTTTGAGCAGCACTAAAATTGCGTGCATCGCTTATTTTTAATTCAGAGACCACTGAGTGCTTCTCAGGGTGAGTAGAAAGGTGGGAGGACAGCTGCAGTGGGAGTTTGAGGGTGTGGTCTCTTCAGGATTGTGGGCTTGTGACACATTCTTAAGACTAACCACTGAGGTGGGCGCCTGGGTGGCTCAGTGGGTTAAAGCCTCTGCTTTTGGCTCAGGTCATGATCTCAGGGTCCTGGGATCGAGGCCCGCATTGGGCTCTCTGCTCAGCCGGGAGCCTGCTCCCTCCTCTCTCTCAGCCTGCCTCTCTGCCTCCTTGTAATCTCTCTCTCTCTTCTGTGTCATGTAAAAAAAAAAAAAAAAAAAAAAAAAAAAAAAAAAAAAAAAAGACTAACCACTGAGGTCCTACAGAACACACATCTCAGTGGCCTTCAGGAATGCACAAGTAATAACTCATAATAAGAGAGCAAGAAAGGCAGGCTGGTTACTCTGCATTGAGCACTTACTATGTGCCAGGTGTGGTTCTAAGCACGTTACAAATATGAGCTCTTTGGATCCTCACAAAAACCATACGAGGTAGGAATGATGACTAACCCTGTTTAATAGAAGAAATAGTGGCTTCTAGAATGTAGTGACAGAGGCAAGCTTTGAAGACTGATTTGTCTGACTCTAAAGCTTATGCTATAAATCAAGGGTCAGCAAGCTATAGCCCACTGGCCAAATCTGGTCCCACTTCCTGTTTTTGTGAAGATATCTGACTGAAAGACAGCCACACTCATTCCTTTTCATATTGTTTACAAGTTCCTTTTGTGCTAAGACAGCAGAGTCACAAGGTTGTGGTAAATATCCTGTGGCCAGCAAAGTCAAAACTATTTACACACGGGCCCCTTATGGAAAGTTTGTGAACCCCTGCTCTAATGAAACATTCCATTTATATGTGTTTCCTTCCCACACTTTAATACAGAAACATATTTTGAAACAAACACTGAGAAAATATTTATATTTCTGTGTACATTATGCTTTAGGCATGATTTGCACTTTACTATCTCAGAAAACAGACTGGGATTAGAATCAATACATAATTCATGATAAATGATTCCTGATTTACAATTATAAATAGAGGAGTAGAAATAAAAGCCCCTACTTCCCCTCCCCCCCAAAATCCCAAATACACAAAAAACCTCAAACCTTCTATCCATAGATTCCTTAGTGACTAAATGAACATGACACTATCAGCTAAGCTAGGAAGTATTAAAACAGTTTGTATTGTACTATTGTGGATTTTTAAAAAAATTATATTTATAATTTAGCAATTATGGCAAAATTTATAAATCAAAAGAAAATAATCAGCTAATAAACAAAAATAGTGATAGTGCATCAACCAAGGATAATAAATAACAAATCTATGTTTTGAAAAAAATACACTTATACGGACTTACCTGTCACAACCAGAAATAGGCACAAACCAACAAGACTGGAAGGGAGGATGAGAACAAAGGCAGGTAACAAGGACCATGCTTTACAACGAATGCCTTGGGGTGTTGCCTATCTCTAAGGCTCAAAGGGAAAATTATTAAAATGCATCCCTTAGTTGGTACACTGCAGCACATCACAATTATGGCCAATAAATAACTTTAAAAACATCACTGGAAAGATTTTTTTTTTAGAAAACAACCTTTCTTCAAGGAGGAATTTCACATAAATGTATATATAAAATTTCCCTTGGAAAAGGAATGTCACTTCTATATATAATCCAGTCAGCAGATCCAAGGTGAGATTTTACAAGAGTTTGTTTTCTCTAAAGATGTTACCTCTACCATACTACCTTCTTTTCTAAGGAGTAAAGAGAAAAAATATCTTTTCCAGTGTTTCTAGCTGCCTTGAGTTAACTAGCTTCACAGTCCCTAGCATCTGGATGTGAGTGAGCAGGTGCAAGTCTAGTCAAAGTCCTTCAAACCAGGGGAGAGAAGGTTCAGGTAATCTTCAACACAGAGCAAGACCTTCGGGCCTGCGTCCCTCTCTCTGCTGTTCAGTGTCTGGGTCTCCAGGCCCTGAATGGAAGAACATCTATGGGCTGTCATTACTGGGACTAAGGAGGAAAATGTGTAATAGGATCAAAACGCCCATAGTTTGGACCAGTTGAGTAGAGGGTATCCGGTGATTCCTTGAGACACTAGTACGTCATCCCTTGGGCCACTGGAAAGTGTTACCACCACCCTCATGAACACAAAGACAGCACAGGAAGGGGTATTTCTGTCATCTGTAAATGTTCTCTAGAGTTAGAGAGAGAGGAGAAAATTGCAATAAACTTTTGGACTGCAGATTAGCAACCTCATGACAGCAATATCCTGTGGAGAACTGAAGCTATTCTGAGGCTGTGGATCAAGCACAGAGTAACCTAAATAAAGGTGCCTCAAGAACTTATATTTCTGGGAGAGACTGACAGGCAAATGATACACACTTTACTTATTAATGCACTGGCTACTCTGAAGACAAAACCACCAGAAAATCGGCAACTATTCACTGAAGGTTTCGCAGATTTGGATAAATATATCTTTCTTCTTCATATTCTTAGGTCCCAAATATCTATATAAATTTCTAATTTGAATTATCTATTTAATATGAAAAAAATGAAGGCAATATCCTACATATCTTCTTTTAAAAAATTAAGCCAAAGCCTTCCCTATCACTTTAATTAAGTGGAAAATGTATTTTCTGAATGACTATCATTCAGATTATCTTAAAAAGAAGCTATAGCTATTGATAATTCCAAGTTGGATATGTGGATCTATTTGACTGGTGAAGATCGCGTTCATTAAAGGAATCCTAATTAAACACTCACATAAAAGCATTTTTTTTTGCCAATAAAAGATAATGACACTAAAAGGTCTGTATCTTGAAATGGCTTTTATAAGTAGAGGAGCAATGGAAGCTTTTGGACCATCGTCTTAATTGTGAAGACATCATAAGCACCCCAGTATTATTTTATGCCCCACATTGTTCCAGACAGGAGAAGGTTCTTCACTGCACAAGAAAACCACACAACATGAACACATCCAAGTCACGCCACGAGTTGCACCAACATGGGAACCACAACAACAAGACAACACAGGGTAGGGTCGGGTACCAAGGGTCAGCTCACACATCAGGAGCCAAACGGAAACACTCTGAAACTCACAAAGATGCTTACTCTATTCCCCACCCTGTGCCTCCAAAAATCACCCCCAGGGCCAGAATGGTGCCTGCCACAGCACCTATCAGCCTGCTTGTGGCCATGTTCACTGTGTGGAGGGAAAACGGAGATTTTTTTTTAACATAGGAAATTAATTACACACTGATTTTGCTAACACACAAAATAATCTAAGAAATGCTTTGAGAGTCAGTTAAATACCGACATCTTTCCTTTAAGATTTGAGAGGAAGGTCTACCTACACACTGAAAATACTTGAGGATAATTTCGGTAATTTTGAGGATAATTAAACCTCAAACTCCACAAACCCTTCTTAAAAACATCATCTCTTATAAATACTCTTAAACACATAAATAACCTAATTGGAATTAGAGTTCCTACAAGGAATGAGTTGGAGTTAAAATGTCACTTAAATTGCATAACAGCAGGTCTGGATTTTAATTACGAAGTAACAAACCATTAGTGTACTTTATAAACTTCTCAAACTGTAAAATAGGCCTAAGAAGCTATGCATTTTTAAAATTCGGAACTTTTTGTCCAATTTTGTGAAAATCCTTGCAAATTTAAAACAGTATCTTTAAGTGTATTTTCACGTGGAAGAGTGTATTTCATGTAACTCTGCAATGTTTGGGTTTCTGTCCCATTAGTTGGGCATTTAGTTGTTTTTTTTTTTATAGTTTCCAGTGCATAAATGATTTACTGAGAGAAATTTACTGAAGGGCACCGGAAAGCTTGGGACAGCCCAGTAGTAGATTACAAGTGGAGACACTCCATCCCCATACATCACCCTTTCCATACAGAGCCTTCGGAGACTGCAAAAAGGGCCTGCAATGAGCAGATGTCGCCAAGCTGCTCTCTACACAGGCCAGATGAAGCTTAGTGTTGAAGCAGGAAGGCAGATTATTTATGATTGAATGGGGGGGTGTGCAAGCATGTGGACATATATGCACTCTACCTCACCTCTGTGCGAATCAAAAGTACTGGCTTCAGATCATTTTACTAATGAAAAGAGAGATTTCACGTTGATAGGGCTGCATCACACAGGTTGTGTGCCAATTTGCAGTGAAGCAAAACAAAGAACTACAATTTGGACTCACAGTTTTTTAAGGCATAATACTGGGTTCATTGACCTTTTTGTCGAGCTACTCCACCATGGAAGAAAGAGAACCTTGGATCTCCAACCCTGGTGAGCAGCTGTACTTCATTTTATCACAGGGCAAACAATATGAGTGAGAGACTCTAGTTTTATCATTAGGTAGGCACAACCCAAGTTGTTCTTAAAAAGAAAAAAAATGATGGGAAACACAACAGAAAACAGAGAAAGTCTACTGAGGGCATTGAGGGGAATGGAAAGAAGACCAACATATAAGGTGGTGGTGATGTTTTCCAAATATGGCAATGCATTATAATCCAAAATAACCTAAACTATATCTCAGATTTCTAAATTGTGGAGGCTAATACTGGAATGAAAGGTATTATAGATATAAATACTCATTTTTTAAAGATCTTAGAGAATCACTGTCTTCAGAATACTAAATTAACAAGAATATATTATTCTGTGATTGATTGATTGATTTTGCTTAAGATTTGGGCATTGGCCCTCAGAGCCAAAAGGCATGAAAGTCCTATTATCTCTTCAGTTTTTATATGTTACAACTCTTTATAATGCTAAATTGTAGGAAAACACACACACATACACACACCTGTAAAATGTGGTGCCAAATGAATATTTGTTAACTTTTAAAAACGATAACTGCATGAATGATGAATAAAATAGCAATTTAAAGAGGCTTTTGTGTTTGCTACGGATGTAATTGTTCACTGTAGAATCAAGAAAATCAGAGAATCTGTCATGCGGGTTTTAGAAACCAACCAGAGTAAGGCATTGCTATGCTGCTTCAAATCCGCATTCCAGAAAGAGTCGATACTCTACAGATACAGTCTGTAATCTCTGCTGAGCAAGAATAATGATCTCCAAATTCTTAACTGATAACCACTCTTAACAGCAAAGCAAGATAAAATAAGTGGGAAAAGAGCTTTTTCAAAAGTATCCCCCCTCCTCGTTTGTCCGCCTTCCCTCCCACACTAGCCCCTTAACTCTGGTACACTGAAAGTGTATGTAAAGCACACTTGACTCTTCATCATGATACTTCACAGCACTATCTCTTCCAATGGGTCATGACTCAACCTGCTTTTAAACTGACATGAATTAATCGAGTGGCTTGCAAGTGGGTGGATTTTTACAGGGGACAAATTTGAAAACTGAGAGTTCAGCTGCTCCTCTCAGCTACAAAGGATATATCTTCTTATTAAAACAAACACAGCAACCCTTGAACCTTTGGGGCCCTATGTTGTCATTTTACTTCTGTACTAATTTATTAATGACTTAACTGTAATTGTTCATTCATTCACTCATTCATTTATTTGTTATCTGTTAACTGTCTTTTTTTGTTCCAGAACTATGCCAGGCACATGATGATACACCTTATTTTTCTTTGCATCCCACCAAACCTGGAGATGGAACTTGTAAAGACTCTAGCCAATAATGCAATCCCCCATGAGGGACTTGACTTTGTTCCCTAACTCATTAACATACTTACCTTCACTTTATACCTTGTTTGTGGAAATTCTTTATTACCTAGCAGCATGTCTTCATATTTGTTTCCTCATTAATTTCTGCTGTTTGTTGGTTTATTATTATCATTGTTTTTCATTTGGGTTCCCTGCTATCTAGGATCACATATGCTTAGAAGGCAGAATTTTTTAATAAGCATATAATATTAAGATACAAACTATATCTTTCCTACTTTTCACAAGACATTCTACTTTATATGTAGAATTCTTCCACAGAAAAGTCATACTTCAGATAGCAGGAAACTGTGCTTTTGAAACTGAAGAGTTGGGTTTTTTTTTTTCATACTTTTAGCGTTTCTGAAACAAAAAGGTGCATTATTTCATCCATGTGATTCTAATGAGCCAAAGGGGCTATAATCCTGCATGCCTTAATACTTCAAAGGCAGGAGGCATCAAAGCCATCATTTGTACTCTATAAGCCAAAGTTCTTTCTGCAGGGATTTATAATTTTGTTAAAATTTAAGATTATAAATAAATACTAAATATACGCTTTATACTTTAGAGTGTAATGTTGGCATGATGAACAGATATGTTTTCTAGCTCTGTATTTCAATGTTAGACACACAATCAGATCTCCTTACTCTTTTCCATAAAATTAAAAAATAAATTTAAGTTCATTTTCAGATACTTTGGGACAAATGTCTAAAAAAGATGAAAAACAAATTATTTCATATAAGAACATTATTTCAGTCAGTTTACACTGTCACTGAAAATATCATGGAGTTTTTCTGAACTCAGACAAAATAAACTCAGTTACTAAAAAAATTTTAAACCTGGAAAATCCTTAGGTTATTGATGTGGCCATTATTAATGAGAAAAATACATAGGTGATACATAATTATACATAAGCATAATCATATATGGTAAACATAATGTCTAATGGTCTGAACTATAAAATCAAAGATTTGTGCATTCACAAAGGAAGTCATCAACAAGATATATGCCAAAGGTACATGGAAACACTAAATAATATCCCTCAAGTAATTAAAACTTAGAAATTATTTTTCTCAAAATACTAAATGCTAATAGTATAATACTCCCTTGGCAGGTAATGGATCAGCTAACCAGCTTAATCATTGCCTGGTTACTATTTCACCCCTTGCACTTATGGCTATGCTGTGAGAACCAGCAGAATACCTGAATACTCAGCTTTAAATGAGGCAGTGCCCTATAACAGAGAAAGTATTCAGCTCAAGATCAGGTGATCTATGTTTGATTCTTGGCTCTGTCCCCATCTAGCGGTTAAACCGGATAATTAAGTTAGTTTTCTCCTTTGCAGAGCAATGGGTCTGGACTGAACGGCTACTAAGGTCCTTCTATCTTTGATTCGATGACTATGGACACAATGAGAGGGGCTGACCAAAGCTCCCAGGAACGGCCTCTGCCCAGTATCTTATCAACGAAAACATGTGATACATTCCAGTTTCTTCTCTCCCCTCCCATAATGGTGATGCGAATCATCCAATGAGAGATGTCCCACTGTATTGCATAATAAGCACTGTGCAAAGATGCCCACAAATTGTCAAAAATTACCAGTATTTCTACCGGTTCTCCCTTTAGCAGGTGGGAGTTCCAGGCCTTTTAAAGGGTGAAAACTGATTCTACCCCATGTGGACAAAATAATTTCTCTCCATGAATTCACTGGACACATGTCGGGAGAAGAGGCACCAGAAATGACAAGGTGGAGAATATGAGTGAAGCAATATGTAATATAAAATCCTTTTTAAAAAAATCCCTTCTCACATGGTCTTTGCTTTGAAATGCTATTTCCCGTCTTTTAATAATTTTGGTTTGAGAAGTTGGAGCAAATAAACGAGTGCTTTAAACTGTGGGTCAGCAAGTGCAGAGTGACTTCAATGGCAATATTTTATGTGCTTTTTTTTGGTCCCTACCCAGATAGAGAGGTTGAATTTTTATTCTTCCAGGAAGTTACTGTTAAAATAAAATACTCAAACCGCATTGGCTCATTTCTGATGCCCCCAAATCAGCTGAAAGGAAGTCACAGAATTCTCCTTGATTTTTACGAATTAGGCTTTGAGCCAGAGGCCTGCCATTGGAGACAATTTATCCTTTATGCCCATGTTAGGAATGAAAAATGCAACATTTTCAATTTTCTTTTAAAGGGTGAAAACTTATTCTACCTAACAAGAAAGCACACTGAAATTAAATAAAACTAAGTATTTTTAATATGCTGTCATTGTATCTATACAGAAAACCTTCATCTATGGATAAGACCGGCCAGATCATTTGGGTATGACTGTTATACCTGGCAAGCAATTGAGAAGCACCCACTGTGATTGGTAAGGCAAATGTCAACCAAACTAATTCAATCACGAGGAAGAATATATGGCAGTTAGAGGAAACCTGAGGTACCTCACAAGCTACTGAACCCACAGTCAAGAAAACACAGATTGTTTCAATATCTGGAGTTCATGACCTGCTCCTCTTCAACAGGCAACAGGACAAATGATTACTGATAAACTGAAGATCAGCACTAACGTGCACCACTTTACTTCCTTCACATGTTCCCAATGGGAAAGGAAGTAATGTTTATTAAATGCCTACAGTATGCCAAGGATATGTGGTTGTATGATTGTAGACGGTCAATAAATATTTGCTATCTACATAAAATTAGAGATAAAGTCCAGAGTTTCTCTCTTACCATTTTCTTTTAACCAGAGTATCAAAAATAAAATAAAAAGACTTACTACAAGGTGTCACACTTGGATTTCTGTTGTTTCTCATTTTGCTAGTGCATAAATAGAGTTTTCTATAGAGGCTGGAAAGATATTAATAACCATTATAGACAGAGCTATCATTTAGTCATACTAAAATTGCTTGCCTTTTCTGGAAGTCTAATAATTTGCAATAACGACAGCTCTTCATTTGTAGTAATTAATGGCTTTTTTCAATTTAATCAAGATTACCAGAGTCATGAGGATTTTAACAATTTTAGAACCAGTGGGTGCCTTTACTTCCCCTCGTGACTCCAGTGTCTTCGTTAAAAATGGAAAAAGAAAACATGCAACAGAAAAGAAACATGCCAGGATGTGTACATGGATTAGCTCTGAATTGTGGAATTAAGCATGATTTTATTTCCTTTTTTAATCTTTTCTGTATTTTCAAAATTCTCTATAATAAGCATGTATTACTTGAATGGCCATAAGAGTTATTTTTAAAAGGTAACATAGAAGATCATCACGGGGACAAGGAAAATAAGACGGAAGCCAGCCATGAATCTCCTCTTCTCTGGAACGCAGCTGCTCACGCCTCCAACTAAGCTTTCTAGGCATGGGTGGGTGGGGGAATGGGGAACAGACAGAAGCAGACACCTGATAGTCCTCCACCCCACTCAATGAAAGAGGACAGAGGCTAAGCCAATTGAGCTCTGCTCGTCTCTTCAGGCATCTTTTTACATTACTTGAAGAGACAGCATCTAGAGCTTTGGGAGAATGAAGAGAAACTAACATGACACGGAGGGAAAATCTGGAAAGCGTGAACGTCTGCTTCCCTTGTAAGAGCTTTAAATCTGCTCTAAATCTAACTTCTGAAGGTGGGTCCAAGAATTTTTTGTTCCAGTTCTAAAGTAACTAAAGACTGAATGTAAAAATGGAACTGGTTCGTTTTTACAAATAGAAGAAGGAGAGCAGAAATAGACTGTGAGGGTGTGACTATGATTCTTACAGAATTTTAATTTCATGGCCGTATTCCGCAAATGCACGGAGAGTGTTAAATACACCCACTATTACTGAATATTACACATGCACCCGGACCAGCTAAATCTCTTCAGGAATTGAGAACCATGGAGCTTCATACATTTTTGAAGTTCTATTTTCCCACATGGGCGATGCTGAAGTTCAGAGAGTTTAAATGTGTTTTCATGCAAAACTAAGCAGATCAAAATGATACTATTTCTATATGTGTTTTTCCTACCTGCAGGGAAAAAAAATCATGATAATTATTTATAAAATACCATTTGTGGTACCATGAAAAAGAAGAAGACATCATACATCACGATGTATGATGTCACTAGGATCCACGCATTGTACTAGTAACTGCGATTTCTCAGGTACAGTGCTGCAGATGCTGTAGTAAGCCTATTGCAACTGATGCCTTTTTTAGATCTTTGAAAATCCTACGAGGGCTTGGGAATGGGGGGAATAATGAGAAAGTGATTACCATGTTCATGAGGACAAGGACTACATTATAACACAATGTAATGGAAGACAATGGGCCTGAGACTGGGCCCTTGGGTCCTGGTCCCAGACCTGAGTCTGGTTACCTGGGTAACTATCAGATGTTACCTGGGTAACTATCAGATGTGACCTGACTTCAAGGCCTGGGTGTTCTCATCTGCAAAACGAGGGTGGTTCTAGATGGCCATTGAAATGCCTTCTAATTATAAAATTCTAAGGAGTGCCTGGGTGGCTCAGTCGGCTGAACATCTGACTCTTGATTCCGGCTCAGGTCATGATCTCAGGGTCATGGGATCGAGTCCTGAGTAGGGCTTCATGCTCAGCACAGAGTCTGCTTGAGATTCTCTCTCTCCTTCTAACCCTCCCCCTGCTCACTCATCCTAAATAAATAAATAGATAATAAATAAAATCTTTTTAAAAAATAAATAAAATTCTAATTTCTTTCCATCTGATGGCTGATTAAAACAAAGTCCAGACCTTTCATGTTCTCCCTGAAGACTTAAAGTTCTGTGAAGATTTTCAACTTCCTTCTAATCAAAAGTGTGTTTAAACAGAGCACAGAAGACAGCCATCTCCCTCTGGAGGGACTCAAATATTGAGGAAAGAGTAGAGTCTCATGTCAGCCAAAAAGATTGTATCTATTAGAAAACTGGCATGGTGTAGACAAACTGTAAAATGATTAAACATATGTGATTATGGAAAAAGAAGGTTTAAAGGAAAGAAAGGAAACTAGAAGGAAGGAAACTGGTATATTTACTTCTTCCTAATGTCAGTTCTAAACTAAGAGGAAATTTAAATATTTTTCTTTCAATACGTCATTCTAGAATCCTTAATTCTGCAGTAACCTGAATTATATATTTGAATGGCAAAAAAAGATATTCTGATGTGTCTCCTTTCAAGTCTATAAACTTGTTATACTGGCACCATTGGAAGAGTACCAACAAATTCAGTATGCAATGAATTGAAACTGAAATCACACAAACCCTTGGGTCCTTCATCCTTGGGGGGGTGAAGGTTCCTAACTGGATCCCGGATGCTGCAATCTGTCCCTGCCCAGGTGAAATCACAGATGCAGGTGGCTTCGTTACTACACACCTGTGAAGAACAAAGACCAGAGATGGCACATTTTCGTTGTGCTTTTCTGAATAATGGTGATAAATGTAAAAGAAACATGGGGCAGGGCAGAAACATTTAAAAACACTTTGAATTTTTTAAGACCCCCATGGTTGATAAGGAGAGACAGTGGGTACATTAAATTGTTGAATGGTGTCTTCTTATGAATTAGAGAGAGAGAGATCCATTAAAAAGAAGAAACTTTTAATTAAATGTTAATTGTTTACGTTGGAAAATTATTTAAGTGCACAAATGTCTGACAATGTAGTTTTTTTTCAGAAGTACTTGTTTCTAAAGAACGTACTTTAGAAACATATGCTTAATTCAAAAAATTAATAGGTCCTGGGCTTCAGTGGGAAGGCCAGTGATTAAAGACTAGAAGACATAAATCTCAAATGCCCTGTTTTACCTCACCATGTCCAATATTACATCTGTTTGGTGGCATTGTCCCAGCCAAATAAACACCCCGCCCACCACCCTTCTCTTAGTCAGCCAGACTGAAGAGCCCCCTGGCATGATCTTTGTCTCCTTTTGCTTGTCCTGGAGACCAAGCAGCATGCTGGCATTGGCTTGTTACTTAGATGAAATAAACCACCATCTGCAAACCGGAGACAGTGGTGTTTAAACTCTTATCTGCCTATGAGATACATTCAGAGACCGATTATTAGAGATGATAAATTGAATATAAGCTTATTGCTGTAAGAAGCTTTTTAATCTGAAATGCTATAATATCAAGATTACAAGTAATGAGGCTGAATTTGACCTTTTATTTAATAGGATGAAAAAGTGGGAGGGGTAGTAGAGAATGAAGGGCCTTTCTAGGCAATAAGTTTTATGATGTTTTCAGAGCATTAACTGAAAGGTCTCTCCGGTGCTTTTGTTTTAACACAGCGATTACTGCACATTGACTATGCAGAATGCTTTATGAAAAGCATCTAATTTAATCCTCGCACCAGCAGCCTAGTGGCTGAGAGAGGGTAAGTGGCTTATCCAAAGTCACCAGGAGAGCAAGAAGCAGAGCCGAAATTCAAACTCATGCTTCTTTCTAGCCTCCAAATCCATGCTCCAAATCACTCTAAATCAGCTATACTGCCTCCCCCCATAAGCCTAGGGTTCAACCAAACCCTCAATAGTCACTGGGCATGTCCTTCTTAGGCCTCTCTTCTTCATTATCCTCCATCATCTGCTAGCTATATTCTGAATTATGTTTACCTTCATTCCAGCAACTTCCTTTTATACTATCATCACTCTCAATTTCTTCATGTCTCTTTTTTTCCATTTCTAAAGTCTGTAAGAATTTTTTGAAATATCTTTCTTTGACTAAACCAATTTAAATAATTATTAAAATTTGTTTCTAGATATTAAGCCTAGGTTTGCCAGGAAGTGTCTGCCCAACCACTTCATAGAATTACAAATGTAATTCATTCAACTAGAAAAGTAGTTCATGGAATTACAAACACATGCAGGTGTGAGTAGAAAAAGCATCTTCTCTTCAGCTGGTAGTGGTCTGAGCAGAAGCATACTACTTGAAACATGTGAATTCTATCAGTGATCCAAGCTCTAGTCTACGTGACCTCGCACACACAATGCTCAGTGTACATGCTGTGTAGCTAAAAGGGAATTACTGGGAGGACTAAAGTTATTCTGAATGGTACAAAGTAATGCATGTGGTGTCTACAGCTCTTTTAAGAACCATATCAATTTTCTTCCAACTCTTTAGATGTCAAGCTATAGACAATGTGGTGAATACAAATAGCCACTGATAAAAGAAACAACAAGATAAAATCATATCAATACATATGGGTATTATTCTTAGCAGATAAGGATACTAAGGAAATCATAATAGGGCATAGACACTGGCAACACTCATAAAAGGAGAATGGCTGGAATGGAAGTCTGACCACTCTGAACTTTGAGGATACTAGACAATAAAGGTTTGACTCAGAACACAGATGCTTACTTACCCCATGGCCTGAACAGACTTTACCCTTGGAATCGAGTGGGCAGCTACTCATATTTAGGGCCTGAATCTGTAGGCACTTCCGATCTAGACACATCATGGATGGACCACATGGCGTTCCATCTTCTACATAGCCCACATCTGTATCATCATCTAAAATCACATGAGCACCACTAAAAGGAGAGAGATAGTCATACAACCATTACTACCATAGTTAGAAAGAGAAAGTCAATATGAATGAGGCTTGCTCTTCAGGAAACTAAAGGGGCTGACAGCTAACGTGGATGGCTCCTCGTATTTCTCCACTTTTCCCTTTCTTTCCCTTGTCCCCACTTCCCCTTAATAAAAGAGCACATTGACAGGAAATACCTTTCATTATCATTATTACACTACATGCCGTTAGGGAAAAAAATGTCATTTATTCCAGGAAGGATCCTATTGTCTAAGACCAGTTAGAATTGTCTCATAATAATTTAAAAGAATAAAACAGGAGTGCCAGAGTAGCTCAGTTGGTTAAGTGTCTGATTCTTGGTTTTGGCTCAGGACATCAGCAGTCTCTGAGCTCTGTGGGGAGCCTCCTTGAAGATTCTCTCCTTCTGCCCTCCCCCCACTCACACAGTCCTGAATGCATGTGTGCACTATCTTTCAAATAAATAAATAAATCTTTTTAAAAAGTGGGTCAAAAAAGCAATCATTTGACCAAGAGAACTTTATTCAATTTATTTACCTAGTCAATTTCCTAAATTTTGTTCAAAAATTTTTTTCACATTTCCAAATTTTACATTCACTCACACAAGATGAAGGTTTGCTACTCTAAGGATACTATGGATAAAAGTCTGCAGACGCTAAAGGCAATTCTGTAAGGGAATCCCAGTAGTGTTTTGGGCAACAACAGTACCATCTGAATGAAAGTACAGCATCTTAGAATTACTACTATTTTGAAGGGAACAACACTTACTTGAAACATAATATGAGTTCCTGGTTTAAAAAAGAAGTCTCATACTCCTTGTGCCTTGTACTCACAGATAATTGGATATCAAATGTTTGCCTACAGCATAAATAATATTTTAATAAATATGTTCTATATATGATTGACAACTTATTAAGCCATCTTCTAAATCAGAAATATGTTACATGAAGTATAGCTTAAACTCGTTTTTCTTGTCACACACACACACACAAAACCACACATATAGTGTTCAAATAGTGACCTAGTCCAATGCTCAAAGTTTTAATCATGGGTCAAAACTACTCGATGATTATAATTACAAAGAGTGTCCCACTACTAATAAGTGGTCTGATTTTGGAGAAAATGTAATCTGCAAGTCAACATACAACTTTTATTTTTTTAAATATCTCTAAACATGAAAGGTGATCATAAAATCAAAGTCAACATTGCACCTTTGCAAAATAGAAAAATTTCACTTGCTTTTTCCAAATTTGTAATTCTTGTGATTCATTAGGTTTTCAAACATTTAATATATTACCTGCAGTCAATCACTCGACCTTGATGGTAGAAGGAAGTTGGGATGATCTCACCCTGAAGTTGACCAATACGTGGAGCTCGAGTAAGATTGGTACAGAGTAAAAACCCACAGAACACATCACTGAGCATGTTAAATAAAAACAGAAACAGAACAGGACAGGAGGAATCAAGCTCAAAATAATCAAAACTATTCAGTCTGCATACATTCAAAAATTGAAAATATTTTCTCTCCTTCTAAATAAGTGTTCCGACATTGTTGGTTGGCTGTGACCCCCATCCTTCCTTGCTAACAGGATCACAGTTTTGTCTGGGTAGCAGTCAGCCCCAAGGGACAGATCATGACTGGTCAAAGCTAGTCACGGCACCTGAGCCCTACATCCACTGTCCTAGCCATCCCACTGTCCCTCCCCTAATAGAGCTAAAAGTGGCCCCTGGATGTTGAGATGTGAGGAAAAGCCAGCTAGGAAGTTGCTGGGGAGAATGTCGCTTTCTGGACAAGAGGTTAGAGCCCAGTGGGGAGAAAGACCTTTTGTTCTGACTCCCAGGCTGCCTGCCTTTGAATGTGCGGCCCGGGCATCCACACTGCTATAGTGAGCCCACAGCACAGGGATATACACTCAACATGCTAAGCATTCCAGAGCAGAGGGGAGAAATCATCTGGGTCCTTAGACATAGTTAAATGACTCAGCTCCCCTGAGAGCAGCTACATCCAGCCTCTCTGTTAAGTAAACAAAGAACCCTCCCTTAAAAAAGGGCAAGGAATTGAAATGGCACATCAAAAAAAAAAAAAAAGAGAGAGAGAGAGAGAGGGAAATCCATGTCCAAAAGTGCATGAAAATATACTAAATTCCACTGGTAATCAGAGAAATGCAATAAAACCACAGTAATATAGCAGTTTATACCCACCAGGATGGAGAAAAGTAAAATGTCTGATAATACCAAGTGCTGGTTCAGTATGTGATTCCACAAAATTCTCATATGCATATTATTGATGGTTGGGTTTGCTAGCATGCCCATTTTAGAAAACTGTGACATCATGTGGTGACATCGAAAATACACGTACCCTTTGACCTAGCAATTCTTCTAGATATAGGCCTCAGAAGAATGTCTACGAATGTGTGCTAAGTTACATGTACAAAAATACACATGGCAGCATGGTTCCTAACAGCCAACACACAGAAACAACCTAAATGCCCATTAATGCAGAGTGGAGAACTACATCATGGTATGTGAGCATGAATACAAATGATAATAAAACCAATGAGCAATAAATATGAATAGCAACACACACCATGCAAGATGCTTAAAATGCTAAACTTAAGAGGCAAAATACAAAACAATACATGAAGTATGATTCCCAAATGTTATAACAAACTTTTAGGCAAAATATATTGTTTAGGGAGGGAAACCAAGGCAGCCAAACTCTAAAAGGCAAGAAAGTAATGGTCATTAAAGTCAGGATGAATAATACGTCCAGGAGCAAGATAGGGCACCTTGCAGGGAAGGATACATTTTCTGCAATGCTGTGAGTTCCATTTCTTGACCCAGGTAGGGATGACATGGGAGGTCATGTAATAATTATTTGGCAAATGGTATACTTGTGTATTAGTCACTTTTCTCCTTCTATGTTGTATTTCCCAACTTTTGAACACCTCAGAAAACATGCATTAATTTTCTTTAACTCAGTGGTGGTTGGCTATTCTGTTACTAGCTAGTCAAAAGCTATCCTTTACAATGACCCAATCCAGTGTCTCCCAAACTTTTTGAAGGGACAAAGACACAGAGAAATGATCAGGGTTGTCTAGGACATTAAACTAATGAGTGAAGCTAATGAAATCCAGGTGTCCAACCACATGAATTTTTACGACTTTAGGCCCCACTTCCTCCTAGTCTCTGGCGCTTCAGAAAGAGGAGCAATATTTTGGAACACCTGTACCTCACTCGTGAGACATGAGGTGGAAGTTCTATCCTATTATTTTTGTTTCATTTTAAAGAAACTCTGGTCAAAGATTTGTTGCCTCATCAGGCCTCATTCACCATCGAAGACTGCCTGGGAATAGCAAAGTTTCATGAAGCACAACAGAGAGATCATTAACTAGAAAAATAAACCTTCCCTAAAGTCTGGCTCTGCTTCAGAATTAGAAGAATCTGCACTGTTATGGAAGGATAACGAAGGAAATTTGGCCCGTAACTTGATGGGCCCATATATCCATGTCACTGACTTAACCTTAATAAACTATTAAATCACAATTTTAACATTCCTCAACTAATTTGGGGAAAATATTACCAATGTACTCTGAAAATATCTCATTTTCTCATTTCCTGAATATCTCATTTCCTGAAAAAAAGATTCCTCCAGAGTGCACTAACTAGATGCTTTTTAGAAGGGGAAAAAATGTGATATAGACATTAGATGTTTAATTAAATCAAATGGTGTTGCACTCATGGAACAATCAAAAATATATATTACTTCACTTTGAATTGTCCCCCAAATAGATACATAGTCTACATATTTTGCTTATAGAGCTCTGTGCATACTAGGACATTCATAGGCCATATGTTCCAGCAAAAGTAGAAAATTAAGACCTGATGGCATTGCATAATACCTTAGCAAAGTGTCTTTTCAAAACAAGCATCAAGTAAAAATAACACATGAGAAATGTTCTGAAGTTTACAGAAATGTTGTGAGTCTATGCCATGGTTAACAGCTTGTCTCTCTCTCTCTGTCTCAAGTGAATAAATAAATTTTTTAAAAAATCAGTAATATTTATTTCGTGCTCAAGTCACATTTGAATCAGGGCTTCCAAATCACTCATCGTGCCCCCAGAGCTGACCACTCACTGTTTGCTGCACTGGATCCAGCGGTCTCCGTCCCTCCCACAATTCCCCTTCTCCGTGCCTTCTGTGTTCAGCTTCTCATAACAGAATTTGTCAGACCCGGAAGCCTCTTTTGGAGAAGAACACAAGAAGACCATGTGTTTTAGTTGTCTTTGTTATGCACAACCAGCAGCGTGCCCATAAATGTTTAACAACTGATTCCCCAGAAAAAGAAAAAAAAAATCCCGACTTGTAGCATCTGCCAATTTCCATGGTGTAAATATCATCGTGTCAATTTCCATGGTGTTACACATGCCTAATTTCAAGCTATCAATGGGATGGTGACAGGCTTCTCAAATTCCTCAAAATCTAACACTTGCAAGCTACTCCAAGACAGCTCTAACACGCTGCTGTTTTTAACATGAGAAACAAACTGATTCCCAATTCTTGTTGGTGGGTTTGAGGGAGGGAAGAAAGAATGTTCATCAGCAGGAATAAGGGAAGTGGCATGTAGAAAAAGAAGAAAGATTCTTAGGCCTGTTTTATATGAGTATTAAAAGATATTATAAAGTGTTAGACAATTAAGATTTTAGGTCGACACTTGGGTTTTGGTATTTAAACATTTTAAAAGACAAATACGCCTCTATTATCTTTCCTCTGTCAAAACTGAAGCACTGGGCGCCTGGGTGGCTCAGTGGGTTAAAGCCTCTGCCTTCGGCTCAGGTCATGATCTCAGCGTCCTGGGATCAAGCTCCTCCTCTCTCTGCTCAGCAGGGAGCCTGCTTCCTCCTCTCTCTCTGCCTGCCTCTCTGCCTACTTGTGATCTCGCTCTTTCTCTGTCAAATGAATAAATAAAATCTTAAAAAAAAAAACAAACCTGAAGCACTGAAAGTAAATCTTTCAGCTAAATGATATTTGCCAAATACACAGAAATCACTCCTGCAGGGAGGGGCTCTGTTCTCCTCTCGTGTGCTTTCTGTTCCTTTGAGGGTGACCCAGTCTCAGCCAATAAGACAGACCCATTCCCCTCTGTGGTCTTGTCCCCGTGAACTGAAGTACACAGGACAGGCACTATAAATGTCAGGAAGAGAGTAAGTGCACTGGGGCACCTGGGTGGCTCAGTCAGTTAAGCATCTGCCTTCAGCTCAGGTCATGATCCCGGGGTCCTTGGATCAAGTCCCACGTAGTCGAGGCTCTCTGCTCAGTGGGTAGCCTGCTTCTCCATTTGTCTTTCCCCTCACCCACCCCACTCATGCTCTCTCTCTCTCAAATAAAATTTTTTTTAAATCTTAAAAAAAAAAAAAGAGTATGTGCATTAACATTTAGGGAACATGTATCCAAATCTCTGGGTCTGTACCTCAGGAAGGACCTGTATTTCTTTCCTTCAAACTGAGATGATACAACTACAGAATTAAAAAAATAAATCTGGTACTTCCCTGGGGTAAAGGAACAGAAGGTTAACCTGAGGGGTAAAGGTTAAATCCAAGGTACAGAGTGAATCACACAAGTGGCTGGATAATGCATGTGACTGCCCCCACTGAACCCAATCTTAGCATGTGCATGTGACATCGCCTCTCTGACAGCCCCGTCACTGAAAGGCATGGCTTGGTTCAGATGACCAGTCCCCAGCTTCAACAGCTGTTTTCTGTGGTTCCGTGACTGAGATTCATAGTTCTCTTTATTCTCACCCTTTCCTAGATTTTTTTAAAAACCCTCACTTCAGGGGCCCCTGGGTGGCGCAGTTGGTCAAGCACCCAACTCTTGGTTTCAGCTCAGGTCGTGGTCTCAGGGTCACAGGATCGAGCCGCGTCGGGATCTACACTTAGCAAAGTCTGCTCGAGACTCTCTCTCCCTCTCTCTCTCTAAAATAAAGAAATCTTAAAAACATAAAATAAGATAAAATAAAAACATCGGTCCAAGCTGTCTATGTCTTCAGAGAGACTGGCAGAGAGGGATAACACCAGAGAAGCCCGTGTGTGATCACCAAGCAGGAAAACGCGACTTACTTGTCCCCCAGACGTGCTGACACTGGTTGTCCCGGGTCTTGCACTCCCCATTGTAACAGCGGCCCTGGGGACAGGGACACACATTAGGAGACCCATGCAGCCAGTTCCTTTGCCCCCAGATTTGGACTGCAAGGTCTCCTTTCATTATTTTAGACAAGTTGATTTGTTTTTCACTCCACACCCCAATATTTTCACAGTGAAAATAAAAATCACAAACATCTTAAGGGAAGCACAGCAGACAGTTAAATTCTAAAACTCAGAACAGACCTCATAGCACAGCTCTTTAAGTCAAAACTAATCATCTGAAATTTTAAATTTTATGGAAAACAAACGTTGGTACACTTCCTTGGCTGATTCCAAAATGATTTTTAGCTGCTTCTGGGTATGAATGTTACATTAGAACATGACTTCAGAAAAGACAAAACCCACATGATCCCATATGATAACACAATATAAGTCGTATTTTCTCACAATAGGCTGACATTACTGAAAGATAGTCACAATTCAATAAACTAGATTCTCAATTCTTTAGTCATTATATTTTTTCCTTGCCCTCAATCTGGACAATTTGTCACCAGAATTAAATATCATACTATATTTAGTATTTGATATGCCATGAAGCAATCTTGAATTGGAAGTCCATTGTAATAATGTATGGTTCTTTGAGTTGTGATTTCCCTTCGAAGATATATTCATCAGAAAGGGAAAAAAGTCCCTCACAAACTAGTCCTTTTAAAATTACACTGAAAACTTACAGCTCAGGGCGCCTGGGTGGCTCAGCTGGTTAAGCAACTGCCTTTGGCTCAGGTCATGATCTTGGGGTCCTGGGATCGAGTTCCGCATCAGGCTCCCTGCTGAGCAGGGAGCCTGCTTCTCCCTCTTCCACTCCCCCTGCTGTGCCCTCCCTCTCTCAGATAAATAAATAAAATCTTAAAAAAAAAGAAAAGAAAAAACTTATAGCCCAGCATACCTGATTTTGACTGCATGCATATCCATCTTGCTTATGAAGATTTGGTGGGCACTGAAAAAACACAATGCTTTTTGTTAATGTTCAACATAAGTACTTTTATATTATGTGTATAATATATAAAAATGCAAAAAAACTGCAAGCATGGTGAATATATAATTGGGAATGTTAAGAAAAAAGTTAAGTAACCCCTTAAATAGATTATCCAAGCTACTTCTTCTATTATTGGTAAAAATAATAAATTCATCCATGCAGTAAGTACTTTTTTATTTCTCTGTCTTCCCTGAGGTGGACTAGAGTAAGAACTTACATTCACTTGCCCACAGAGTCAAAAGCAGAAGGAACTAAAATGGACAACGAAGGGCATGAATCAGCTTGTTAGGTAGGAGTGGACACATTCGGGAAGTAACTCATAGGACCTTTCTCAGACCTGGAAAATGTCAAATCTGCATTCGACACCCCTGACGCTCACCTCTAGGCCACATTACTGAAAAAGGAGAAACACTCTTTCAACTCAATGTGAGTGCTGCATCTCTGTTACGTCTCTGACCTCTCTGACCCCTCTAGTGTTACTAGAACAATTGCGATGGGATGGTTATTTCTTTCTCCAGGACCATTTAACAAGTCTTTGTTTAAAAGAACACTTCATTTTCCCAATACATTACCTGAATGAATTAAAATCTTTACTCCCTATGCACTTGATTTGTCACATTAGAGAGAGCTGAAGATGGTTCAATTCAAAGGCTCTCTAGTAGTGTTCAAAGCGCAGGTGCAAAGAAAAAGCAATATACAGGGAAAGCAAGTGAGTAAGAAACACAGCAATATGCACTGAGGTCTCTCCCCCAGTTTTTGCCTTCTCAGTAAAGGACAGTTCTGCCTTTCCTATGGTAAGACCCCAAACCATGAAGTCATCCTCCGTGTCTCTCCTTCTCTCGCACCCTCCTTCCAGTCGGTCAACAAATCCTATGAAGTCTACCTTCAAGCTAGAATCACAGTCTGACGACTTTTCTCCATCTCCACCGCCAACCCCCAGTCCAGTCCACCATCATCCCTCACCTGAATTATGCATCAGCCTTCAACTGATCGCCCTGCTTCCCCACGTCATCTGCTTAGCTACTGGAGTGTCCTTCTAAAAACACAAATCACATCACCCTGCTCCTCTGCTTGATGGCTTCCCAACGTACTCGAGGGACATCAGAGTTCAACATGATATGCATCTTGCCGTCCCAACTCCATTGCCTCTCTGACCTCATCCCTGTTCTGCCATGACTGAGCTGACTCTCTGCGAATGTGCCAGACATGCTTCCACCCCATGGTTTTGTCCTTCATGGTTTTCCTCCTTCAATCTTCCCCCAGGTTTCTGCACGGTTTGCTCTCAAAAACTGGAACCCCTCCCATGTTGGCCTTCTCTGTTCCCCATTTCCTGGTGTTTTCCTTCTCCATAGAACTTATCATCTCATACTCATATATATTACTTATTTGTTTGTCTGTTGTCCCCATCCCAATGTGAGCTCCACACAGGCAGGGATGGTATGAGTTATTCCCTGCTGCCTCCATTGCATCTAGAACAAAACCGGGCTCAATTATTATTGTGTAGGTGCTCAATTACTATTGGCTAACTGGATAAATAAATGAATGGTCCATACAGACACACCTAAGTTACTCTGTTCTGGGGCACCTGTGTGGCTCAGTTGGTTAATTGTCTGCCTTTGGCTCAGGTCATGATCTCAGGGTCCTGGGATCGAGCCTCATATCAGGTTCCCTGCTCAGTGGGGAGTCTGCTTCTCCCTCTCCCTCTGACCCTCCCCCCAACTTGTGCTCTCTGTCAAATAAATAAATAAAATATTTTTTTTAAAAGTTACTCTGTTCTGCACATATCAAGCTGTTTATCAAGTCCACTACAGAAAGGTAATAGAACTAACTTAGAATTTGCAATTGCTAAGAAGCACTAACTTACAAAGGAACACCTTGAGATAAAATGCTTTCGTCTTACATTTTTCTAAAGAATAACTGACCTTCATATAAGCTTTCATACTCTACAGCTTTCCAATCAATCTGATGGTGACTACTCAAAGGACCTAATTATCAGCACCAAAACCTGGCCTACTGGGCCAATAGCACAGAAACAGAGATCCTCATGGCCTCCTTCATCCATCCAAATCCACTCCAAATGCAGTCAGTATCTTATTAATCAACTAACAGCAATTATTCACTTACTGCAAGACCAATACAATTACACTAAACAAAAATGCAAAAGAAATGTTGCTACTAGAATAGGTATATCAGGGCATAAAATTAATTTATCACAGTTGACTTTTGTGATGTTTCAATAAAAAATTGTTTGTAGAACTCTTTACTAATTAAAAAAAATGCCTCAATTATAAACGGTTACAACTACATGCAAGATTTCTAATCAATTTATTTTTAGTTTAGGCTGATAAAAGCAAGTTGCTTATCACTGAAATATTTAACATGGGAAATTATGGAATATCTTACAATCTCTGGGGACATTTAAAACAGAAGAACCATAAATCTGTGTGCTTTATTCTGCCTGTGAGTAGAGCTCTGGATTCACCCTCTAAATGCCATTCCAGCCCCCGGTTTCAGGCTGTGCAGGAAAGTTCACGGAAGGCAGGCTTCAACAGTGCAGTAGCATTTAAATGTGCTTATTTTTAATTGTGTTATGCCACCCTTATAGCACTAACAAAGACACATTTCCCACATCTTTCAAAAATACCTTTATTACATCATCCAGTATCATGTGCCAAGGATTTCTCTCAATTTCACAAGCATTGTTTATTCTGTGATAAATTGTGAATTTAAAAAGTAGCTCAGAGGCCTCAGTAAAGGCTAATATCAAAATTAAGCAAAGACAGGAGATACAGGGCATAAAGTCATAGTGTTGCCAACGATGCCGATTCTCAGAGATGCAGGAGTCTCTGAGATCCCATTTTTCCTAATCATAATTAGTATCGATTAAATTCAAGGCTCACTGCTTATTACAAAGCAGAAGAATTCTGGAGGATCTTAACTCCCTCTACTCCAATTATCTATTTCAGGCACATTCTGGTCATATAAGGAAATTATTGCTAAAAGAACATGTTATTCTAAAATGCCACTGAGAAATTAATTTAACAGCTCAGTTTTCACCTTACATACATGAGGCAAAAGAAACGGTTTGGGGTGCCTGGGTGGTTCAGTTGGTTAAGCGTCCAACTCTGGATTTCGGCTCAGGTCATGATCTCAGGGCCCTGAGATCGAGCCCCACATCGGGCTCCATGCTCAGTGCAGTCTGCTTGCCCCTTTCCCTCTCTCCGCCTGCTTGCTCTTGCTCTCACTCCCACTCTTTCTCTCTAATGCATAAAATATTTTCAAAAAGAATGTTTTAAAAATTTAGACAATAGACCATTAAGTTGAACATAAAGCCCTCATTAAAAAAAACCTCACTTCCAGTAAGTTCTATGGCAATTCAGGAATTAAAGACTGAAATGAAAAAACTGTACTTTGAAAAGAGCTGAACTCACAGAACCAAAACCATATATGATGGGTATGAGAATAGTAGTATTCTACAAAACTAAAAATATAACTCAGTGAAACAGTATACCAGGATTGTCACAAAACATAAAACTTGGCACAAAACACAGAACCCACAATTCTAACACTCTTTTACTATATTCTAGGAAAATTGCAAAGAAACTTATTTACATATCTAAATAGAAGAATCAGATAAGTATAAAAATCAATAAAGAATAGCCTGAACATATTTCACTGTATCACATCCTTAAAAGGGTCCCTTTGAATTGAATCTCAGATAATATACATCAAGAACTCTCAGAAAGGTTAATTAGAAACATTTGTGTCCCTCTCCTCTTGTTCCTTCCCAGTGAAGGGAGCTCAGCCACTCTGAAGGCGCTCCAGCCACTCTGCTCCCACACTCCCTTCCCCCTGAGACGGGTAGAGTGACTGAATGACTGACAAACCTGGGAAGAATTATCGTCCCATTGGCTCAGTTCCACCATTCTTCTCTTGCCTACCCACATAAATCAAACTATCCTCGCTGCTCCTCCAAGACATACAAGACAAGGGCCCATCTCTGCAAGGAGAAGTCCCTCCAGACCTACTTTTGTCAATAACCTGTTCCTACAGCCTGGACTAGGATCTAGAAAGAGGCTCATTTAGCTCTCACAGTAAGTTACAGCTTTCAATTTGGCCATAGTCAATATGAAAAATAGTACTCTGACCTCCAACTGTACTCTATTTATGGGGAGCCCCTTGGAAACCATAATACCTGGCAAAACATAACTCCATTTCTGGGTGATTTACCCTAAGGAGCGAATCCTGAACAAGAAATGCTCTTAAAGATGTGTAAAGATGTTCACTGCCGTATTAATTATAATAATGAAAAACTGCCAACCTAAATATCCCCTACTGGATAACAAGTCACAAGTCAACTGATGAATCCACATGACAGACTCTCAAGCAATTATAAAAAAGTCAATTATCACATGGTTTCACTTCCTTGTGGAACATAAAGAATAAAATGGAGGACTCTAGGAGAAAGAAAGGAAAAATGAATTGGGGTAAATCAGAAGGGAAGATGAACCAATGAGAGACTGTGGATTCTGAGAAACAAACTGAGGGTTATGGAGGGGAGGGGGGGGGGGGATGGGTGAGCCTGGTGGTNGGAGCACTGGGTGTGGTGCATAAACAATGAATCTTGGCTCACTGAAAAATAAAATTTAAAAAACGCGTATTTATAAAAACTGTGTAATAGTCAGGAACATGTTTTTAAAGTCATATCAGAACAAAAATAAATATAGAACTAAATCCAAAATTCTTACCTATTCCCTAACTGTCCTGATTCCTTTTTTCCTCTTGATTTTTTCCCACTACTCTCCAGTAATCCCTGCTCTCATTCCATTTTTTGAAGAAGCCAAGCTTCCCTACTCACTTGTTTTCTGACTAGCTCCCCCTTCTGTGCCTTTCTACTTAAATGCCAACTCCTCCAGGAAAATACACCCGAGCACCCCACCTAATGCCCCCCACCCCACATCCCACATCACCTTACGTTACACTTAGCACCACCGGACGTTTTGTTGACTTATTTCTCCACCTAGCAGAATATAAGTTCTGTAAATGCAAGGACTTGCCAATCTCGTTCCCTACCATATCCCAACATTGACAGCAGTGCTTGGGACACAGCAGGTGCTCAGCAAATGTACATTTGAATGAAAAATGAAGACTTAAAAATAATGTGATACAAATTTCTAAAACATGAACATTATATAAAGAAGGAATGCTAGTAGACAACATTAATTATGTTACAGTAATTTTTAATGTGAAGAAGAACACACCAAAGCATATAGGACATGATGCTAGGGCAACATAAGTGGGGGAGAGTTGGTGACGGAAGCGAGAAAGGTGGACACCTATTCCCAATCCCTTCTTCAATCAGTGCAATGTTCTTTGTTTCTGCTTTCTACAGTGGGCATCCAAACAATTCTTTCTTAGAAGAAAGGGCTTGGTGGCTTAAAAATGTTTGAAAACAGTACATTAGTTCTTCATCAGTGTGAATATGCTATTTTAGACATGGGGACAGAAAGAAAAATCAATTCATTGGGTAGAAACCAAATAAAGGGAACTAATTATGAAGGGGAAATTTGGAAGAAAAAAGAGATCTAGGTCCAGGAAACACAACAAATGTTCCTAAAATAAAAGCATAGTGGAGATCTAGAAATTACTAGAAAATAAAGTAAAACAAAACAAAAAACAAAGAAACCAAATAATCATATTCACACATGTAGCCCATTTGAGAGCTTTCTAATGTGTACAATATTTGCAAGTAAAATGTATTATTTAAACGCTCAAGTTTGTCATACCTGGCCAGAGTCTCCAGTACAATATTCAGTAATATCACACCCATTCACAGCATCCCGACATTCATACCCTCGTGGCTGAAACTGCACATCAGAATTCAATATTAGGAGCTAGTGTTAATTAGTATTTCAAATAGTTAGCATTGTTATATTCACCAATAATTCAGATACTCTCTCAAAGCCATTACCAAACTCTTTTTATGAATTAGCAAGATGGTTACAGAATAGAGACAAGGCCCAGATACCATTCTCCGTAGTAAATATGAATCATTAACCAAGGCATTAAAAGTTCAGATTTCAAAAACCACGGTCTCAGAGTATTGCTTTTGGAAAACAAGGTAATGGCAATTATGTAAAGAAGATAGAGTAGTATGGTTTAAAACAAAAGAGCAAATAACTAAAATATAAACATTTAAGATCTCTCTGGAGATTGATAGACACACCCAACCTTCACTAATTGTACCTATTAGCTTGGATCTTAATTGTCCTTTAGCTAAATATATACAATCAGATTTCAGGGAATTCCTATGAACGCCTTTCAGTAACACCAATCCCATTGAGGTAATGGGTGAATGATGAAGGAAAGAGACCACTGATGTCGAGCAATTTAAAATCTGGGGGTGGGAAACATAAGGCACCTATTCTAGAATTTCTTAAAATACCATAATGCCTAATACCTCTTGGTACTGAATTAAATAATAAAATCATGTAACTTTATGGTTATAAGGAATATTAGAGGTTTTACAAATGAGAAAAAGGAAGATTTAAAAAAATGACTTCTCAAAAATTGACTGGAGGTTCTACAGATGAAAGTGAACTACGTCCATACACACATAGATTACTTCCTTATCTAGCTTTCTTGCCTTTATAGGGGATTTAAAAAACCAAGCATAAAAAATGTGAGCACTAGGTTTTAGGTTCATGGTCCAAAATTAAATTAGGTCCAAAGTAAATGTATATATACATAGAAATAAATTTAAAGAAATGTTACAAGTAGGTCCTATTATTAAAAAGACTACAGGATTGTCCCTCTTCTATTCAACCATTTATTCAACCATTTAATGTCATTTTTTATCTGCATTAGCAGGACAACTCTCAACATTTATTTTGGAAGGAGTATACGTATATTATCTTAAGGAGGCATTGAAGGATAGAATAGTTGATAGTGCATCATAGTAAAGGTAAATGGTTTGACCCACAGAATTTAGGTAGCTTTACTGATTCTACAAAATTATGAAAGCACATGCCAATCAATAAATGTGTGGCAAGCTCTACAAATGCTCTGTGTACACTTTGAGAGATTTAGCTAACAAGACGAAAGTGTCAGGTGACTCACGAGACATGAGGTGCCGTTACAGCATGGCCCGTCGCTGCAGTGGGCCCCGTTGGACAGAGAGCATTTCTTACAGCACAAGCCATAGCATTCCTAGAGGAAACACTTCATGTGAGTAAGTGAGAAAGCTTACAGGCTGGTCTTTCATCCCTCTCTCCACATGGGACTTACATATAATCCACATGAGGAGACTTATACAATAACAAGCAAATATTTCAGAAAGTAATCACTTTAAACAATGATAATATTCCTTCCTGCCATATTTTTCAGCAAAGTATGATCTTCCGTGAAAGGGCTTCTCTACCAAAAAGTAAGCTTATTTCTTAGCAGGCACTTCACCTTCGGTTAGCTCCCATATACTCTTAAGACTCTACCTAGTTTTGAATTTTTTTTAATATTTTATTTTTAAGTTAATTTCTACACCCAACATGGGGCTCGAACTCACAATCCCAAAATCACGAGTCATGTGCTCTACTGACTGAGCCAGGCAGGGGCCCCAAAACTCTATCTAGTTTTATAAAGACAAAAATAATACACACCACAGAAAGACTATTTCATGATTTGGTAAAATTTGAATGGGATGAATATGAGCTATGAATTTTTTAAGAAGAAGGAGATTTGATTAGAAGAACCCATTAGGGTTTTTTCAAACATGGTCCTAAGGACATGATTAATTCTGACATGTCTAAGCTGGGATTAAGCATTGATGAGACAGATGAGAAAGAAAGTCAGTAAGACCACAGAGAAGGACACTGTATGCTTCTCACTGTTCCTGTTCTCTCTGGGGAGGAGCTGCATTGAAGATAGGAAAGATCTCTTATACCTACCACGTGTAAACCACAGTCACATTCCTCTCCAGCCTCCACATATCCATTTCCACATTCTGTGGGCTCAAATAACTAAAGAGATTAGGTAGAGAAATGAAAAACATTTTAATTTATCACAGAAAACCAACACACCAGTAGGGCCACATACATGGTCCTATAATCTGCTATCATGTGAAATTTTTCTGTGATCTGTTGTTAATGGCATCTTACAAATGGTGTCAGTGTGGGTAACACTGTTCACTTATTAATAACACTTCTAAAAACCACATTCCAAATGGGGTAATATTTCTTGGAGGATTCTCTGGAGGGGGTCTCCAGAGATGACCTCTACCATTAGAATTACTTATTAATGGAAATAAGCTGTCAAAAGGACTAGATCGTTTATTACATTTGCTAATGGAACTAAGATGCGATGCTAAGACTCACAGATACTTATTTTATTGACTTACCTCCAGGCAGCTGAGAAAACATGAAAATTGTCAAAAACATAAAATGTTTCAGTCACAGCCAAATGTAATGAATACAATCAAGGAAATACAAATAAGTGTAGAAAAGGTGCTTCTAGAAAATCCATGTCCATCATTCTCATTGAAAAGAAATCTGCACTGTCTAAAGCATATTAAATAAATGTGCAGACATATGCGCAGATGTATATACATCTCTCAATCTTTCCTGGAGTGATGGAAGAGTCAGATTTCTAGAATAATCCACTCTACTAGTGCTATGAATTTGCTTACCAGACAAACTATATTGCAACCAATTGTGGAGGCAGCTGAGTGTTTATGAGAAACATTCCTATTTTCTCTCAGCTGGGGCAAGATCCCCCTCTGCACGCCCATCAAACTTGCATGAAGACTGGAACAGCACATTCCAACCCAAATGTTCAAAGGCAGGAATATGAGAGGGCAAGAGACACTCCTCCAGCAACCCCCAAGGAAGGACTGCCTTTCACTGAGGCCACCTGAGAAAGACCAGATTCTCCTTCCACTTCCAGAAAGGAAAATCTCTTATTCAAAACAGGAAAGTTTTCCAGGGTACTTGGAAGACTCCTCCATAGGAAAGTCCAATGAGTGAAATCAACAGTCCTAATCTCTGTGGTATTTTATCAGCAGACAGGAGAAAATGGAAATGGGAAGCTCAGACTGGAACATGGCTAGCACTTTCATCAGGCCTTGGGTGGAACCAACTGTTAGATTTCGCTCTTAGGAGCCTTCTTCCAAACAGCGACAGGCCTCGATCACAAACCAGGTGGAAAACGTAGCAGGTGGGAAGTGTCCCACAGCACAGAAAAGAGGCATGCAGATAATGTGGAAAATAACATGTAAACCACACATGCATACATTCATTGACTAAATGCACTTGGGGAAAAAAAATCAGTTCTTTGAAGTGTATGTACAAATTATTCCACTGGAATACATAGGGGCTTTTAAAAAATCATTCTACCATGTAGCTTTAAAAAATCCATATTTACTAACTTTTAAAATTGAAGACGTATCGTTATTTTTATTTAGTTTTCAAGTTATCAGAAAAATTTTCTTTCTACTCACAGGCAGTTTCAGAAATCTAATGATGGATCCTCACACACACACACAGACACACACACACACACACACACACAAAACCTTAGGACTTGTGCCCTCAGGCACAATACTTCTAATTGGCTGGCGAGACGCAAGGCAGGTGAAATTAGTCATGTGCACTCCAATTCATAAATGCCAGCAGCTCACAACAATTCATTACTACTCATTTCCCCCATTTTGAACACTTGGAAGTTTTCAGATTTCTGTTCTGAGATCAATGCCATGAAAGGCAGGCAGCTGAATTTAATGGTGCAAGGTCACTTCAAAATTCCCGTTTCTTTTTCTGCAGACTCTGAGATTTTATACAGATGTCAGGCAGCCAACTACCATCCCCTGACTACAGGAGTGTCACTTAATTATGAGGACAGGAGTAAGTTATTCTGTCCGTTATCCACATTAGTCACTGATTTTTTTTCCTTAAGGTTAACATGATTTCACCGCTCTCTCAATTGATAGAGCATTAAACATTTTGTAGAGCAAATGGACTATATTTGACTTGCGAAGTAGTATTTTCAAAAGAAATATGAAATGTACAATGTTAGAATTTCTATACCATCTGCTAATTATGAGTAATCCTGTCTTTTTTGCCTGTTGAGTGATTCATTTCCAAATATGCTACTAGAAGTCCATGGTCCCTTATGCAAAAGCTTTGTAGCCAGTGAGTTTGAAAATTCTGGCTTTGCTACATTTTAGAAAAGTATGATGCATTTATCATGTTCTAAGTAATAGCCCTGAGGGGTCTGGTGCACACCCTATGATGACAAACATTTATATTTCTGCAGTAATACTTGTGAATATTTACACTGTAAGTGGTAATAAAGGTTTTCAGTCCAAGAGATGTTTTTACTGCCTGACGCATTTCCTGCAAACTCATAAAAAAGACTTCCAATTTTCAGAGCTTTTTGAATTAAGGAATTATGGATAAGGATTGTGACAATGTATATATGAATTTTGATGAAATGACAGTTGACACCATGGACCTTCCCACATAAAAAGACTATATAATAAATAATAAATACATATATGTATTTATGAGATCCATAAATACTTTGGGCCATCTTTTGGCTAACTGATATCTAGGAGAATAGACCGCTTAAAAAGAAGAAAAAACAAACCAGGGAACTCGTTATACTCCTAGAGAGAATTCAATAGAAAGTGGAATTTTTGTCAGAGAAACAGGTTAAAGCAATATATCTTACTCTAACCCACAATTGCTAAGCAGCAGGATGAAAATCCTAACATGGAAATTTCAAAGATATTTTGATTGAAGCATGTTTGTTTCTTTGTTTGGAAGGTGAAGTGGGAGGGTACAGCTAGGACTGAAAAAATCATAGATTCACAGCAGCAAAACTATGGTTCATTCATTTAAACAGGACCAGACTTCAACATTATAATGGCTTTTATGACTAAATATTAATCTGACTGACAAATCCTCTCCTCCCCTAAAAGACCTGTTTTCTAAGACAAGTATCTGACATTTGGCAGTGTTCCATTGTAAAAAGTTATGTAAAGACATGTAAAAAGATATTTGCATCTTGTTTTATTAAGGCACAAGCTACCTTTCAACATTTCACAAAGAGTAAAATTGCAAGAATGGCTTTTTAGTCTTTTCCCATAAGAGATTTGTGACTGGATTCTGAGAAGACCTGAGGTGTATGATTTCAAAGGCTATTGCTTTCATAAATGTTATGTACATTTAACAAATTTCTTAGAAGTAAAAAAAAATTAAAGAAATAATTACACTTCCTGAGTTACTAACCTTTGTCGGCCTGTTGAAAAGACAGGCTCCACCTCCTCTCTGTAAAAAGTCTCTATATTCCAAAATGCTGCACTTTGAGAACTTTCGGGAATGGGACACGCTGAGAAAATAAAGAATCAATTATGTAAATAATTTACCAAAAGCAGTCATTAGAGAAAAAAATTAAAATCCTTGAATTAGAACAGCATGTGCATTCTGGATCTAGATGATTCCACACAGGTTCATTTATGTTCAAATTACCGAATAAGTATATGTGGTAGAATTTATAAAAATAGTGAAAGAAAACCACAGATTGGGAGCCAGGCCATAACCTCCTCAGCAGCCAAGCCCTTCTATGCCTGGGCTTGGAAGAGTTTTGGAAAACTTATCGCAAAACTTCACCACCTAGGCTATATTTTAAAGTGTGGTCATTTTTATTTGCCTCTCTCAGTAAAGGCAAGCACTTTGTTTTGCCTCTGTCCTGAATAAAAGATGCAAAGGAACATACTAGATTTTACCTTGGAGGAAAAAATTCTGACAATCTAGTAAAGATTATATAATGCAGATTTCAGCAACACCAATGAAGCAATCGAGGAATTCCTGAAGAGAAGTATTGTACTATATATACACACACATACATATATATATATACATGAATATATATATACATATATATGTATATATGTTTCTAGAACATATACACTTGGTAAAAACAGAATTAGGGTAAGTTCCTTCTGAATTAGAATTAGGTCATAGCTTTTTAGGCTCAGCTTCAAATATATTCATGACTTAGGAATATGATATGAGCCTCTTTGTGATTTAATTAATCCAATTACTATCTCTATGTAAGTACATAGGGAGATATTACACACATGGTCAAGGTTAAACTGAATCACACACACTGATTCTTTGGGCATATTTTTCATAGTACTTGATTTGAGAGTGACAAGCCACTGATTTTAGAATGTAATCCAAAAGTTTTTTGTATCCTGATGCATGAGGGTACTCTATGGAAGTAGGAAAAGTTTTTGCCATTGTCGACAGTGATCTCTTAAAGGAGCTATGTAGAAATGTATAATCAAGAAAATATATATATTAACTTTAAATAGTTTTTTTTTCTATCCTCTGGGTGGCCAGTCCAAAAATTCATTTAGAAATTGGGAGTTTAGAAGACAGAAGTTGCCTCCCCATAGAAGCAATATTATAAATGGAGTTATCTTCCTATAGTAGTCCTCCAAAATGCTATATAAGCCATAATGTTACTAAACTATGGTAGAACAGTAAGGGGAGCCTGAAAGTTAACAGTTTTAGGTTTAAACTACATTTCTAGAAACCCATGTTCTAAAGCAGCAGGCAGAATGGTTGACTCTGCAAATCCTCATTTTCACACTGCTCTTGTCCCCATGAGCAGGACTCCTGGTGGGAGCAGAGAGAAGGGACTCTGTACAAGTAGGTCAGGGCCTCTGGCCACTGGGACTCCTCAGGAGAGGGGGAGGACCAGAAACAGGCAATATATTGAGCAGATCTCTGGCAGGGGCAGAAGAAGCCGGAGAGACACATGGGTAAGACAATGTCTTCCATCTAATCTAGTAGGAGTGTGCTCTAGCTTGGGAGCCTTGGGTCAGTGGCTTCCATGGGGGCAGGAGCTTGGGGGCAAGGTGGGGGGCAGTGTTTCCAGGCCTTGGTTCACAGATGCCAACAGCAGCTCCGGGGCGTGACTCTAGTTCTCAAAGTATCCTCACGAGAAGAGAGGAGATAGGTGAGAAAATGTTCAAATGTCTATCAATAGGTGATACCTAATTTAGACACAATAAATCTGTCTCAATAAAAAGAAAAGCTATATCGATTATATAAGCACTATAGTACAATTTTTACTACAGCAAATATGTCTATTTGCGAGTTCCTTAAAATATAAATTGATGATGAAATTGATTTTTACTGACTGCTTCAGGCAGACAACCAGTTCGTATTCTAAGTGCACTAAAAAATTAATGCCTCTATTAAACTTAGAAGCATTTAATAATGGGCTTCTTTTAAAGGTTAATAGAAATAGAAGTTGTTTCTATATTTTACTCTTATCAACAACTTTAAGTAAAAAATTAAAAGATAAGGTGAATCAGTCCCTTCATTTTTAAAATATCAGATAATTAATGATTGAATTTATACTGAATGCTGAGCCTAAAAGACCAGTACCTGGGAGACTGTGTATCTAATTATATGCAGTAATGTCAGTGAAAGGCATATATCAAATTCATGTATAATGAAAACTTACCCTGTTTCCTCCATGATGCAGCCACCCCAGGATTCTGTGCAGTCACATTCTAGTCCAAAGAAATAATAAAAAGCAACAGAAGAAAAGAAAAACAACAAAAGTCATGTCTTTAATTTGCATTGCAACTCTTAAGATAATTACTTATTACCAAATGCATGTCATGTACACACAGAATGTGAAATCTCACCAAACAAAATCTATTTCCATTCAATTAATATTTCCTTATATCCTTTCCAGAAGTATAGGCTGTGTCCTAAGACAACAGCTGGCAAGATATAAAACTGTGGGACTCTCTTCACTTTTGTAACTCAGAAAACTCAATTGAGTTCCTAGTTCCAATGTTTAATGAAAAGTAGCCTGGTCTGGAAATGAAAAGCCTGAGTTCTAGTCCAAGGTCTGCCTGAGTTCTAGTCCAAGGTCTACCTGATAGGCAAGTCCTACAGGAAAGTGCCTTAGTATTTCTTGGGTCTTAGTGCTTCCACCTTGAAAATGGAGACCAGCCTCTCTGCCAATCTCCCAGAGTGGTTCGGGGGCTCACACAAGATGAGCGCCAGTGTGCACTCTGTGAGCGGTCAAGCTCTATTGCACACATGTCATGAATCATTACTGAAGCCTCCCCGACAGAGCACACTGGAAGTTACAGGAGAGAATTCATTTGCTAGATTCAAAGTGAGGTTCAGCCAGAGACTTGAAGAACACTATGTTCAAAGGTTTAGGAAAAGAGAGCATTCTAAAATAAAAGTGTAAGTCGTCATTGAAACTAAACAACAATCACGAACTCAACCTAGATGCCAGAGACTGACATATTGATACTGCGACGGGCTGTTCTTTTAAACGGGCTGTTTATTTTTTTTCATATTCTCTTTTCTATCATAGACAAAGATATTTTTAAAGAAAGGCTTCCAAATGGATTTTTTAAAAGTCAAAGTTCAGAACTAAAGAACAATCCACCTAGACAAATAAGTCACAAAGGAACAAAACATTTTAGGAAGGAACTATGCCAGGCATTGGTCTTGAACCCCTACTTCTCACCCCACCCCCTCACCCAAATCCATAACATCTCTTAGCTGACCCCAGTCCTGGCCTCTTCCGTGCCCCAGGGTTCTCAAACAAAGTCATAAACCTGGCCCTACTCCCTTCTGATTTTAAGGTCATCTATCCCAGCTGAAGAAACCCAAAATACCTCCTTTAATGGGTACTATGTGATTCCTTGAGAAAGAAAATACTCTGAGCAAGATATTAATAAACAAAAGTTTGTGATACTTGCTAAATAACACCAGACTTAATATAAACATCAAGTGATGACTTAGTACACCCATAAAGAGAATCGAGAAGCCCCTGAATATGCATTCATGACAATTTGATAGCTGTCAAAAAGGTATAAAATGTAGGATAATGTTACAGTAGATTTTTGTCTTTTTCTTCCTCGAGGAGCTGAGGTGGGCAGGGAGACCTTTACTTTTACCGTCTGATATTTTCACAGAGGGGAACAGACTTCCACTTAAGAGAATAATTTGATGGAATACCTTGGTCCTTCCTTCCACAGGATCCAGTTTTGACTTTTGTGGGTCCTAGGTACTCTTGCCTCATGCCACAAGAAATGTATTAGAGATTGTATTTTATTACTTTGCTGGTCTAAAGAGGAATATAATCCAGGTTGGATTTTATTCTCATTTTTAAAGAAACTGAAATTTTTCATGGACTCCTAAAACCATTGTGGGCTTTGGATACTTTGCCACTGGAAGCTCAGCCCTGTCTTTCCATCTTCCTCTCCTCTGATTAACGAAAAGAGTGCCACCAGCACTCATTGGCTGCATTTTCCTACTGGATGGGATCTGTGGTCTGTTTGGACTCCCCCTTGACAATGCCTGCCCACGAGAGGGTTATCCTCTAGCACCTGTTTCCAGGCTTAAAGGGTCCTCAAGGCAGGGATGCCTGTAAGGGAGGCTTCTTCTTGAACCTTTCTGATGGGAACATGTGGGTTAGTTCAGAGGTAGGTAGGTGGGGAAGTTTAATTAGAGTTGGAGCTCCTCTTTGACACTAGATCTAAGCTATTTTCTGATCCAGTTGTACTATCATTGACTCCCAATGGAACTTTATTGACTCATAATGTCTACACTCCACTGCTTAGAACCCAGAGGGTGACTGTTCACCCCCTCCCTTGAACCCCAACATTCTGCAATGTGAGAAAGAGCTGCTCCTGTTCTGAGAAAGTGAGTATGATTTCATGAATTTTGAAGGGGAAATATCTACAACCCAAACAGTTTAAGAATTACCTGCAGTTGCTCATTTGATCATCTTTTTAAAGAGGAAGGAGATACACTATAATTAAACTATAATGACTTAATAATGAAAATATTTATTTATTATTGACTGGACATGCATTATACAGACAGAATGGCACATGAAAGTGAGTAAGAAGGTCAATGTACATACTTGGCTTTCTGCTAGAAGGTTCCCATTGGATTCCAAGGTTTTGAGCCAGGCTCTGCGATAATACTTGTGCCACTGCCATTGGAAGACCATACTGTTTTTCAGAGTTGAAAGTGTGTGGGAGACATTTGAGAGAGTGCACAAAGCTAGTTATTATTTCTTAATCATTACCACATATCATCTTAGTTCCCTAAGTAGAGCCTCACAGCATCAAAAGATGGCATATGCTCCTTATTGCTTCTTCCTTGCAACTGGGCCCAAGAAGCAGAAAGCCTCTCTTCCTATGTGGCATCTCTCAGAACTTGATGCTTTCACGTGGAAACATAAAATATAAGCCATAAAAGGCTATGCCCTGATTCAACTCATACCAAACCAAGAATAAATTCAACTTACTACAAATATGCCAAGAGAGGTCTCAACTGAATGATGGCTATTGGGATTAGCTGGTATATATATTCTGGCATTGATCAGGGTTTAGATATAGTTGGTTTGGCTTTTTGGGTGCTGTTGCCAACTGGTGTAAGGATTTCCTTGATATAAATGAAGGTACTAGAATCCAAACATGGAGACTAAGGAAATATGTATTTCAATGAATTCTCCAGAGAGATAGGTAGAAGGCATAAAGATGGAAAATTTACATAGGGAGAAGACAAAGATACTGATTAAATATAATCATAAACCCTTTGATTTAAATGAGTTAAATCTAACATGCGTAGGAGAGCATTATAGCTTAAAGTTATCAGGAAAGGAATAGTAAGTTTATAAAAACTTATCCACAGAGGCGAAAAAAATCTCTGGACCAATCTTTGGCATGCATTTGCCTGATAAACATGAAAAATCATCATTATGAAATGAAGCAATACCTGTCTTCTAACACCAAAGGCCACTTTGGGTTCCAATTACTAATATGAATCACTCATACCTTATTCTTATATTATTGTCATTTTAAACAAGCCTGAGAGGGATGGAAACTAGGCCACAGGGAAGAAAAAGGTCAGATGCAAAGATAAAGCTCTACTTTAAGAAAGTTGATCAAATTTACCTCATTCACACCAACTCCCCTTGTGCGAGAACAGACACCTCCAAAGTAACTCAGACTGCTTCTCTTATAGTGGAATGTCATACGCCTAAAGAAAAAGGAAGTGCTCTCAGGAAACTAATGTAGTGACCATTATATACGCCCTCCCAAGACGCGCCTACTCACTCTTCTACACTGAACACCCCAAACTCATTCTCCCTCAAGAAATCAAAAACTACATTTTAAATACCTTTAGATTTGTGTTGTCATAAATACTTTTAAATTTATGTTATGTGAAGAAATCTCAGTTGAGCAAACATTAATTGAACACCTATTAAGCACTGGTCAATTATTATAAATTATTATAAATTTCTAAATTATTATACATTGTTAATTATAGACTGAGAGAAAAAGAAGTAAAGAGCTAAGGTGAGAGGCAAGGAAGGAGGAATCTGGTGGGTCTGATTCCAGGACAGAGCCTTGAAGGACTGTCTGAAAATAACTTTGCCATGAATGGAGAAGGAAACCACCTATTATATAGAAAGACAGTATAGTCATCCTTTTCCTCAATGATAAAATCTTAATTTTATTCAATGGTTCACCTCAAAAGACTGTATTTCTTGGCCTCTCTTGCAGTTCTGTGTGGCATGTGACTAAGAGCCAGCAAATGATTTGTTGGTAAAATGGATTTGTACAAGCCTTCAGGAAATCTGCTTTAAAGAGCTGACTCAGCTGGAAGGAGCGCTCTTTTGCACTCCTCCCTGACTGTATTCCTGGTGCCTATAATTAAGGCTGGTAAACCAGCAGCCACCTTGAACTCTGAGTTGACCTGAAAGATGGAAAGTGTGAAAGTAAGAATGTGCTCTGAAGGTAAAACTTACAACCATCCCAGCACCAGATAACTTACCTCCCTGCCACTTGTATAACCAGAGAGAGGAATCAATTCAAGATCAGTACACTGACGTATAACTTAATGGATACAATAAGGGGATAAAGATCAATGTCAACCCAAAGACCGCAGGTACATACGAGATGAGGTGCACGGCATCGGCGTGCTGTTTGATACGCTGCCGATATTTGGAGAACTCATGGAGCATCTGCACAGGATTGGTGGTGATCTCAATATGATCCTTCTCAGTCCAGGTCTCTACTGCCACCAGGACAACCCTGGTATTGAGCTGCTCCTTGTAAATCTGAGGGTATACAACAGGACAGGTGTAGGAGGAAAACACTGGGTCAAACATGCACAATCAGTGATTCAGAATCAGTGGAAGGACAGGAGGGGAGGTGAGAGGAGAACATGAGGCCACAATTAGCTCATCATAAACAATCTTCTTTCCTTTTTCATTTCCAAGAACAAAAATAAAGAAAGAAAGAACAATCACACAGTTCAAGCCTCTCCTACAAGACTATTTTAATCCCAAATCAGCACATTTATTGGCCAGGCATCTCACTAGGGGATAGACAGTAGGGATGTCAAGATTCTACAGTCTGGACATAAATTCCAAACAGGGTCCAAACAGAGTAAAATCACTCTCCCAAAGACTGGTTGGAGCCCAACCTACTGGCTCTGAGTAAGTGCAGCCCTGCAGGATTGAAACAGATCACGAAATCCTTGGACCAGCGCCCAGCAACATGGCTGGCTTGTCCTTGGAGGCCCTGTGCCATGACACGTAAAAGAGCATGGGGAGGGAATCCTAGATCTGGGCCAATAGAGGGAAAAGCAGATTCACATCACCCACTATCCCCTTACCATAGGGTGGCCTTACTCCCAAAATTTAAACTGTATTTTTCTGTTCTCTTTCTCAACTTTTGGCCCAGTAGCTAAATAATTCACATCATTAAGCAATTTCAAAGATTGCTGTCATTTTGTCCTATTTTCAAGCTAATTAAGAAAATAATGGGGGATCTTTGAACACTGAAGAAAGGGCATATCATCATGCCTAAATCAACCCGAAGCTATAATGATTTCACAACAAGCGAGTTAAATGTAACATCTTCTACAAATTAGTTGGCCAGCTTCAGAACCTTATATGATAGCCCAAAATAAAAATTCCGCTTTGGAAGAGGTGGTTCTATTCAATCATGGTGGAACGACCAACACCAAGATGCTACCAAGTCAACAGCTTTGGCAACTTTTCTTTTCCAAATTTACTTATAGTCTTCCTCTGACAAGACTGGTGACAAGAGTTGAAATTACAGAAGATTAATAAACCAGATATAAACTGGCTTTCAGAATTTCAATCCAACTCTATTTGGTACACTCTGCCCACCCACCTGTATTATACCTTTACTCAGCTGTGCCTACAGGTATTAAATGTTTGAGTATTTACATGATGAAAGGTTTGGGGACTGTTTCAAAGGCAGCTCTTTGGAGGAAATAAGTATCATTTAGACAGTTGGCAATTCATAAAAAAATTTTTCCCAGTTAAGAGGAAACATACCATAAATATCAGATAAAAATAGATTTAACTGAACAAAATAGCACTTTACATTAGAAAACAAAGTAGTGTGCTATATTTCATCTATGACTAGCCATACTGAACTATTTATTGGAACATAACAAATAATATCCACATCTATGTAATTCTACCTAAATCAGGAAAAAGGAAGAAAATCTTAACCATTATTCTCTGCAACTTACAAAATGAGAGGGGAAAAAAGTATCAATATGAACGATTTATAGAGCTAGAAGTCTTTGTAAGGAGATAGAGATCTTACTCTTTCAAATTAACTTTATTTGGGGAGCTGTACTTAATTGTCCTCTAGAAATAAAATCTGAAGCATTCACTACTAAGAAAATAAATTTGAGTTCTTAAAAAAATATTCCAATCAATTAGCTCTCTTTTAATATATTTAAGACAATAAGCTCAACCGGTCATCATTAACAAAGTCTCTAGCCCAAGTGTAATTTATGCTCTTTCTAGCAGTTAATTTTCTCTAGTGGTTTTTGTCCTTCTAGGCTGGGTGACAAAGAGGTCTCAACATCACTTAGAAGCAAAACTAATGCATCTTTGGGATACCAAGATTGACCCAACTGCCCCCAAAACTCTGTCAACACTATTTTTCGTGAAGCAGAACACTCTATAATTTCTTAGCCAGATGAACTTAAGGATGGCATTTTTACTTTTGCCCAAGAAAGAATTAAAGTAAAAAGTAAACAAAGAAATATAAACCATCCTGTCTTGGAAAAATAGGTTCAGGAAAACTGGGATACTTACAGAATCCACAAGGTTGACCACGGACTTTGCAAAGTTATTGGTGTGTGCATGAGAAGAGCGATACTTCTTAAACTGGGGGAGGGAAAGGATAAACCAGTCACTGCCAAATCACAGTTTAATGGTAAATCTCACACTTTAGTAAAAGCAGACACGTTGCAGCAATAGTATAAATGGGGATTAAAAATAGACGATTCTGCTTGCACCATGTTGGATATGGTGGTGTTTTTTTGATTTCTCTACTAGGCAGCAAAACTCCATCTAAAACACCTGTACCAGTTCCAAGCATGGAGAGAACCTGTAGAAATCTGTGTGAGAAGCTTTACACCTGAGAAATGAGTTGTTCATTCAGTCTTAATATCTACAAATGTGATCTTCTTGTGTTCACCAAAACAACCTTTACAGTTTACAAAGGACTTAGCCAAGAAATTTAGTCCCAGCTGGATACCTTTCTCCCTTTAAACTCAAGACCAGATACAGATCAAGAAAATTTCTCAGGGAGCACTTTAGATACTGGCCATGATACAGAATGCATTTTTAATACATTTTAGTATATTCTTTCAGAAGAATGCCTCCTCCAAATGAAGCCTTTGGCTTTTGACTATTCCAAGTCAGAACAAAGGAGGGACAAAACGTAAAAATGAAGTGCATGGATAGTTTAAGATTGTTTATGGTTATTTATGATTATTTACGAAAATAAATAAAAATTAATTAATAGAATAATTCCGTAACAACATCTGGAGGGCTACAGTTTTAGCAAAGAATACTGCACAGTATGCCTTTGAGAGGATATTTGAAAATTAAAGTCAACCACAGGGGGATCACGCCCTCTACTGAGGAAAAAGGAAAACATACTCAAAACTACTGAATCAGATTTGCACCATAAATCTTTAAAAAATGACTTTAATCATAATTTCTAAAATAACACATCTTTCATAAAGATTAAAAATGGTTCTATGCTGGAAATCCATGAAATTCTTTTTTTTCCCTCCTCTTCCCACTTTCACACTATAAATTTGTCAGGCTCCCTTCATTTCATTCTCTCTCTACCCCTGATACTATTTTTTTTTAAACAAAGAATATATGTCTTCATCCTTACATACCTGAATTATTTTTTATGATACTTTATACACTGACAATCCATGACAAATGTGCAATAAATCAGTACTGTTAAGGTAGCATTCACTAATTTATCATCATTTTGCATTTATAACACTTACTATAATGTGAATATTTATATCCCCCAAATTCATATGTTGAAATCCTAACTCCCAAAATGATGGTATCAGGAAGTGGCACCTTCGGGAGATGTTTTGGTCATGAGGTGGAAAATGAATACATGGGATGAGTGCCTCAAAGGAAGCTCCGGAGAGTTCCCTTGCCCCTTGTACCAGAGGAAATGGGGACAGAGCAAGGTGCTGTCTATGAATCAGGAAGCAGTTCCTCACCACCTGCTGGAGCCATGATCTTGGGCTTCTCAGCCCCCAGAATGGTGAGAAATGAATTTCAGTTACTCATAAGCCACCCCGTTTGCAGTGGTTTCTTATCGCAGCCTGAATGGACTTGGACTCAGAATGAACTCAGACTTGATGTTACTGCTGCCACCGTGCATTGTGATCTGATCCAAACTGTCTCCATGTGTTCTTTTATAGTAAACATCAGTCTGTGCATGTAACTGGGCCAAAAACATCATATTGATCTAAGTATCTTAAGGCACTTTAACAGGGTTTTCAAACCTTGCACAAAGAAGTTGCTATAAATAGCTAAGCATTTTAAGTTGTCCAGTAAATTACACATGCTAAAAGATTTCAAAGATATTTTTTAAAGTAAAAAGCACAAACCATAAGAGACTCCTAATCTCACAAAACAAACTGAGGGTTACTGGGGGGTGGGAGGGTAGGGATAGGGTGGATGGGTTATGGACATTGGGGAGGGTTTGTGCTTTGGTGAATGCTGTGAAAGATGTAAGCTTGATGATTCACAGACCTGTACCCCTTGGGCAAAGAATAAAAATAAAATTAAAAAAAAAAGCAAAAGCCTCAACATTAAGTCCCTTTGGGGTGATGAAAATAATAAAAGTCAACATTAAGAAGCACATATTACAAAAAGAAAGGAAAAATATTAACTGACCCCTATGCTAAGGCAGTGGTGTTATATACCTATGACAATTAACTTTATCGTGGTTCTGAACATTAATTTGTCCATTTTGGAGACTTCTCTTTGTAGAATAATGATCATGGGAAAATAGGACATGCAAGTTAAAAAATTTAATAAAATGAGGTCTTTTTTGATGTGATTTTTTTATTTATTTCATATTTATAATTTCCGTATCTCTGATTTCCTTTATAGAAAGCTCCCTCTGCTATGGGGTAAGTGAATTAGAAAGGGTCAAGCATGGAAGTAAGAGTCAAGGTAAAAGATAATGAAGGCTGGACATCTGCAGAGAGAAGTGGGTGGACACACTATGAAGGTAGGGTTTGTAGGACTTGCTGATGTTATAGGATGTGGAAGGTGAGGAAAGACAAAAATAAAAGATGGCTGTCAGGTTTTGAACTTGAATAGCTGGGGGAGTAGAAGTGCCATTTAAAATAGTAAGACTAGGCGAAGAGAAGCTTAGGACTAAGGAATCAAGAGTTCTGATTTAGAAATCTTAGAGATGCCTATTCAGCACTGAAGCTGGCATGCAAGTAGACAGTTGGATAACTAAGTATGGACTCGGGAGTCTAGAGGAATAGAGAGCGGTGAATTTAAAGTCATGATATATATTTTTAAAGATTTTATTTATTTATTTTGAGGAGGGAGGGGCAAAGGCCGAGGGAGAGAGAGAATCTCCAGCCAACTCTGCTCCCAGTGTGAGGCTTCATCTCATGACCCTGAGATCATGGCCTGAGCTGAGACCAAGAGTTGGACACTTAGCCGACTGTGCCGCCCAGGTGCCCCTACAGTCATGATATTACTTAAAGATTGAAACTGGAAGTGTTCACATTGGCAGGAGTTATAGAGAGAAAAGAGAGTCCAAAACAAAGCTATGAGATTCCCCTAATATAGAGGTGAGATGCAAAAGACTAAGAAGGAAGTGCCAGTGAGGTGGGAGAGCTGCGGTGTCAACAGAAGCTGAAAGATGAAGAAAATGTTTCACACAGGAAAGTATCCACGGCTGCTGAGAGAGCACGAAAGAGGACAGCTAGGGCACCCACGAGACGTTCACTTGAAGTTCCACTCAACTGAGCCGCTAGGATTTACCAGGATCTGTAAGTGTTTCTCCTACAACAAATATTTGCTCCTCACAACTCTATGGGGTGGGTTTTACTAGACCATTTTAGAAATGTGTACGGTGAAGTTCAGAGAGGACAGAGAACTCATCCAAGGTCACACAGCTGGAATTCAATGCCTACTCTGGGTTGAGATAGGAGATAAACCTTTTCAGTTAACAATTCTGATAAAATAGTTTATATATATTCCCAGAAATCACTGGTCTTGATGAGAACTCATAATTTGTTAATGGGCCCATAAAGTATAGGGGTTTTTAAATAGGGTTCAAATTGAGGTTTATGTTGAAAAATATTTGAGCTATAACACACTTGCACTCGGACTTATGTGTATAGACACAGCAAAAATGTAAGCAAAACTTTTTTCATGCACTTTAAAATATTTCAACCAATTTTTTATTAGAATAAGGCTTTTCATATTTATATTTAGTTCAAGTGGCTCAAAGAAATATTTGCAGACCCTTATCAAGGCTATAATTTGCTCACAAATTAGGTTCCACCAGCCAGCTACCAAGATGCTTTCTACAAAACTGGGGGATTTTCCTTTCCTAATTGAAAGCCACTGATAACATGATGCTAGTTCAAAATAAGGTGTCTGCCTTTTTTCAGGAAGCCAATATTAGGTTACTCTGAATTAAAGAGATTAGCTTGAATGTGAATGCAGGCAGAATGTTTCTATTTCCTGCATGAATGAGAAATAATTTTGCATACAAAGAAAAATGTGCAATCTCCATTTATGATAAAACTTACTTTCACATTTTGTGATCACTGAAAATAATTTACATTTAAAGTGCCAAATTTACTTTGCCTTCCTGAGCAATTATAACCCTTAAAGAAATTTGCTTTTTGAAAAAAATTAAAATTAGAGCTTGATTTTCAATCTGAGGGTGACAGTTATCAAAACAACTGCATTGCCTCATCTAGCACAAAAACTGTATGATGAGTCATTTCAAGGATGATCATTCTAAAACCCAATAGTAAATCTACAGGTATTAAAAAAAAAACAGATGTTAATTATTCTAGTTCAGTTTTACTTTAAAAATGTGAATTTCAGGACTCTGATCCATGTTCTGATTTAGTACTTCTTTGTGGCAATCAAATTCAAAAACAATCTTCATTTTCTTCATTTCATATAAAGCACACCTTAAAAAAACTTTTTTCTCACATCTTAAAAGAAAAAAAATCCTTATAAAAGGACATACTTACGTGGGAGTTGGATGTAACCTGGCCTCCAAGCAAAAGGAATATTTTGTCCTATTAGCCCAGATATAGTATTTATTTAAATAGTAGAAATCACCTTAGGTAACTTCTTTCTACTTTAGGTATTATTACTACTCAAAAATAAAACTTTCTTTTTATTTCATTTCTTACTACATATTTCTTCCACGTTTATCAGCGAAAATTACAGTTCTTTTAATCTAGTTTCAAAGACAGATGAACATATCATGACTAGCTCTCACTCAATTTTAATAATAATAATAATTAAAAAAATAATTACCAAGGTTTACCATGAACAAATTTGGTAGCATAAAGAAGATAACTTTATCACAGAATATACGGTATAATGTGCAGAAAACTTCCACATATGAAAATGATATTTTAAATGGGATAAGATAAAGACAAGATTATTTAAGTGCTTTCATTTAAAAAGATTAAAAAATAAATTCAAAGTATATGATATTTATAAAAAATTGTTTCCTATTTATACAGTAACTGATACCTACTCCGACTGATAGCTTTATGTACCTTCCTATGGTGGAACAGTAGATACAGAGATACAAGTCATGGGTTGGAGAAATGTTCTATTCATTCCCAGCTCTCTATGAATGTACTTTATGAATTTAAAGGCATTGCACATATCATAATTATTCCTTACACTACTTTAAAAGTATTTACATAATGGGTATTAGAAAAAGGGGGAGTGTCTAATGCCATAGCTTCACAGCAAGCCACAATGCTAAGGACTGAGAAATACCTACAAAAAATCTAATGTCTCCATCAACAAAAATAGTTCACATGAAAAATTATCTTGGGGTTTCAAGCAAATTAATGTCCTTCTAAACTCTTAGTTTAGACTTCATTATCTAAAATTCCTGTCTACATATTTGGTTTTCCTTCTGACCAGAGAGGATCCCTCCTCTGCTTTTTCTAACATATATCAAGCAATATATTTAAAAGCTACTGGTAAGGGTGCCTGGGTGGCTCAGTGGGTTAAAGCCTCTGCCTTCGGCTCAGGTCATGATCTCAGGGTCCTGGGATCGAGGCCCATATCGGGCTCTCTGCTCAGCAGGGAGCCTGCTTCCCCCTCTCTCTCTGCCTGCCTCTCTGCCTACTTGTGATCTCTCTCCCTCTGTGTCAAATAAATAAATAAAATCTTAAAAAAAAATAAAATAAATAAAAAAATAAAAGCTCCTGGTAAATAAAATAAAACTGCATATATAATTAACAGGTATTCCCCTGAATAATACTCAACATAACTGAACAAGTACTTGGCAATTAATAGAAAATGTCTGCTAACGTAGAGAGTCAAATACAAGTTTAAAAATAAATTAAGTCACCATATTTTTTAAATTTATGGTTTCAAGGCCTTTTCTTGAGTAAGGTCTACTAATTAGAATTTCACACTGTCATTTTACCTTTTCATCTACTAACCTAATTTTGTCTCCTTAAAGTAAAACAAGGACTTAATGATATATGGAAAGCAATGTGAATTTTTATTGCAATCTTTTACAAGTTTTTCACCCATAACTGACTTTTCAGTATTTCTTAAAATCTTCTCATCTTTCCAGAAATATAACTCAGTTTTCATAAAGACAACTACATTTTGTCTTAGTTTATACAATTTCTTAGATTAAATTATATAGTTACAACAAGAAGTACAACGAGCCTACACGGTCTGGGAGGTGCAGCAATGGCGTGCTGGAGTCAGCTCCCAACCGTTTGCAAGGGCCAAATGGATGCCACTTTTCCCAGCTCCTCATTTAATGACCTCATTCCAGGAGCTTGAAATCAGCCATGATGGTCGTGTTTACACCACAGGTATCATCAAACATTATAAACCAAGGCTTTTTTTCCCAGAGAGCTAGGTGTTAAACATTTAAGCACACCCCAAGTGTTCGTTATACTAGCAAACAGCCTACTGGACAAGAAGACTCTTTAGAAAGCTCTAGGCTTCAGCCAACCTGTTTTACAAGAGACACAATTAAGTAAAACATGGTTAAGAAAGTTTTACTCAGGGTGCCTGGGTGGCTCAGCTGCTTAAACATCTGCCTTCAGCTCTGGTTATGATCCCTGGGGTCCTGGGATAGAGCCTTAGTAGGGCTTGTTTCCCCCTCTCCTTCTGCACCCTCTTCCTGGTTCATGCTTACTTTCTCCCCCTCAAATAAATAAATGAAATCTTTAAAAAAAAGAAACTTTTGACTCTATTTTCAAGAACAGCCAATGGAGGCAATAATTATTTTTCATGTCTCTTAAGTGTTATTGAGATGACACATTAAATCACACTTTACTTTGACATAAGTAACACAATATTACTCATCTTTCCAAAATTTAAAGAAGATAAATCACCAAAGATCGTCTCTTTGGATATGCCTTTATTATACATCCTCATTTCTTATAATTACATCTGCCACAAGTCATAGTAATTAGTAAGAAAAAAATGTTCTCAGAACAAAGACAAATTAGAAAGTAGTGGCCAAATACATAAAGAAAAGTAGAGTATAAGAAGTTTCAATGAAAGTACATAAAAGATATCAAATAGTTAAATCCATTCATTATAACCACTAAATATTCATCTATTTATTAGAGTTGTGAAAATTCTATAAAGCCCAGTGTTTCCAAACACCATGAAATAAATCAAGTCATTCAATAATTCCAAAGAAATAAAGCATCTAAATGTATTGGCCCTAATAAGCAACAAATAATGATTCAAAATAAAGTGAAATATATTTTTTTCTTAAGCAAGCTGCTACATCTAAAACTCACTGATTCTTTTTTTTTAAGATTTTTTTATTTTATTTATTTGTGAGAGAGAGAATGAGAGAGAGAACACGAGAGGAGGGGAGGGTCAGAAAGAGAAGCAGACTCCATGCTGAGCAGGGAGCCCAGTACAAGACTCCAACCTAGTACTTCAGGATCATGACCCAAGCCAAAGGCAGTTGCCCAACCAACTGAGCCACCGATTCTTTATATACTTACCGTTTTGTGATCATTAACAATCATAAGTTCCAAATATTTCATTTCTTCAAACACACCACGAGATGGCTGTGGAAAATAAAAAAATAGTCAGAATGGTGGTGGATATTTCTCTGATGTTGATTATTAACTTATGGATTGACTTTGAATTTCAAAAGAACTCTTTGCTGCCTACTTTATAAAACACCCTGGAAGAAATTTAGTCAGCAAAGTCAAAAACAATGCCTATTAAGTGTAGATAAACATTGAGTATTCAGAAAAGAATTGTATTTGATTATCATTAAAATACTCATCAAGATAGAAAAAAGCCTGTGTTATTTTTTTTAAGATTTTTTTATTTTTAAGTAATCTTTACTCCCAACATGGGGCTTGAACTCATGACTCCAAGATCAAGAGTCGCACCAACTGAGACAGCCAGGCACTCCCAGCCCATGCTATTTTTATATGATTTTCATATGTTAACATATACTAGAGAAAAGTGTACAGTATAATTCTGCTAAAATAAATAAATCTCAATTTCTTTGGCATTAAAATGTGATAAAAAAGATTCTTATCTACTTAAAACTTCAAAGGAAATCTACTGAAAACTCATTTAATAAGAATAGCAGAGTACATGTAGAACAGCTATCAATATAGTCAAAAGAAACATTAACTCATCAGAGTGAAATTTTAATAATAATATACTAAATCTTAACCACACAACTTCTCAAAGGAACAAACATTGATAATTCCTATTTTCTAAATGCTTTTAAATTTTGATTATTCCTAGATAATTTTAAGAGGAAGTGCTAAGCATTTTAATTGTCATTTGGACTTTCTTTTTTCATAGTTGAAAAACCAATAATGATGACTCTTTTCCTTTATGTACAAGGTCACTGATCAGTTTATATTTGATAGGGGTGGACTGTAGTGAAATGCCAGTAGCCTATATAAAATTTATTATTACCAACCACATCTTTAAGACTAAGAAAAAAAATCTCTAGGTAAAAAAACCAAAATTTGTATCTATAAGCACCATAATATAAACACAAGCTCATAAAAGGATCATTTAACCTGTAACTAAGTTTCTGATGACTGGTGGTCTAATTTTTTCACACACAAAAAAACACATTCAGCAAAACATTATCTAAAATGTGCAATTTTCAGTATAATTACTCATTAAGTTATCTAGTAAATTACCATGTAATCTATATGCTGTGGAATTAATTCTCGGTTACATAGCATTCACCATGTAATTACACAACAGTCCCCATCATTACAGCTTTCTAATCTATTATGAAAAAGACTAGGAACATAATTTCAGTTACAAAGCTCCTATACATTTATCAATACATGGGAACTATACTACAGTTGTTGATTATATAATTACATGATTCTTACTTAGTAACTGTCATGAAGCGAATGGTCAAACAGATCCTCAAGAAAACATATCCAGTTCAAATTTTGGTACAGCAGAGCTTTCAATTTGAAAGAACTACAAATAAGCATCGTTAGCCAACATTTCAAAACCTAACACTTCCCTTACTTTTTCGGTGAACAAAAATGTTTCATATAATGTTATATAAGCTATATGACAAAGTCTGCTGTGCTTTTAATTGAAAAAAATGCACTGTAATTTTCATAAGAAAATGCTTTGAAAATGAAACTGAAACAATACATTCCTTATATGACATCATGGTTCATAGGGCGCTGTAACCAGTTTACATCAAATAGAAAAAGCTGAACAAAACACAATATGTCTATAAGACTCAAACCATAGGAGGAGTTTGGCTTGTTATTTTGCTTTGTGAAAGGATGTTGCCCATATCTAGACTGTGTTAGATATACTCAGATACTATGTGATTTCAGGCACACAATTTAACTGAGTGAGGTGGCCCCATCTATGGTTCAATGCCACACTCACATTCACTGCTCTCTTCCTTCTCCTTTTCAACCATTGTAATTCAGACAGAAAGGGCCACTGGTCACTGTTTTCCATACCTGTGTAAAAGAAAAAGGAATACAAAAATTTATACTTGACTGCAGTTCAGTGGAGTATGTTTTTAAAATATGTGAAAGTACCAAAACTAAAGCAGGAAGAAATAGAAAATTTGAACAGACCAATTAGCAGTACTGAAATTTAATCAGAAATCAAAAAACTCCCCCAAAACAAAAGCCCAGGACCAGATGGGTTCACAGGCAAATTCTACCAGACATTTAAAGAAGAGGTAATACCTATTCTTCTCAAACTATTACAAAAAAGAAAAAAAAATAGAGTCAGAGGGAAAATTTCCATATTCATTCTATGAGACCAGTTTCACCCTGATACCAAAATCAAATAAAGATACCACCAAAAGAACTACAGATCTATATCCCCAATGAACATAGATGCAAAAATCCCTAACAAAATACTAGCAAACTGAATCCAACAATGCATTTTAAAAAATCATATGCCACAATCAAGTGGGATTTCTTTCCAGGATACCAGTGTGGTTCAATATTCACAAAACAATCAACATGCTATATCACATCAATAAGAGAAAGGATAAAAACCATATGATCATTTCAATAAGTGCAGAAAAAGCATTAGGTAAAGTACAACATCCACTCATGAGAAAAGCCCTCAACAAAGTAGGGTTAGAGGGAACATACCTCAACATAATAAAAGCCTTATGTGGAAAACCCACAACCAACATCATACTCAAGAGGGAAACACTGGGAACTTCTCCCTTAAGGTCAGGAACAGGACAAGGATGTCCACTCTCAGCACTTTTATTCAACATTGTGCTGGAAATCCTAGCCACAGCAATTAGACAACAAAAAGAAACAAAAGACATCCATCTTAGTAAGGAAGTAGTAAAACTCTCACTATCTGCAAATGACATGATACTATATATAGAAAACCTGAAACACTTCACCAAAAAACTACTAGAACTGATAAATGAATTCTTTAAAGTTGCAGAATACACAATCAATGTACAGGAATCTGTTGCTTCCCTATACACTAATAATGAAGCAGCAGAAAGTGAAATTAAGAAAACAATCCCATTTATAATCCCACCAAAAACAGGAAAATATCTAGGAATAAACTCAACCAAAGGGGTGAAAGACCTGCACTCTGAAAACTATGAAACACTGATGAAAAAAATTCATTATGATACAAAAAGTAGAAAGACATTCCATGCTCATGGGTTGGAAGAACAAATATTATTAAAATGTCTATACTACCCAAAGTAATCTACAGATTTACTAAAATCCCTATCAAAATACCAAAGCATTTTCCACAAAACTAGAAACAACCAATCCTAAAATTCGTATGGAACCACAAAAGACCTCAAATAGCCAAAGCAATCCTGAAAAAGAAAAACAAAACTCGAAGTATCACAATTCCAGACTTCAAGTTATATTACAAAGTGGTAGTAATTAAAACAGGATGGTGTTAGCATAAAAACACACACAGATCAACGAAACAGAATAGAAAACCCAGAAAGATTAAACCCACAATTATATGAGGAATTAATCTTCAACAAAGGAAGAATGAATTGAAAGTAGAAAAAAGACAATCTCTTCAACAACAGCTTCATGCAAAAGAATGAAACTGGACCACTTTCTTTTGCCACACACAAAAATAAACTCAAAATGGATTGAAGACCTAAATGTGAGGCCTAAAACCATAAAAATCCTTAAAGAGAGCACAGACAATAATTTCTCTGACATCAGCTGTAGCAACATTTTTCTAGAACTGCCTCCTGAGGTAAGGGAAACAGAAGTAAAAATAAGCTATTAGGACTATCTCAAAATAAAAAGCTTTTGCACAGCAAAGGAAACAATCACCAAAACTAAAAGGCAACCTAATAAATGGGGGAAAATATTTACAAATGTCATATTCAATAAAGGGTTAGTATCCAAAATACATAAACTGATACAACTCAATACCAAAAACAAAATAATCCAATTTAAAAATAGACAGAAGAGGGGCACCTGGTGCTCCTCCCCTGCTGTGCATGGACTCACTCTCTCTCTCTTTAAAAAAAAAAGATTTTAAAAAAAAAGGACAAAGGTTATGAACAGACATTTCTCCAAAGAAGACATCTAGATACCCAAGAAACACATGAAAAGATAATCAATATCACTTATTATCTGGGAAATGTAATTCAAAACTATCACCTCACACCTGTCAGAATGGATAAAATAAAAAAAAAAACAGAAGGAACCACAAGTGTTGGTGAGGATTTGGAGAAAAGGGAACTCTCCTGCACTACTGATGGGAATACAAACTGGTGCAGCCACTGTGGGAAATAGTTTGGAGGCTCCTCAAAAAGTTAAAACAAAACTACCCTACAATCCAGCAATCACACCACTAGGAATTTACCGAAAAAATACAAAAACACGAATTCAAAGGGATACATACACCTCTATGTTTATTGCAGCATAATTTACAATAGCCAAACTATGGAAGGAGCCCAGATGTCCATCAACAGATGAAAGGACAAAGAAGATGTGATACACACACACACACACACACACACACACACACACACACTGGAATATTACTCAGCCATAAAAAAGAATGAAATCTTGCCATTTCCAACAACAGAGATGGAGCTAGAGAGTATAATGCTAAGCCAAATAAGTCAGTCAGAGAAAAACAAATACCATGCGATCTCACTCCTAAGTGGAATTTAAGAAACAAAACAAATGCACAAAGGAAAAAAAAAAGAAAAAGAGACAAACCAGGAAACTCTTAACTATAGTGAACAAACTGATGTCTACCATAAGGGAAGTAGGGGGGAGGGGAATGGGTAAGACAGGTGATGGGGATCAAAGAGTATCATGATGCAAAAATATTAAAAAAAAAAGAGTATCATGAAGCAAAAAATAAAATAAAATAAAATAAAATAAAAAATATTATGTGAAGAAACAGCAACATTGATAGCATACATCATCTCCAAATCAAAATAAGGTGAAAAAAGTATTCTGATCACTAAAAATTTCACATTTTCATGGTCACAAATCTAATTCTATTTCTAATGCATAAATTATAATTTGTAATTCAAATATTGTTTTCTTCCAACATCACCAAAAATGTAATAAGCCATTCAAGATTCATTAGAATATGCATATTTGACCTCCTACCACCTAACCCTCAGTATCTAAAAATTTCAGAGAATTTCACTGTGCTTAATTCATTTTAGATTTAAAAATAATGTATGGCATAAGACTTTGCATGAATTTTTAAGACTTTTGGCATTAATGTACAGAAGCAATATCGCATTCCCCAATAATTCAAAAGAAGCTTTCGTCAACATTAATATTCTTAAGATGCCTCAGGACCAGAGCATAAGAGCAAGAAAATACAAATTGCCTAAAAAGCAGGAAACTGCCAGAGAAATTTAAGGATGAGCCTCATTGCAAATCACCATTATATTTAGCCACACTGTCTGACTCCTAACAGAGATTTACCCCTGGGCTTCATATTTCAGTATTTCCATCAGCAACGACTCTCCAGGTCTCATTCCACACCAGCCACAGTTTATGCCACTGCCCACCCACACAGCTCACTGAGAGCAATTTCACCTCCTGCAGGTGCACGAAGTTCCACCAATGCACTCCTCTTATTACACAAAATGAAATGGCCATCTTAATTAAAACTTACTGAGATTCTTCATTTGCTTAGAATATTGTCCTGCCAAGGTTTTCTGGATTATATGTGGTCGACCTGTGCTTTTCTGAAACAAAAACAATTGTGGGCCATTAAAAAGCAAGATGTGATCAAGCTTCAACGGAAGAGTGTTAGAACTTTCTTCAATACTCTTCTTAAAATGGGAACATTTATATGTTAATGTCCTAGCTATCAAAAATGAAGAGTATGTCTTATTGGAACTTTAATTTTTTAAAAGAGAGCACCATCCAATTGCTCCAGATAGATAAAAGCATAGTTTTATTAGCTACCTTTGCTTTTTTCAAAACCATGGATAGGAAATTCACAAGAAAGAAACACAAATGGTCAATGAACATATAAGAAAATGAATGCTTTAATACACCTTCAAAAAGCAAATTTAAAAAAATGTATACCCATTTTCGCCTTCCAGTTGGCAAAGGTTTTAAAATTATGATAACATAGTTAATTATGGTTGCATGGTAAAAAGCACTCTCATACTCTGCTGACAGGAATAAATTGGGAGCATAGTTCAAAGAAAAATTTAGCAATGTTTATCAATGACCTTGAAAATATTCATATCCTTTGCCCTAGAAACCACACTTCTAGAAACATCTTAGTTCCATTATTATTTACTATTAGCTTCCATTACTGAGTTCATAGTATGTGCCAGACACGGTTAATGTACACGTTACCTCTTTTAATCTTCACAAGAACTCTATATAATGCATATTTTATCTTTGTTTTACATATAAAAATACTGTGACTCAGAGAGATCCATCACTGAGCTAAAATTCTATTACAGAATAATGATTCATTTTATTTTAAAAATATATAAGAACATATCATTGAAAAACTGGAAGAATGTATACTAAAAAGGTGAAGAGAAGTTCTCTCTCTGGGATGGAATCACTGAAAATTACAATGTGGCTAAGTATTTGCTTATTTCGTTTTTCCAAATTTCCTATGATGTATTAGTTATAAGTAGAAAACTAGTTATCAAAAAAGTGTTCCTTTTTTTAATTTTTATTTTATTTTTTCAGTGATCCAAGATTCATTGTTTATGCACCACACCCAGTGCTTCATGCAAAAAAGTGTTAATAGATTACATATGAGACTCACAATAATTAAGTTTTGCTATTCACCACTTGAGAGATAACATGAATTTGTTAGAAATATCCCAACCAGGGCGCCTGGGTGGCTCAGTGGGTTAAAGCCTCTGCCTTCGGCTCAGGTCATGATCTCAGGGTCCTGGGATCGAGGCCCGCATCGGGCTCTCTGCTCCACAGGGAGCCTGCTTCCTCCTCTCCTGCCTGCCTCTCTGCCTACTTGCAATCTCTCTCTCTGTGTCAAATAAATAAATAAAATCTTTAAAAAAAAAAAAAAAGAAATATCCCAACCATATAACATGACTTATGTAAAACATAATAAATAATATTAATGAATAATAAATAAATAGCAAATAATAATAAATAATAAATGACAATAAATCTATACTATTTATTGTTTATTATATTAATTTATTATTAATATAAATAAATAAATACATAATAAACTAAACATCAACAAATCTAAATTCAAGTTCAGTAAATTCTTAGTTCTGGTAACAGGTGAAATGATACTCAGAGCAATGAAACTCACAACTGGATTAGAAACAGAATTTTAAAAGTTGACTAAAGTTTCAAGCCCTGTTCTGTCTCTCTGCCCATGGTGAAGATAAAGACAAACTGTTACATGAACAAAGGGTAGGGAGTATGGAGAAAAGCAAAAGAGAAAAGGGAGTAGGCATGGAGGAATCAGTCCCTGAAGAACATGATTATGGGTATAACAAAGTAAAACCGATGCTTTAAATACTATGACAATAACAGTTTGTACTTATAAATTTCCTCAACAGTTTATTAAACATAGTCACATACATTTCTTAATTCATCAAACTTGTAAAACTGTCCTATTAGGGATGCACTGAAAAAAATTATCTTATTTTACATATTTAAAAACTCAGGCTGAGGGAGTCATTATTTGGGAATTTTGTTTTGTTCTTTGGGGTTTTTTTTTTAGCATAATAGGGCCATTAATCAGCACAAGAAATCAAAGTCAATTGTTTGCCAACCGAGTAAAAAATCTTGCTGTATACAAGCTATTTACCTACCACTAGAGTAGGGGAAAAACATTTTACTTTATCAAAATGTCTTTATCTAGGGGTGGTTGTCTTTGTTATCCAGTAATTTTTATATTTACTAGTTGAAAAATGATACAGGTTTAAGCAAACTTTAAACATTTAAAATTTAATGACACTTCTGTCTCAAATTTGAAACTTATGCTATATATATATATATACACATATATATGTATATACACACACACACACACACTGCCACATCAAAAAAAATGTTTGTTCAACTGTGATGATCAATAGTCTAAATGGCTAGTACCTAAGTCAAAATTTATTTTATCTATAGGTGAAATCTCTAAAGATAAAAGAAATGTTTTCTGTACCCCATCAAATGATTGCAGTATTCTGACTCGATCACTCTCAAAATACTATTTTCCCATTAGCGGATCTTCTCACTGATATGAATTCCCTATTGCCACCTCTCAGAGCCTTCATCTCCTACCACTCTTCTCTTTGTCCACTCCTGTCCAACCTAGCTGGGTTCCTCAAAGTTCCTACAATACACACTCCTGCCTCAGGGCCTTTGCATTTGCTCTTCTCCTGGAGGGCTCTTCCAGCTCCCTAATTTCTTGAAAGTCCTCCTTCAAAAGTACCATCTCATTTTGCCCTTCCTTGTAATTCTACCTCCTTGGCTTCATTTTTTCTCTCCTTAGCATGCTAGCTAACAAACAGTATGTAATTACTTATTCATCCTGTTTTTCCCCGTCTGCCTCTGTAGACTCTAAGCTCCATAAAGCTCAGGCTCTATGTCTGTCTTATTCATCACTTTATCCCTAGCACCTAAAATAGTACCCAGCATGTAGTAAGCCCTCATTACAATACCTAATGAATACAGATCAAATTTCAGACATGTTTTCATTCTATTAGTGAGCAACACTAGTAGAGTATATGATTCCCTTTTTGTCCAATTTTATTGGGATATAATAACATGTAATACTGTATAGGTTTAAGATATACAATATAATGATCTGATATATGTATATATTACAAAATATATAAGTGTAGTTAACATCCATAACATCACAATTATAATTTTTTCCTTGTGGTGAGAACTTTTAAGATCTACTGTCTTGAGTGATGGACATTGGGGAGGGTATGTGTTTTGGTGAGTGCTGTGAATTGTGTAAGACTAATGAATGACAGACCTGTACCCATGAAACAGATAATACATTATATCTTAATAAAAAAATCTACTGTCTTAACAACTTTCAAATATGCAAAGATACTATAGTCACCAAGTTGTACATTACATCCCACAATTCATTTGTCTTATACCTGAAAGTTTGTACCTTTTGACCACCTTCACGCATTCCCCCCACTGGCTTCTGGTAACCACTAATCTTATCTCTGTCTCTGAGTTCAGTGCTTTGAGATTCCACATGTAGACAAGATTATACAGCATTTGTCTTCCTTTGTCTGCCTTACTTCATTTAGCATAATGTCCTTAGAATTTCTTATCTAGGTTGCTGGCCTCTGCACGACTCTAAACATTATTTTCTTCTCTATCTCTAAGGAAAACTAAATGCTATCTAATATAATCATAGTTCAACTACAAATTTTCCCACTGAAGATTCTTATAAAAGTTAAGTATATGCTTATAGTCATACAATTATCTAAAGAAGAAGGGAGAATAAAAGCTAGTTTAAAGGAAAAGAAATGGGTCAGTACAAAACACAATGTCCTCTCTGCTCTGTAGACAGGAGAGAACTCCCTTCACTTCCAAAAACCTAGATTTGTTGCCTCTTATCATTCCTTACTGGTGTGTGGCCTGGTGTGATGAGAAAAACAACTTGTTATTTTTCTGAGTTGCTGCCTAGGATTTTACAGCATGATAACCCTGCTTACACCCAGGGTCTGGGTATTTCGATAAGAACTTGAGTTTAGGATTCCCGCTCTAAGTTCCTGCTTTGCTTTTCCCAGGGCACCTTTTAAAATAACCACTTAGAATTAAGCCCACTAAAAGTTAGCGACCTCCACTCCAACCCCCTTTCAAGTAATAGGTGCTCACTACCCTGCTCTCTATCTCCTGCTCACTTGTGACCTGGGATGGAGGACTGCTTTCCTCTGGCTTACTGCTCCCCACCCCAGATCTGGAGTCTGTATGTAATAAATCCTGTGACTTTACTTCCCCTGTGTGAGTGGACTGAATCTGCACCTTCAATCAAAAGAACCATGGGTTTCTTCCCCAAAATGGGAGCTTGGATGCTGACGGAGCAACCAGCCGAGCCCATCCATGTAGGTGGCTTGTGTTCCCCAATCCAGCAGGTCATAACCTGCACATTTCTAAATTCAATACACCAGCACCGGCTTCTCAACACACAACACACCTGGGAGGCACAATTTAAACTTCAAAATTCACGGTGTCATTCTACACTTGAAATAAGGTACTACATATAAATGTACGCTGACATCCACATTATGCTCTTTATGGCTCAAGGCAAAGATGCTAAAAGGAAACTGAGGTCACAGACTTACCTCATCGTGAATCAGCTCCAGTGGTTCTATCATATATACAAAGGTATTATCTTCAAACATACCACTAGGAGACAAGAAACCACACGAGGAGAAAATTAATAAAGACAGCAAACAGCAAGAACAAATGAGCTTCACACTGCATCTTTAAAAATGAACACTGTAACTGAACAAATTATCTTTATACTGCCCAAAACCTAATTCATATATCTGTATGGAATCCCACTGTGGTCTCAGCACTGTGCTAGACAGCAGCTAAGTTGCAAAAGGTATTAAAGTGTGTACCGTGAGCATATAAATTATAAATGTTATAATTTTTGAAACAAATGGAAACATTAGAAGATGAACCTGGAACAGGACTATTCATACAGTTCCAGTGCATCACATTATAATTCCAAGACAATGTCCAACTAGTACGAATTTCTTATTACACAAATCCAGTATCGCCTATAAGAAAATAGGTACTTTGCTCTTTAGAATAATCTAAAACCATCTGATTCTGAAGAGGCAAACGGAAGCATGTTTATGGCTGCCAATTGTGAATTTCCATTAACCAGTATGACTCTGTGTTGCATATAATTTTGAGAGCTATAGGATGATAAAATTTTCAAGATTCTTTTTCATCACATGGCCACAACCAGATCTTTATATTGAGGGTTACTATTTGGGTCTCAAAGGTGCTTAGACAGGTTTTTCTAGAGCCTGCCTTGATGCCGCTGTCTGAGCTCCTCTTTGGCCCTCCCCGCCTCCCCTGGCCAATACACAGGACTGCTATGTCCTTGGGCATACATCTTTGGGAAACCTTTCTAGACAAGGTTTGGTCACCCCATTAGTCCCTGACCCTCCCCTTCACGGTTCCAACCAAAAGGGCAATTCAGTATTAATCTCTGTAATTACTTGTTTAATCTCTGAATCTCCTGCAGACTCTAAATGTTAAGACAGGAGAGACTATGCCCTCCTTGTTCATGACTCCATATCCAGTCCCTAACGTGCGACTGGCAGAGCAGAGTCCCTACAACAAACGTCTGGGGAAAAAAAGATGGAAACAGTGCATGACTGAAAGCAAGTTCATGCTCCTGCATGAGACTGGCACGTACTGAAGTCCATTGCAGGTCGACAGAGCTGCCCTCGAGTCCTGGACACCTCGGATGCTCCCGTGATAGTAACAATGCTCTCCACCCTACAACACAGAAGGAGGGTTCATGGATGAATGATGCTTTCTGTGCCATCATTCACTCTTACCGATGCTCCTCTAAGCCAAACAGAATTGCAAAGACGGTCCTACCAACTCCTCCTGGTTGATGGGAAGTCTCAAAGGGCATGAGGCCATTTTTCAGCTTTTCTCTAATGACACTGTGTTATGACATTTAATAAAGGGGAAAGGTTATTAACAAGAATACAACACCAATGTAACTGGTACAACTTACATACCTTTCTTAAACATGTAAGGGAGTAGATACCAGATACTGCTAGGGAATAAGGTCTTCTATCGAACTGAGGAGAGACCCCAGAGCTGTTGTTAATACCTGTGTTTGATAGGGAGCACCTGGGTGGCTCAGTCAGCTAAGCATCTGCTTTTGGCTCAGGTCATGATCCCAGGGTCCTGGGATGGAGTCCTGGTTTGGGCTCCCTGCTTCTCCCTCCCTCTCCACCTGCTCATGCTCTCTCTCTATCTCTCTCTCACACACACATTAATAAAATCTTTCTTAAAAAATAATTGTTTGGGATGCCTGGATGACTCAGTCATTAAGTGTCTGCCTTTGGCTCAGGTCATGATCCTAAGGTCCTGGGATTGAGCCCTACATCGGGCTCCCTGCTTGGTGGGGTGCCTGCTTCTCCCTCTCCCACTCCCCCTGACTATGTTCCCTCTCTCGCTGTGTCTCTCGCTGTCAAATAAATTAAAAAAGTCTTTTTTAAAAAATAAAAACAATTGTTTGATAGAGAACTACATAAAATCTTGTTTGCTTCCCTATCTTTTAAAATTCATTTTAAAAATTTCTTAAAAGTATTATATGAACTTATTTTTCAAAGTCAAGTAGTAACTATAAGGCCTATTTTAAAAACACAGGGATGCCTGTGTGGCTCAGTCCACTAAGCACCCTACTCTTATTTTCTGCTCAGGTCATGATCTTAGGGTCATGAGATCCCCGAGATGGGCTCCGCACTTAGCCGGGAGTCTGCTTGAGGATTCTCTCCCTCTCCCTCTGCCCCTCCCTTGCTCATGTACCCATGAACACACTCTCTCTCTCTCCCTCCCTGCCTCTCCCTTTCTCTCAAGTAAATAAACCTTTAAAATAACACATACACACAGCAGTTACTTTCTCCCTCTTTCCTCACATCCATGACAATCATTTTTAACTCTTTTGTTTCTTTTGCTGTTCACCTACATATTTCTGAATGGAATATTTATACCGCTACATCGTGGTTAAATATATCACGTAATTGATCACATCTATTTTATTGCAGGAGACAGCCTTCTTGTTCCCCTTCAGCCTCCCACTGGGCCTGACAGAGAGCCATCAGCCAGCAGTTCTGTTTAGGGTTATCCTGGGAACTCTTCTGCCTCCCTTCTATATAGAATCCTAGATTCCATATCTTTTCCATTCATGATCTCATCCTCCCCTTTTTTAAAGGTACATCTTCTGGTACTTTCTTGAAAAAGTGATCATGGAAGATGAATTTGGTGAGAACTTGTATATATAAAAATTTCTTTTTCTATCGTCACACTAGATCAACCATTTGGGTGGGTAGCGAATTCTAGATTAGAAATGATTTTCTTTTGGCATTTCAACACCACTGTGCACAGCTTCTAATGTTGCTGAGGAGAAATGCCAGCTATTGTGATGTTAGATATTTTCTATAAAATATAATCTTTCTCTTTCAAGAAAACTTTAGGGAATTTTATTCATCCCCATTTTCATGAAATTTCAAGATATGCCTTGGTGTGGGTCTTTCTTGGCTTATTCACTGGGCTGGGCACTCAGTCAAAACTTCTAATTAAGAAAATGTATGCACTTCAGTTCTAGAAAACTTTTATTTCTCTAATAATCCCCTCTTTTCCATTTTTGTCTATAAGCGGAGCTCTTCTACTAGAGAAGGGATGGCTACCTGGCGAGATGAGCTATGAAGTGCATCAGGGATGTGAAAGCTCTTGTCGACTTTGAACCAACTTCTCTGTTTTCATGTGCCTTCAATTCCTGAATCTTCAATTAGTTTGCTTCTTGGGTTTCCCCTAATGGAACTTAGCAGAACAGGAAAAGCTCAAACCTAACAGTTACTCCTCATCCGTTTGCTTTCTATCTCTTAAAATTTTATGAATACCTCTCATCTGCAGCCTTTTCTTCTTCTGTCTTTGTCCTTGTGTGTTTACATCTTTTTTTTAATTCTTTGACTGGTATTTGACTAGGTTATTGAGAAGGAATAGAGATAAATATAAGCACTGAATCCACAATCTTTAACCAGAGCTTCCTATTTGTTTTCTTAATAGAATATACTGAACATACGTGGACTTTTCATTGATGATTTACAATCATTTTGATCACTGTTCATTATACTGTATTACAATAGCCTCAGAGGTTATTTACAGTGATAAGGATGTCTACCCATATATCAAAGACCACTTCCCAACCAATTCAGCTTGTTTCCTCTTAGGAACTATAATAACATTTCCAGTGTTGATAGTCTAAATTTGGTATTATAACCTTGGTAATATTTTGTAAGATGTTGCTTTTGTATGGGGTTTGATTCTCAAAAGGCAATCTTTTACAAAAATATTGACTTGAACACAACATGAGAAGTTTTATTTGCATATTCAACCCTGGAACTTATAAGGACAAATGGTATCACACATCTGAGCAATTTGCGAATCCAGGTCAATATTCTGCAATTAAATTTCAGACTCTTCACAGGATTCTAAAAACAAACACAGGTAACTGTAAATTCCATCGAACTGGTTATTTAGCACTTTGTATCACACCAAGAAGTTCTTTTAAGTCAGGTGATTATTATTAGTGCATAGCAAACAAGGTCATATTTACTTCACCTTTCTTAAAAAAAGCTATATTTTCCAGATTTTCTGAAAAATATTTTTCCCAGAAAATACTTCCAAATCCTTTCTTAGATTTTATTTTAATTCACATTAGAAACTAAAGATTGGTACTCTCTGAGTATGAATGTCATTGTTAGTTGTTTTAATTAAGGTAGGATATTATCTGAAGAAACCACTTCAATTTTCTGTATATTTGAAGGTAAATCACCATATTTTCTGAACCTTAAATAAGACTTGAGGTAACATGCAATCCTTGATATCTTTTATCATAACAAAGTTTGACTATCTAGATTATGTGGTTATAATTAAGCACTCTGAGGAATGCAGCAGGCTCTAATTTAGTTTTAGTATCTTACAGCATTAGAGAATTTTCTGAGGTTTTTTTTTTTTTTAGATTTTTATTTATTTATTTGACACAGAGAGGGAGAGAGATCACAAGTAGGCAGAGAGGAGGAAGCAGGCTCCCTGCCGAGCAGGGCACCCTATGCGGAGCTCGATCCCAGGATCCTGAGATCATGACCTGAGCTGAAGGCAGAGGCTTAACCCACTGAGCCACCCAGGTGCCCCCTGAGTTTCTTATTACTAGATTTATAACACGTTTTTAAGAAAGCATGACCATAAAAATACTATTTGGTAATTCTCCAGATGTATACAGCATTTTATAAATACCATTGCAAAATAACCTCTCAAAGTATTTCATATTCAAAAAATCTTAGTTGAAAAGGAGCACTCCCTCTTGGGTAACAGGGATAGTGGGAGTGGCCCAGTGCAGAGAGGCCACTCCCAGGGGGTGTTGTGAGCGGTGACATTGGAGAGTCAGCTCCGGGGGTGCCTTCCACCCAAGGATCTAACCATCTTGAACACTCAGTCACTGTCTCATAGCAACTACTACCTCCATGTACAGAGAGGGAGACAGTGACAAAGTGCAAAAAGGCTCTGATAAGGACAGCAAAAAGTCAAACTGAATAACAAATTTTCAGGCTCCCCAGTTAGTGTTTCTTTCTCAGCAGGGAAGGCCACAGACAGTTGGAGGGCCCTGGCCAGCCACTTCGTGATCACTACCAAGGAGTGCATCACAGATCTGTGACTAGGCAAGTGGCAGGCAGGAAAACAAAAGGGGCTCATTCAGCACATGACACGAGTCTATGTGTGTCCACACAGGCATCGTGTTTTGGGATTTGAAACTGTCAGTGAGTTATTTAAATGCAACAAAATAGAGCATCCAATAAGTGACAGTTTTTGGCTAGTCAAAGGAACTTAAAAATCCTAGTAAGTATGCTCCCCAACCTACCACTTCCCCACATTCGAACTCTCCACAAGCCAGATAATGTTCAAATAATGGCAACCCTGTCCACAAGGTTGTAGAGCTCAGAACCCCTCTGGAAACCACCAGGCCACTACTGCAAATAATGGGACGCTGACTGAATGCTCATCTTTGAAAAACTTCCTAATCAGAAGCAGTTTGGGATAACCCCTCTGCGAGCCCAGTGCGAATGACCTAAAGAGGAAAACAGATTTGGTTCCCTTGTATCATTGATCGAATGACAGAAACAGTTTGATTCTTTCTACCTACTTTAAATACAACCCATTGGAAAATAGAACCTACTATTTCAATTTGATTTATTTTCAAACTGTCCCACCTTTGTGTCTGTTTAATTACCTCGTCTGCTCTTCAGTAAAGTTCAACCAGCCAGTTCTCATTATCTTCAACATTTAAGAAACCCCCATAAACTCCTGGGGCTCTGGGTGGCGCAGTTGGTTAAGCATTCGACTCTTGATTTCCACTCAGGTCATGATCTCAGAGTTGTGAGATGTCGGAGCTCTGCATTGGGCTCCATGTTCAGCATGGAATCTTCTTCTTCTTCTTCTTCTTCTTTTTTTTCAGATTTTATTTATTTATTTGACAGAGAGAAACACAGCGAGAGAGGGACACACAAGCAAGGGGTGTGAGAGAGGGAGAAGCAGGCTTCCCGCGGGGCAGGGAGCCCAATGCAAGGGCTCGATATCAGGACCCTGGAATCATGACCAGAGCCGAAGGCAGACACTTAATGACTGAGCCACCCAGGCACCCCCAGCATGGAATCTTCTTAAGACTCTCTCTCCTTCTACCCCTTCCCTGCTCTAGCTCTCTCTCTCTCAAATAAATAGATAAATCATAAAAAAAAAAAAGTCTCATAAACCCCTGAACATCTGGATAAGTATTTGAAAAGAAACTACACAGGACTTAGCTCACAAATGTGTATGTATATTTTGATATTACAGCTCCTGGATGTAATAATAAAATAGGACACTATATTCATTTTTTTTTATTATTTGCCCCGGGGGAGGACACTATATTCAAATGATTATTCTACATGCATATCTTTAAACTCAAACTTTTCAATCATTAGAGTCTTTTAACCTATTTAATACATCAGTGGGCTGATAGCCAAAGAGAAAAAGATCTCTTTAACCGGACACATATTATCTGAATTTGAATACTGTAGTATAAGGAAGTGAAAAAAATATATCAGAGAATCAGGGAACTTGAGACCCCAACACCAATTTAATTATTTACCTTCATTAGACTCAATAGGAAAAAATGTTCGAGTATTAGAACAGTTTAGCTGTACCAATACTATATAAATTTTTAATAGTTCATACAAAATTATTCCATTCAAACTTAAAATAGCTTTGTGAGGAGCCAGTGTTGTCTGCTCTCTTGATTTTTTTTTTTTTTTTTAATTTCCCAGCCAGGAGCCATGCCCACAGAGGCCCATTTCCTCCAACAGCAATCCCTGCCAAGAACACTTCACAGAAGGAGTGAGCTTCAACTGGGCCATGGTGATGATTCGATTAAAAAAAAAAAAAAGTACAGAAACTTCTAGGAGAGTGACGTGATTACAGTGATAAAGCAAAGAACAAAGGTAGGAATTTTTATCTACTTGGTTCATTGATGTACACCCAGTACTTAGAACAGGGACTAGATCACAGTAAGCTGAATCAGTTATCTGTTTAACGAATACAAATGACTCATTCATGAGCCTGAGTGACAAGATCAATCTGAAAGGAGAAAAGGATTCATGTTTGTTGAGAAGGTGGGTAAATAAAGCCACCTGAGGGTTTATTTTTCCTTTGATATAAGAGACAAGCCATAAAATTCACCCTTGTCAAGGGTGTAATGCAGTGGTTTTTAGTTCACTCACAGAGGTGTGCTACCATCACCACTAATTCCAGAATGCTTGCATCACCTCAAAAGGAAACCCTGCACCCATGAGCAGTCATTTCCCAGTCCTCCTCAACCCCAGCCCTGGCAACCATACCCTGCTTTTGGTCTTCACAGATTTGCCTATTCTGGACATTTTCAACAAGTGGAATCATACAATATATTGGCCTTTGTGACTAGCTTCTTTGACTAAGCATAATGTTTACAAGATTTATCCATGTTGTACCATGTACTTCCTTACTTGTTATGACTGAAAAATATTCCTTTGTCTGGATATATCACATCTTACTTATTCATAGATTGATGGCCATTTGGGTTGTTTCCACTTTTCTGAATAATTATGAATAATGCTGCTGTGAATGTCTATGTACAAGTTTTTGCTTAAAGATAAATTGGAGGGGTGCCTGGGTGGCTCAGTGGGTTAAAGCCTCTGCCTTCGGCTAAGGTCATGGCCTCAGGGTCCTAGGATTGAGCCCCACATAGGGCTTCCTGTTCGGCAGGGAGCCTGCTTCCTCCTCTCTCTCTGCCTGCTTCTCTGCCTACTTGTGATCTCTCTCCCTCTGTCAAATGAATGAATAAAATTAAAAAAAAAAAGATAAATTGGCTATCTACCCAAAAGCAGAACACCTGGGTCATAAGGTAACAGTATTTTTGAGGAACTGCCAAAGTGTTTTCCAAGCAGCTCTGCCATTTTACATTCCTACTAGAAGTCTGTGAGGGTTCTAGTTCTCCACATCCTCACCAACCCTTACTATTGTCCATCGTTCAGATTACAGGCATCCTTGAGCATGTGAGGTGATAGCCACAGAAGTTTAAAACCAAATGAGAGAGTGACTCAGGACTGAAACAAATCAAAGTGTCACCTTCATTTTTGCTAGCGCTATATCAGAGGAGAGGATCAGCTGAGAATCCAGTAGGCCTGCTAATGCCAACCTAACCTAAGGCCTGCTAACCTTCAGTTGGCTAGACTTATGCACCCGGGGATAGACAACATGGAACAAGAAAACCCCACCACCACCGCCAATGCGCTCACACACACACACACACACACACACACACACACACACACACACGCACACCAGGCTGCCACTGTGCAACTTAGAGTGTGGAAAAGTACAGAGAACAGCTCTTCCTGTAGGAGGTGGAGCCCATAAAAGAAGGGAATAAGAACAACACAGACATACCCAACTCTTTCCCATCAGTTAATTGGCTCTTCCTTCCCAGAGCAGGAGTGAGCAAGGGGACAGGAAGAAGCCAGAGGGTGAGTAAACGGAGCTAGGAAAGGGCATTTTCCCCGCCCAATAATGATAAAGAGTCATAAAGTAGAGGGAAGTGGAGATGGGAGCCTAGCATCTGTCCGTTCAGTTTTCCACAGCTGGCCAACTGATACTTCTTTTCATAAGCAGAATTGAAACCGAAGTACTAGTAAGCACTCAAAGTTATTGGTCCAGCTCAAAAGAACTTAATAGAAATATGTTAAAGTTGAAAGAATTTTTACACTGTATTGATACCTAGTTCATTTATACAAGAACTAAAACACCAAAAATTAACTCATTTTTAATAGTTTCATCAACAAAGTAAATCAACAAGTCCCCAAAGTTGTTTCTTCACACACTGTGTGCAAAGCACTGTGTGGAACTCTAACAAAAGCAACTGTTCTGCAAACGCAGAACAAAAGTCCTTCCATACCCCTTCACTGATACCTGGCCCCGATCCTATATTGATTACTCAATTCGTTGACCTCTCCAGTTCCTATCTTTGCTTCACAAGGAAAAAAGTCCTTTTAACCCACTTTCATCCAATAAAAATAAAAGCCTAAGACAGCGGCCTCTCTTGGCAAGAAATGGTAACTAGGTAGGGGCTTAGTGGTGGTAAAGAGAGAAAACCTTGACAAGCTTCTTCGAAGTGTGGACTCATCATTCTGTTTGAAACTAATTCTCAGGATATTTTAAATGTCTGCACTTAAAAAGTTAAAGCCAAACAGGCTTGGAGTAATTCTTTTCATCTCTAGTGAATAACAAAGTGTGTGTGCATGAACTTTTGTCTAAACAGTGTGAAATCTCTGGAAGAAAGTCTGCACACTAGATTGAACAGATTTAATTAACCTAAGCATCCTTACATGCTAATTTCCTTCACTGGTACTCTGTACAAAGATTTCCTTAACATGTAAGGCAATTTGAAGTTTAAAAAAAAAGTTTTAAAAAATACGTATGTAATGGTAGGAAGAGTGTGCATCTCAACAAACTTTCTAAAAGAAACAAACTTTCAGAAACAAACTTTCAAACTTTCAGTATGTACCAAACCCTTTAAAGTACCAATTCTTTGACTCAGAAAATCCCATTCTCAGAATTAATCCCTAAGCAATTATTAAATATGTGTTCAAAATGCAACAGGAGGTGCACCCGGGTGGCTCAGGTGGTTGGATGTCCCACTTTTGGTTTGGGCTCAGGCCATGATTTCAGGGTCATGAGATCAGACCCCACATCAGCTCTGTGGAGTCTGCTTCAGATTCTCTCTCTCCTTCTCCATCTGCCCTCCCCAGTCTCTCTCTCTCTCTCTCTCTCTCTCTCTCTCTCTCTCAAATAAATAAATAAATAAAATCTTTCAAAAAATTTATCAGGAAGGCCTTTCCTTACAAATTATTTGTAGAGTTAAAGATTGGATGCAATCTAATGTCTATTACTATGGGATTTTAAAATAAATTACAGCAAACGAATAGGAAAGAATAGTATGCATTTTTAGAAATAAAAGCTTAGCAGATTATTTAATACATGTTAAAATGACCATAATGTTATTAGATTAAAAAAATTCTGCTTCGACATAGTGTGCACCATGCCCTCTTGGTTTTGGGGGTGTATATACAAATACAGACACACACAAAACAGTCTGTTACCATGAATTCATTATATATGAAGCAGTAAGTTTGGGTATATGAACTGTTTGGAGAAAGTAGGCATAAATAAAGGAAAAGCAATGAACACAAAAACAAACTGCAATAAACACTTCCTTTGCCACAGCTGAAATACCCTTTGTTTTAAATTGTAGTTGTAACTGATAGGAGTTTTGATTGGTGTTATTAATAAGGCCTCCTTCTGGGACCTCAAAGGACCTCTGGAAGCCAATTAGCTATTCTGCTTCTAAAAACAAACCAACAACAACAACAACAACAAAACTGATTGAACTTATTAATGAGAAGTTTGACTCAGGTTACTGTGGCCTCCAAAGGTGGCTCCTTTGCTGAGTCTGTCAAGTTCTCATGCCATCGTCCCTACTCCAGACTCATGATTCAGCCTCCGCAGCGCTCGGGGCACTGGCATGGCTGACCGAAGCTTTGGTTTGTACAAATGCCAGAAAGCACCGTTCCCAGGCCTGACTTCGCATTTCTGCTTGTTTTCCACAGTGTTCACTTTTAGGGAGCTTCAACAACCCCCAAGACGCAGCCTGAGGCAAGAACCGACAGAAAAGTAAGGATAATACCTGGAAGTTCTTAATCTGTGGCATACAGTTCCAAGGTTTAAAACACGCATCAAATTACAAATGTGCCCACTGTTAACTGGACAGTTATAAATCCTGAGAAATATTCCCCTGGGCAATATTTACCATGAAGGCCACCCATTAATATTTGGCGAAAAGCTATCCTACTGAAAAAACCTAGTTCTCTGTGCTACACAACCCAGCAAGCCCACACATGAAAGGTCCACTTCTGTGCCCGTACTCACTAGCAACATAGGAAAAAAAATGCAACGTTTCACATTATACTTTGTGTCCCTGTTTCCTCTCCTGTGCCTGTGGTATCTTCTCCGTGGACACTGTTTAGGCTCATTGGCACTCTGTGGACTTCCTATAAATCAGAGTCTCTGAATGTAGCCATCCCAGGGATTTTCATCCTGACTGGTAGAGATCACTGTCTTCCTTACATGCAAATAATCTCATTTGCATCTAAACCCACTTGCTCCTTATTGACACTCGGGTAAGAGAATAGTTACTCTCCATGGAAGGAAATCAAGTACCCAATTAGCTTTCTATGACAATGTATGGTGGCCTTAAGTAAGTTTATTTGCCCTCTCTCTGCCTTAATTTCTTCCTACCTTTGCACAACACAAATAATATCCATCTCCCAGAACTCTCATGAAGATTAAGAACAGTGCTCCCTGAGTCTCCCTTCCCCAACCTGTGCCCTTCTTGGGCACCAAAGTCTCTCGGACTAAACAGCCATCCTGGTCTCATCATCAAGCCTCTTTGACCATGAGCTGGTGATCTCCGACTTGAAGATATTGCTACGGAGCTGTAGAGCTCTTTACACTTTTCACTTACAGAAGATACTGTATGTATAACCAAAACAACAAACATTTCTTCATTGACCTGAACATACAGACTCTCTAATACTATCTCGAACATTTGTAAGCTTTAATATGTTTCTCCAAAACTTATTTTAAATTTAAAAATGGCACCGTTGTACAAGAGAACAGCTAATTTTATTGAGAGAGACATCAAAACAAAGCAGTGTGCAATGAAGAAGTCTATGAGCAAGTATGTTTATGCTACAGGATTTCCATATGTTCTTAACCATACCTTAGAGTGCTGTGGCTTCCCATTTTCGTAGTGGATCTCCACGTAATCAGAAGACAGCAAACCACTATAGGGGAAAGAAAATAAAGTGATTTCTGCATCCAAGGCACTTAGAGGTTTTAAAAATAATCAGCTCAGTAGATGGCTGCCCCACAAAGAGCCACCCTCCACAGCAAGCACGAAGGTTCTCATCAAGAGCCCTGAACATTCTCCAGTAACAAATTATTCCTGTTAAACAAATCATCACTCTGTTAAAAAAAAGACAAAATATAGATACTATAGGGGTGAACTCTGTTTATACACATTATGCATCATTTGACTGATACGTTAAACAGAAAAGGCAGGCAGGGAAAGGAGGAGACAGACCCTATAAAAAATGCCACAATTATGCTCTAAATAACTGGAATCTCAAAAACATAATCAGTGAGGAAAAATATAGTGTAAAGGCCAGATAATAAATTTTTTTGGCTTTTTGGGCCACATGGACTCTGCCACAACTTCTCAACTCTAGACCAAACACAGGCAATATAAACAAATGAGCAGAGCCGTGTTCCAGTAAGACTTCACTTATGGACACTGAAATTTGAATTTCACCTAACCCTCATGTATCATGACATTTTTTCTTCTTTAATTTTTTCCATTTAAAAATGTAAAACATATTCTTAGCTTGAGGACTATGCAAAACCAGGTATGCTCGGTTTGGCCTGTGAGCCACAGTTTGTCAACCCCTGGAATAAGATAACAGTTAACAATAAAGACTTTGAAATCAGACAAAGTTGGAAATTAAGCCTAGCCCAGCCCCTTATTAGTGCTGTGACCACAGGCTAGTCACCAAACTCGGCCTTTACTTGAGTCAAACAAAGGCAACAGAGAGTATGAATCTCATGGGACGTTGGAGGTTACATGGTTATACGTTACAAGCCACGTATAACCCAGAACTCATCACCAAGTCTGTGCTCAGCAATGAGAATGAGGCTGCCACAGCTTTTATTTTAATTCAATTTCTCCAAGCACATTTCTCCCTATTAATGTGAGGTATGCAAACTATGAGCCTCGGAAAGAGCAGGCAACTATTGGGGCATCCAGGTTCCTCTTTGGGCGCTGCCACTAGAAATAATGATGACAAATTATAAGTCCCATATGCTGAACATTCACTAGGTCCTAGGTGCTGTGCTAGGGTTAACTCATTTCATCCTAATGGTAAAAGGAGGACAAAAATAGGTTCTACTATGTATGAGCCAGATGTGGGCCCTAAATTTAGGCCTCTACTTCCTCTTCTGCAAAAGTTAGGGCTGGAACAGATGACTTGTCAGGTCCCTTCCTACTCTGACATCCTATTTTCTCTATTTCTGCCTAAATGTAGGTTTTCTTGTTAGGAAATCTTGACACTACTGCTTTAACAGAAGTATGGAAGAACTCATATTGAGAGCTGCATCTGATGCAGGTCTAACATGCCCCAGTGAGGAAGGCTGGAGGCAGCTTGTTGCTCGTCAACAGAGGGCGATATGCATGAGTGCTTCCAGCATGGTCTCCCACGTGAGCTGAAGGTCAACCTTCGCAACACACAAGTAAGGCGGATGCTGGTACCTTGGACAACTTTTTCTATGGAAATCATTAATCAAATATGTGTCTACTGATGTTTCTACATTTGAAACTAATTGTGGTACATCTACTCATTTTAAAAATCTAAGTAATAGTCCAAGTAACAACAATTCTTAATTCTATGTACTTGAAAATACCTGACAGGGTGCAGAAACGTCTCCTATTCCTAGTTAATTAAGTCAGCGACTAGCACTGTGAATATACATAAACAGGGCTGTTGATGGTACTATTTCTCTGAGGAACACTTCCACAACACCAAGGCAGAGAGAGATTTCACTAACTACCTTCTAATTACCTCTCTCTACAGGTAATTCATTATTTTCAAAATTCTCAACCACACAATCACGGGAGCATGTCTAAGAGTTGAAAACAAATTCATTTGCTTGTGATGACAAGGGCATATAATAGCATTCTAATCATTAATTGCCAAATCTGATAAAGGTAACTTTAATTATCCTAATCACCTCTTTTAAAGGGCTTCCCCCCACCCAACCATGGACACGACTATTTCTAATATCTCCTGCTTTGAAGATGTCTTAAAGAAGAAAAACAGCGACTTTTCCAGGCATGTGTGACAGACACTGAGCTGGACATAACACTGTATGCTCCTGTCACCTCACCATTCCACCCTCCATCTCCTAAAAAAGCACCACCTCCCCATTTGCTCCATCCTTTCCTCCAGTCTGACCATGGCACTCCCTCCCTTATCACTGTTGCTGTCACTCACCACAGCATCCCGACACCTGGCATAATCCCTAGCGCAAAGCAGGCCCTTAATAAACACCCACCAAGTGCGCAAACATCTACCAACATCTACTGTGTGCTGGGTGCATACCATGGGCTGGGAAGTTGGGATGAAGGTCACAACATTCTGAAACTGAAACTAAGCCAAATCAGCACACATGTATGAGATTAGTTATCTCACCCTAAAATATTATTTGTAATCTCCCTGAAAGTAGATTAATAACAAAATGAACCTAATTAATTATGATAGTCTTAAAGGAATATGCAATGAGATCTTTCAGTGATGGACAAGTAACACTGGAAAGAAGAAATAAATAGTTAATTATGCAGTAGTATGTCTCTTGTCCCACTCAGCGGGGAAGAAGCAGGTAATCTCCATCTCTGGATGCCTAAGGATGAGTTGTCTGGCAGTCTCTGCTTGCAGATGCTCTTCAAGACCTTCCCCCACCTCTGTTTCTCCTACTTGCCCCAGCAGAATTTCCTGTGGCAAATGCTGATCTATCTGGCAATTGTGTTCCCAAGTATAAATGGTCAAGTTTCTTTGTTGATCAGCCAACAGGTACTTGACCACTTATAGGAACCAACAAAAGGGAGTTTTGGAACACCCCAAATTCTGAAATAAACATCCTTTTTCTAATCATTTAAGTTACCAAAAAGCTACTACAGGGCTACTACAATGCTTCTCATGCTAGTGATCTGGTGAAAGAGGGGTGATTCTTAGAGTAAAGGCATAACTGTAGGATGGAAATTCAAAGCAAGGTGAAGAGGAAGAACTGGAGTAAGGAAATTCCCCTCACTCTGCCCTTCATGGTGAATCTGCAGCACTGAGGTACAGTGAAAAGAACATGAATTCTGGAATCAGGCCGAATGTGATTTTACTCAAATATGAAGGACAATGGTAAATACCTTGAAGATGCTGAACTCTAAGAGCAGAAGAATGGTAAGACTATTAAAACATGGCAAGTGAGCCAAGAATCAAACCAATGAAGGGAGCTGTGGCAGAAATGATGCTATGCAGCCACCATATCCCATTTCACTTTCCCCTTCCTAGCACGGTAAGACTACATTTCAGATCTTCTCCAGCAGTGAGATTAAGGCCAAGAGATTGAATTATGGCTCATAAGATATGGTGGGAAGTGATATCTACCCCTCTAGTGTAGTCATTATACTCCATGCATGATTATCCAAGCTCTCTCTTCCATGGCACCTCGGGGAGCCCCATGCCCCAGATGGCATGGCTACAAGATGGGTGCAGCCTAGGTTCTTACATCATGATCTGGAGAAGAGCTTCCCAGGAAAACCACACAACTTGTATTGGACCATAAGGTGGGTAAGAGATAAAATTCTATAGTGTTAAATATCAGATTTCATCTTTATTACAGAAACATGGTTTCAACTATTCTAATTCCAAGATTTATCACGAAGAAAAATTTAGAAATTTAATGTTCCAAGAATTTCAGACTCATCAGCAGATATATAAAGAAAGCCACTACAAGATCTAAGCATTGGAAATTCACACAAAGAGAGAACTATACCTTGGGGAGATTTTTTCCTATATGAATATAAATACATATATATATTTGTTGGAGTCCTCAAGTTTGAGATTTATATGTCTTACGAAAATAGGCCCACGAATAGCCAAGTGGTCAAAACTCCCAAAGGTTTATATCTTCCACTTAGGCTCATTATGGAGAAGTCAAGCATCCAAGTAAGTGGGAGAAGATACTTACTAGGAATCCCTTATGCCTAAAAATCTTATTAACCAAAAAGGATGGATGACTCCTAGGTTTTTTATGGTTTTTGTTTTTTTTGTTTGTTTGTTTGTTTGTTTTTGAAATAACCTGAATCCCTTACTTTAAAGAACCATATGCTTTCTTTTGGGTAACCTGTCATGAAAGGTGGAGTAGGCCAATCGAGCAAGTTGTTTGATTAGGTAAAGGTCAGGGCTTTGGAAAATGCTAGGAAAGACAAACACTTGACCACAAGGAAACCAACTGGTCTACGTGAATTCAAAGTCATTTACCTCCTTATTTTTTTTCTTCCTTTTCTTCCCACTTATTTCTTTATTTAAAAAAAGTCAAACTATCAGTCTCTAGAAGCCCAGGTCTGAAATCTACATTCACTGAGACTGAACAACACTGAAATGTGTCGAATCCTCACAGTTTATACCCTATACAAATTAAAAAATTGTGTGGGCTGCTGGGAGTAGAATGAGCTCCTCTAAAAGGACCTAGAGGCCAACAGGGCATCAAGAGATCTAGGGAAAAGTCAAGAAGAATAGTAGCAAGCAAGCAATAGCTGCAAGCAAGGCTCACCAAGTGGATGGTCATATAATTTATCATCCAAATCAGGCCATTTTGGGGAGTGAAAAGAGGCACATTAATAATTATGCCAGGACAACAGCTGTAAATCAAGAAGGTCTGGGACATACGGTTACCCTACCTCAAAGTCAAATTTTAGGTACGTACATCAAGTTCTATATGGAAAGTCAGGCTAGTCTATGAAATGAGAAGTATCCTAAAGCTGAGATGCTACTAAGCAAGCAGTCTCTGAGTACGTCTCCTTCTCCGGTTGCTTTTGGCCCCTGTGATTATGTATATGGCCACCATTTTAGGGCAACCTTGGGTAGTGCCCTTGGGTTCCCTCTCTTGGTGCATAACATCGGGAGGTAGACAGTAGGCGAGAGTCAGCAGTCAGAGACGTGGAAGCCAGGAAGCTACTAATTCACATTCACTGCAGTACACTGTACTTGTCAGGTTTCGACCAGCCATGCTTCTTGTCACATGAGGTCTTCATTCTTAAGTGTGCAGTAGCACTAATATTTTAATTCAGTCCTCAGTAGTAAAACCCATAAGTTACTTCTATATGTGTTCAAAACTGGGATTGGAACAGAAGTCAACATTTATATGAACAAAGAGTAAAAAACTGTGTGTAGAAAAATAAGACTGCCACTGATGTCTACTTTCGTAATGTATATTCACTCATCTGATTATCTTCTGTTTGACAGGGCTTAGCTTCTCAATATTACAAGACCTGATCATACCCAGTGACCCCTGCAGATTCACCCAAGAAGTCTCCTGCTGCCCTCTCCACCAGGTCTCATTCATTCATTTAGTAACAAACGCTGGTCACTATGGAGATGAGCAGCTTCGTGGGGCTTCGAGCATAATAGCATTGTACAATGAAGCACCCTGCCTGTTCCCTCTTTACACTAGAAGCTTCTCTTTTCTCCTTTTATATACATACATATTTTTAATTCATCAAATAATTACTATAACTTGTAATGAAGAAAGACATAGAATTTACACTGAGTACATTCATACAAGCATAAGTTTGTAACATTATAATTATCCTCTGTCCTTATGTTGCTTTCCTTTTTTGAAAACAATAGGCTTAAAAGTCAAATGCTTTTTCAATAGCCATTTTTCTCAGGGTTTAGGAAAAAATTAATCATCCCACCTAAAATAATTTTTATACCAAAAGTGTTTCAGCTAGAAAATATATAACCCTTTGAATGTAAACAATACAATAAGAGTTTTAAGCTGTGCTAAAGGATTGGCGGCATGAAGAGGTTGGAATTTCAAAAAGTAGAAATGATATGTTAAGTGGGTAAAAGTAATTACAGATTGAATAGAAGCTTTGTGTTAAATCAAACAAAGACAGCCTGCTAGGCAAGGGCTGGGAATGTGGGCATATTTCATAGGAGGAGAGCTGCAGGTGGAAAAAAGTCCTAGCAGAAGCAGGATGTAGGGGTGTAAACCTCTTTGAGGGTCACAACAGGAATTTAATGAGTTCCTAAGTCACATAAGAGGTTGCAGCCAAAATTTTAATGTGGAGGCGCTCTTGCATCTCATAGATGATGGCCCCATGTACCATAATACTAGCCTAATATAACAGGGAACACAGGCAGGGCTGCAAGTTAATAGGCAGGGAAGTAGACAAAGGAGGGGCTAGAAGAGAAAGGAGGAATGAACTTGAGATGTAAAAGCTGATGACCGCCACCCACGCTGGCTTGATCCGCCAATGAGAGTAGCCAATTAAGAGTTCCCGTCTGAGGAGGTAGCATCGACAGAGATCTATTTAATTAAATAAAAATGAAAGATTTTTTAATTTTTAATTTAATTTAATTTTTAATTTAAAGTTTAATTTTTCTTCCTCGGCTTTGAAGTCAGACCATCTGAAGTGGCTAACACATTCCGAGCTGTGGCTGCCAATATCTCTGCAAGTATACACCAGTGATTCTGAGATTCCTCCATAACAGAGTCCCAGGTATTCTCACATATGTGGTTTTACCCCCATATATCATGAAACAAAAAAGATTTTTAAATGCAAACTGAATCCAAATAAAAACAGCATATCTTTTCATAACTTTTGAACACAATTACATACAACTGAAATGCTTCGATGCACAAATTTAAGCTAATGATGAATCTTATAGTGTGTTGCATATTGTCAGTGCAGGTTCTCTTCCAACATGCCCAACATTTCTTTTACAGCTATTAAATGGGACATCACACACAATGAGTTTCTGGGCTTAACATCATGGGTATGGACCTGTGATCCACCTTGCCTTCTTGTAACCTTGTCCAGGACAGACAGCTGTCCAATTCTTGCCACATCCTAGGATAAGAACTCCCTGCTACTTCCATTTTTCAGTTTATCAGAAAAATGGCACATATGTTTACATAGTGTTCCATTCTTTCCAAGTATGTATGAAATGGTCAAAAGAATAAAAAAGAAGCTAATGCAAAATCTACCAGAAATAATAAGCATTAAATAAGGTAGCTGGTTACAAGATTAAAATGCAAAAATAAAATACACTTTTATGTGCACCAGCAAAAACCACCTAGAAATAGTCTAGGGGAGAAGTTTCTACCAATAATGACAAAAACAGAAATGTATTTCATATATGTGTTATGTATGTAGATCTATAAATATACATGTAAATATGCATAGATGTACATATACTCTGTAACTTCAATGATAATTCCAAGCAAGATCCAGTAAATTTTTATAACTTGACAAAATTATTCCAAAGTTCACCTTAAAGAACAAATTCTTATGACTACTCAAACATTTTTCTTAAAAGGGGACTTACAATAGGATATTACTATTTTATTTATATTACAATTTTAATAACCAAGATAGAGAACACTGACCTGATGAGACAGATGGCCCAAAGGGGAGAAGAGAAAAGAAATTTATGTTCATATAAAAAACTTTATATATGAAAATAGTGGCATTTTAAATAGGTAAAAAAGAGAATAAAGAATAAAAATGTACAGGACAAGTGACTTAACATTTTGAGAAGGTTAAATCCCTAATCATATCTTACATCAAACTAAAAATATATACATTAAGATTTATATTTTTTAAAAATAAAGCTATAAAAATACAGCTGAATGTTAGGAAGGAGAGGCCTTTTTAAGCATGATATTAAGCCCAGAAATTACAAAGAACAACAGAGAGAACTATAAAGAAATTTGTAAACTTCTATGAGTTAAAAAATGCCATAAACCAAATTTCAAGAAAAAACACTTGCAAAATATACGAAAAACAAAGGGTTACCATTTGTAACATAAGGAGCCAAAATTAAAACCAAGTAAACACAGATAATTCAATAGAAAATGGGCAAAGGATGTGGGCAGGCAATTAACAAAACAGAATGTGCAAAATCCAGTTCATGGAAAAGAAAACAAGAAATTCTAATGGTTCTCAATTATATACAAATGCACAATTGCACTAGTAATAAAAGACCTGTAAATTAAAACAACCATAAGAGACCAATTTTTCCCATCAGTTTAGAAAGTAAAAATGAATAACAGCCAGAGCTGGCAAGAGTTAGAAAAACGAGCACTCCACACATTATTGTTGGGAATATGTATTAGTGCGTCTTGCTGGGGACAATTTGGCAACAGCTATCTAAGTTCTAAAAACACACTCACCATTTAAATCCGTAAGTTTTTATAATCTCCTAAGTGCTACTTATAAAGGTTTCCTAAGGAAATAACTAGACAAGAGGGCGTGTGCGCACACGCACACACACACACACACAATGATTCCCTGAAGATGATGTACGTATGAGCTGGGTTTTTTATACATGGTTTTAGAGATAACTAGAAAGATGTTTACAACATTGTTCAGTGAAAAAAGCAAATGAGAGAATATTATGTTTGTTAACTTCTTAAAAGTATGTTTACATTACAGAAAGAATAAAGTCTGCAAAGATAGACACTCGAATATAACAGTGAGTTATTGTTTTCTGGGGAACGTTCAACGGTTTTTATTTTCTTTCTTTGGCTCACCCATGAATTCTGAAAGTTTCTACCATGAATATATACTAAAATATAAATAAGATAAAATAAGAAGCCACAATACAAGCTATATTTTCTTTAAAGATTTTATTTATTTATTTGACAGAGAGAGAGAGAGATCACAAGTAGGCAGAGAGGCAGGCAGAGAGAGAGGAGGAAGCAGGATCCCCGCTGAGCAGGACCCTGAGATCATGACCTGAGCTGAAGGCAGAGGCTTTAACCCACTGAGCCACCCAGGTGCCCCCAAGCTATATTTTTTAAAAGAAGAGGAACACAGTGCCTTTAGGAAGAAATTAATGAAAGGCTAATTTTAGGCTCGGGAGAGGAAAGGAATCACAGCCGCTGGCACGGCCACCAGTGCTGGCCGGGCTGTCTGCCTCTGTCCCCCCACTCGGTGCTCCCACTGTTCCCTGAACACCTGGAGGCCGTTTGTGCTAGAGGAGTGCTTGAGGCTACAAGGAGAGAAAAAACCCAGTCCCTATCCCTGAGGGGATATCCTGAGATATCCCTTACCTCCTACCTAAAATAAGACAAGGCCACAGGTCGCCTGGGATGAATATCAAAGCATCAAGCTGCCCCCGACCGCTGAAGAGGAAATACATTTCAACCATGATGATCAGGAACTTTTCAATAAGAAAGCAAGGCCAAGGCAGCTTCGTGACCAAATACAGTCAGGGAAACAGAGGCGAGTAGGGAAAGACCATGTCATAAGTACGGAGGGACCAGGCAGACAGGGAGGCATATTCTGCTAAAAGTCCAGCTGGGCTAGGGCATCAATCATGGGGGCCATGCTGTTAAAAAGGCAGACTTGGGGGCGCCTGAGTGGCTCAGTGGGTTAAGCCTCTGCCTTCGGCTCAGGTCGCGATCTCAGGGGTCCTGGGATCGAGCCCCGCATCGGGCTCCCTGCTCGGTGGGGGCCTGCTTCTCCCTCTCCCTGCTTCTCTGCCTACTTGTGATCTCTCTCTCTGTCAAATAAATAAAAATCTTAAAAAAAAAAAAAAAAAAGGCAGATTTGGGCCCAGGCAGGACACAGGGTTCAACAAGGAGCTGTGACCTGGGAAAAGAAGGGCGCGCTCGAATCAGGAACTCAGCACTTGGGAGGCCAAACTCCGTCTTCTGTCAGAGCGGAAAGCACAGGGTACATTTTGTGTCCTCAGAAGCTGTAAAGACTGTAGGGCGGGGGAAGGGCTGAATACAGATAAGGTTCTTTTGCTGGGTCAGTTAGAGCCATCTGCAAAGTAATTAATGTTAGCAGCAGGACAGAACAGCAAAAGCCCAGCAGAAATACTAAGGGCCTTCCACAGATGAAAACCTGTAGCCTTAACTTTCCTTCACTCATTCAATTAACGGCTGAAGACCGAGGGCAAAACAAAACAGGCGGGGGACAAATAAAGGATTAACAAAGCCTATGTGATTTTTGCCTAAATGTTTCCATTTCATTAAATGATTTTACTGTAAATTGTAGCTATTGGCCCTATACAAATGCTAGCGTGAACTCGGACAATTGTATGTTCTTTTAATAGTTCGAGGACAGTAAGATTTTTTGTAGAAGAGCCACAGTCATCTTTTGTACGCTTTCTTCGTCTCTTTCTGCTCTGCCGGGGAGGAGTCTAACCCTTTGTCTTGCTGGTGCTGCCCCATCGGCTGGACAGACAGTGTCTGCTGGCCAAACTGAGCCCCAAGACCACAGAGCAGGTCCCACGGGGCACACTGACAACAGGCCTGCAAGGCCCTATAAAGGAAAAGGTATTTGAAACTGTCATCCTAGATTTCTCTGTACTAAGCAGGAAACAACATTCCTTGCAATAGTGGATCCTTTATACGTAATATAACAGGGGGATGTTTAGAGATCATAACCACAGTCCTTCCTAAATAGTACATGCTTTTAAGAAAATATCACAGTGTAGCACCTAGAAACATACTTCTGCAGAAACATCAAACCAAGATGGCAAAACACAGAAAGGCAACAAGAGGAGGAAAACGAGAAATTTTTAAGGGTTTCTTCAAGTACAAAATGAGTAGTATACAAAATAGCACCCATTTTTTTAAATTACCATTTATAAAAATAATCTTCAGATTCATCCCATACTTCGTGGCATCAAAAACTGATCCACTGGAACTTTGATTGTTAAAAAAAAAATCATGAGTTCCTAAAGCCCAGCTAATTGCTCTAGCCAGAGAATTTTTCATACTTCCAAATTGTGTACCATTTCAACATAATACCAAGATAATGGGCCTCTGAGGAGTATAGAATTTACCAGAAAAACTATTTGCAGCTTCTGTGGAAAGAGGATTCTGTCCAAATGGTGTGGACTTTCAGATTCAGTGTAGGTCACTGTAGTGCTAACTTGGCCTTTTTTACTTTGCTCAGGCTTCTATCCTCAGTTATGAAAGAATGCCTGAACTAAACAAACACCCAGATGTATTTTTTGTAGGATGAATGAATGTCGATGAATGAATGAATGAGTAAACAGGAATTCAGAGATCCAGCTCCTAGCCTGACTCTGACACTGACTATCTCTGAGACCTTGGAGAAATCTCTAATATTGTCGAACAATAATACTGCAGAACAATATTGGGTAAGTTTTCTTACAAAAGACAAGAATGTTGGGTTATAGGATCTCTAAGGACACTTCCAAATTTAAAATAGTGATGTGAGTATGATTACCATCATCTCCTACCCTAAAAATATACCTGTGCTAAGCTGGGAGTTGGGGATCATTAATATACTCATCTCATCTATTCGGTACATGCTTTGTGAAATAACTGCCATGTACTGGGATGACTTCGGCCAACATTTTTGAGAATGGTGCTAAAAGAAAAGTTCCATCCATATTCCACATGTACTGTAAAAAGCCTCTTTACAGTTTTTTTCTAATTCTACATGTTTCTATGTACCTTAGCCAAAAAAGAACAAACACCTCAATTTCCAAGATATAAAGTGATAAACTTCTATATAGATTAGATTAATAATGAATAAAAAACTTTCATAGAAACTAATCTAAGAGTTAATATTTAAGAACTGCTGAAGCTATATCTGTGTTAACACCAACCTATTTAAGTGGTGTGCTAAAAATCAGATAACAATTACAAAACTGTTACTAGATTGTAACTAAAAATAACATAAAAACTTAAAGTCATACTAACATGCTTTATCATCAAGTTACTGAAAAAACAAAAATAACAGGGAAAAATAAGTATCCTGCTTAAGTAGCTTTTGATAAGCAAATTTGATGCCATTTTATGTCACTTTGAAGGATACATATAAAAATAGAGATCACCGGTAAGTAATCTATCCTAGTCTAACTATATAGTCTGGACATTTTGCATAAATCTAAACCTGAATTTTCATCTCTTAAAAGCTACTCAAATCATTAACTATTGACACTTGTTTCTCTAACTATACATCTTAGAAGTCACTTTAAATAATTTATGGGCAGACACATTCCTTCTATTTTAATGTATATAATGTGTCAGTGCCAAAATCAAATTGGTGGTAGAAAAAAGCAGAACAATAGATATCTAAAATAACAGTTTTAAGACAACTTCTATAAATGGGCTTTTCCTCTAGCCGGACAACTTTCATTTAATTGTCTTAAAATGTTAAGTCCATGTAGACAATCTTACCCACATTCCCAGTTAAAGTGCCTCTCAATGTTTGGATCAAAAGCAAAACCTTTATAAGATTCTAGAACCAGCCAAATCCCGGGGAGACTGACACAGAAAAAAGGAGAAACTATGCTATTTAGGTCCTTTCATAGAAACTATTTTTAGTTTAATCTTAAAACCAGACATTTTTAGAACCCTCGTGAAAATTCTAACAATTAACTATGTGATCCATAGTGGCAAATTCACGAAGTATCAACAGTAAGTTCTAGAATCATGAGCTGGAAATGATAGGGAAGGAGAAAGATCCTAAATGAACTGATTCACACCCAGATTTGGTAACTCACAATAGGGGTAGAAAATGGAGTGGACTACATTCCGAGAAAAATCCAGAAGCTACCAATCTGGGAGAGTCAAAACTCTGGGCCAAGAGACTGTTCAGGAACTGAAATGCATAGAGTCTAGAGATCATACCAGCATGTGAACACCAGATAAGCAAAGGAGACTCTCCAAACTACCATCCAATAGAAATGGCAGGTGCCATGTTGCATCACAGTTTTTGGTATGATCACCTACACAGAAGAGGTATCCTAACAAAGTTCTGTTGATAATAAGTCCACAAGCCAGGCAGTTCAGAAGAAATAAAAGACAAGACAAAATGGTACATCACACCCCAGTCTGAGGAATCCACAGGAACTGAGGGTCCTACAAGCAGAGCTCAGCCCCAGGTAAGGAAGGTGAGGACTGAGACAATACATGGCAACAAGAAAACGGAGACTCAGGCTACTTTCTGTCTCTATCTTTAGGTAAGTATCCATGAAGTTAAAAGCCAATCCCAGGCAGTCTGCCCATGAAGCGTGGGAATGTATGGCTGAAAGAAGAAGGAAGGGGGCATCTGGGTGGCTCGGTTGATTAGGCATCGGGACTCTTGGTTTCACTTTAGGTCATGATCTCAGGGTTGTGAGAGATGGAGCCCCCTGTCAGGACTCCATACTGGGTGTGGAGTCTGCCTAAGATCCTCCCTCTGCCCTTCCTCACCCTCACTCCAATCGCTGTTCACACTCTCTGTCTCTAAGGAAGGAAGGAAGGAAGGAAGGAAGAAAAGATGGAGGAAGGAAGGTAGAGGAAAAAAAGAAAGAGAAAACGAAAGATGAGAACATATGTGATAGTACGATTACTCTAAGAGCACCCATCTTTACTATAGGGTGTGTGTGTGTGTGTGTGTGTGTGTGTGTGTGTGTGTGTGCGTGCGCGCGTGCATAACTTCTTAATGAGATCTCTATAACAAATTGTAAGACATGAAAATTCTACTAGTATGTATCCTCAAGGATCAGGAGTCAATGAGGTAAAGAGAAGTCATGTCTTCTCTAGCTGAGGGACCAATATAGGAAATTTCTAGTCATTCCTCAGAACGTCAGACAAAGGTGTGCTGGGTGTCAGTCCACTGAATGTTTTCATTGTATATGTCTGAAATCTTCATTTTACTCTATTTCTAATTTCAGTAAGTCAGCATGAAGAACTGAACCCTCTCAGTATTAATCCTCCTTACAATTCTACACAGCTTTCTTTTTTTACAGAATGCAAGGTATAAATAAGCATCTGCATTTTCTTCACTTTCTTCTGAACATTCTATTGTTATTACTTATTACTATTTTGCTGGGTTTGTCCTTGGTTTTGTTTTTAGGTAAACAAACAAGCACACAAACAAAAAACAACTCCCAAATCTCCTACACAAGCATAGACACTAGGGATGTTCTGTTTCTCAACCTGCATGCTGAGTATATACAAATGTCCATTTCATTATTATTCCTTAAACTGTAAAAACATGTTTCCATTCTTTTACGTATGATATTTCATAATTTTAATAGATTAGAGGAAAAGGAATCCAAAATATCTGTCAATAATAAAAATAGAAGAGCTCAGTCCAATTCTGACATTAAATATTTTGAATATGAGACAAATGGAGCTAGAAGTGATCAAGGAAAAGGCACCTGGAATTAGAAAGCTCTCACTACCAAGACCAGAGGGGAAAAAAATCTAAAGAACATGTGGGAAGTGAAAAGCACAGAGAGAACAAAAGGCAACTTTCTCCTTCCCTAAAAATAGCAGGCTTATTAGGCCATTTTTAGATTCCAGTGTTCATGTAGGAGTCCATTTCTATTAAAGGAGTAAAACTTAGAAAGGGAAAGAAGTTCTTGGAGAACACCAAAGTACAGAAAAGAAAAATTCAGAAATACAACAAACCATAATAGACCAGACAGGATTTGAACTATCTATGACTTTATTACCAAAATATTTAACCCTTGAACTACACAGCTAACGGAACAGAAGATTAAAGGCATGAGACAAACAAAGCCCTCCCATGCACTGATTTTCCGTGAAGCTACATAAGGACAGAGAAGGATGTGTGTGCCACAAGGTTAAGTAGACCCCATAGAGAGCTGCCATGGCTGATAACTGGTTTCAAAGAACATGGTAAGTGATACCATCCCATGCTCTTCACTGTAATAATCTACAAATATAAATTTGATTTAAAAAAAAACAAATACTGGTCTTTCAATCACCAAAACTACCATGGCTGGAAAAAAATCACTCTCAGTTGTTTCGATGGTTATTTTAAAACACATTTCTGAATTCACAATGAATTTCTGAATTCTGAATTAACAATGCCAACAAACGTCTTCCCTTTCTCATGCCCACCTTCTCCTATTGTTTAAGAAATTTATTTGCACACAGGAAGGTGGAACTCATGAGCAATAACACCAACAGTGGATCTAAGGAAAAGCAAGACCAGTGTCACACAGTACCAAAGTACACTCATAAAGCCACTTCCAGATATTTTTTTGCTCAAGATAAAATCTTTTTCAGAGTTCTTATTTTTTCATCAAAGAAAAGATATCACAATGCTAGAATATTTAAAACATCTAATAATTTCTGAAATAGGTTATTCTAGAGTGTTTCCACATACATGCTCAGAGGGTCAGATCATTATTATAAATTGCTCTATTTTTATGCACAATTTTAAAAACCCTTAGGCCATGTAATGACACTTAGCCTTTCGGATGACTAATAATATCTAAAACCAGAGGATATTTTTGAGATGACTAATAATTTGAATACACACGCTAAACTACAATCCAAAATCAGAAAGGATGAGTGAAGTAATAGCATAATGAGGCTTTTTCCTTTTTCTGTGCCTTATGCCTAATCATCCTATAATTCTTAACTAAAAAATAATTTTAGTTTGCTTATTCTTTAAGAATAGCATAATAAGGCTTTTTCCTTTTTTCTGTGCCTTATGCCAGATCATCCAATAATTCTTAACTAAAAAATAATTTTAGCTTGCTTATTCTTAAGTAAGCTCTAAAAAGAGCTTGTTTGAAAAATGAAAGATAATTCTAATTTTTTTAATCTCATAACCTCAGACAACGAGCCCAGGGATATCAGTTCTCTTTAGCTCTTTTATCTACATTCCAGGCACTGCATTATTTTCTAGAATTGCCCAAATTTTACCACAGGTGTCACTGAAGCAATAATCCAAACAGCCCAACCCCCATCATCTCCAACTAACACTGGATAATTCAGCGAAGGTTCCTAGTTAATAAATCCTCATTGTTACGGACTCATCCATTCTACAAATCCAAGGCTACTGCCATGATAACAATACCTAAGAGAAATGTGTAATGGTCAAAATACTTCCATTCAGTTTCCATTACACTTCCATTCCATTTCAATTCCAAGAACTGAAAATATTTCCCTCCCTTTCATTTTCTGTCTTAAGCCTGTCATTGTTTTTTTTTTCCATGTCCCGTTCCTTACACAGATTATAAACCCCTCATACACAACAACAGAATAAAGAAATAGAGGAACAAAGAACTATTCCACATTACCTGTGAAGAGAAATGGTCTTAATTTCAAATTACCAAAAACCATGAAGCTAAATACTGGAAACTCTGAACCAACACATATCTTCCCAAAATCTGAACTAGTCAAAGGACTTTTCAGATGTGAAATAAAGGAGGCAAAGGAAGGTAACAGGACAAACTTCTGTTCAATACATAGAGCTCCCAGGAGTTCTGCAATGAGTTCCACTGACTCCCTCAGGCCCTCAGGAAGATGGCCTCTCTCAAGGAGAGGAACAGACTGTGAAGACTAAACAGGGCAACAAGCTATGGGGCCCTGGTTCCCTCCCTGTTGCCACTCCCTCTCCTCCCACACAATGCTTCAGCAAACAGCTGGTCGCAGGCATGGAGTCATGATAACCAAAAAGAAAAGAACAGGGGGCTAGAGCATAGATAGGAAAGAAGAAAAGAAAGAAGGAAAGTACCCAAGTCAGGGAAGATGAAGGATATACATCACAAGGAAACAGAGGAAATGTTCAGATAAATACTTACCTATGACCTCAAAGAAATTATAGACATGACCTCTTTTTTAAAAAGGAGCTCAAAGAAACATCATAAAAGAATAGAATAAGATAAAAAGGAAGCTGGCAAAGCTCAGGAGACAAAAAATGAAATAAAAAGTAAGTGTTCTAAAGATGCAAATCAAAAAAATTTTTAAAAAAGATGCAAATCAAGCTGGAAACAGAAAAAGAAAAAACACAGTCAGGAATCAATGATAAAATGATATAGGGATGACAGATACAGAAGATCACCTATACACACTGTTATTATTCCTGAAGAAATGAATAACATGGAAGAGAAAAAATACACAAAAATGGAACATAAATTTTCTAAAATCAAAGAAAGCCTTGAATTTGCAGCTCAGACAAACCATTTTTCTGGAAAACTTCATAAAGGACCATTAATACTGAATAGTGTTATTAATCTTGGAATTAATCTATGGAAAAATCATATAATCACGTTAAGCCAGAAGAAGCAATCTCTCTAAAGAGAGAAAACGAGGTTGCCTCTGACTGACTCATCCACAGCAATTCTCAACGTCCAGAGATAGTGGGGCCATCCCCATATGGTCCCGAGGGAAGTATGCTCCCAAAATTTTATATCCAGCCAAGTTATTCTTCAAGTATAATGCCAATAAACAAACACTTTTGTGCATTCAAGAATTCATGAGCTACAACACTCAAAAATTTATCTTGAACAACAAACATTTCAGTTAATTCCAGTCAAGCAAAATACAAATAATTCAGGAGGAATGGAGAAGCCATGGTAAAAAAGGACTCAAGTTGGTCACTAAACACCTTAAGTTTAAGTTATGGGAATTGTAAGGATTGAAAAAAATACAAGTGTTATAAACCTTGACAATGTAAAAAGAATATTATAACTAACAGGTAAGGAAGAAAGTGGAAGAAGAATAAATATATTAATTTCTTCTTCATTCTAATATACAATCCAGTTGAAAAGTTCTTTTTTTTTAATTGCTCTAAACAATGTTCTTCACTGTTCAGCAAGTAACATTTCATCATGAAGAAATATTTATCTGACCTTCATCAATTTCTTTCATTTCACTTCTTTTTCTTTCATGAAATTTAATATTTATTAAATTCATACTTCTGGATGGAAATCAATAGACTGAACTTTGCCAGTGATCTCAGAGAGAAAAGTTGAGAGAATGATCCATCGAGCTACTAAGGTGCTTTGTTACAAGTCTTAGGCTGTTCCTTACTTCTCAGAAATAAGAAAAGATCTGTATTCCTCAAATGTATTTGGAAACTTGGTAGGTGCTCAAAGCATGCTAATGTCTACTTTAAGAAGTAATACCTGAAAAGCAGAGGACTTCACAGAAAGCTTTACTTTTCTAAATACTATTGGGAAATTAATTTAAAATGAACTAGGCAATGAAAAAAAAAAGAGGAAAACTACCTTTTTAATCTCTTCTTCCCCATTCTCTCCCTTATCTCTCATATACCCTTATCTCTATTGGAAAACAGACCTAGAAGTGAAGGAATTCCAAGCAGGCTGCACAGTGATCACTGCCCTATGGATTTGTGCTCTATGATCACCATCTCCTCCCAGCCTAGATATTAAGGGTGTGAATAAAGTCAATCATGAAATAAAGGACATTCCTACAAAGTTTAAAGATATCTACAAACTGAAAGCATGTTTGCATTTTTATATCAGTGAGACCAAACACAAGCATAAAATTATGACTTGAAAATACACAACACTGGACATTCAGACAAAATCCCCCTAAGAAAAAACACTTTTGAATGAAGCTCCTGGTAGAACTCATACAGTAAATCCCATCAGGAAAGGATCTAGCTGCCATTTGTCACCTAGAATGTTATGGCTTTATCAACTGTGAAAGCTTTCAATATGCTTTCTTCTTCTTAAAAAAAAAAAACAAAACCCTACATTTATTTCAAACTATGTCAATGTTGAAAAGCAAAATGTCCTTAAGTAGGTGTGAATCTCTTTTTATTGCAAGATAATGTACAATCCCACAATGTTTCTCAGATCCTCTGTTCACTTTCTTACGTTTTTGAAAATTATTTCAGGCAACCCACCCTCTTTCGTTTATACTTCTAGGTTTAGCAAATCATTAATTTAGGCAAATGCCTACTGTTCAGTGTCAAAATACAAGTATGGCTAACTGGAAAACAAGATTTTTCACATTCCATGTAGACAAAGCTAAGAGTCATATCGATGCACCCGTTAAGAAATTAACTGTCTTAAAAAAAAAAAAAAAAAAAAAAAAAAAAAAAAAAAAAAAAGAAATTAACTGTCTTGTCAGCAACAGAAAAATAAAAATCTTTTCCAATTGATGGGAAAGCTTAGAAGCCTTTATCCTTCCAACAGCAAACACCCATAAAAATAAAAAGATTGAATCTGTAGCAGTATAAGGTGAAATTCAAATGAAGGCAGCCTGTTTACCTGGACAAGCAATATGGAGGTCAGGCTGTAACTGAGGAAAAGTCTGACAGAGTGAAAGCCAGAGAGTGGGAACACAGCAATATTAAGGTGCATGATGGCTATTTATAAGCCAGTGGAAGAGCCTGGAAGAAAGACTCCCAAATACATTTTATTTTTCAGCTGAAGTTGCTACTGCTCGCATCCCCACCCTTTCCCTCTTTATTCCCCCTATCATCCCGCCTTCTCCAGAGTCAGCGCAGAGTAACATATTCTTCCCTAGAAGCCCCTTCCTCTGCAAAACTTGCTCAACTATGACAAGGAATAACTAGGAACGTAAAGATTGCCTTTTGTCTGCAGAGACTCTAGCAATAAAAAATAATGCATGGCTTATCTAGAGCCTTGATAAGCAATTCCAAGGAGCCTGGTGGCCTCTGAGAGGCATCTGTTAACTTGGGGGAAAGAAACGATGCAGTCTTGTGAGAGAACTCTAAACTTTTAAGTCTAACCTTTCTTAATGTGATGATCCATTTTATGTCAACACCAAGTAGACCAGACCCTCCTAGGAATCAATGTGAGTCTGCGATGGCCTAGAGATACCACACTCTCTCAAGAGAGAGGAAAACCTGGAAGAAAACCTGGACTTCCTTGTAGCTAGATGGCACTGCCTCTTTCGAGAGACCATGTAGCTATAGAGCTAATATATTGACTAAATCCCAGGCTACCACTAACTAGATGTGTGTTCTTAACATGCAAGATCTAATTCTCTGTGCGTCGGTTTCATCATCTGGGCTCATCATCTCCTGGGTTGTAGTGAGGATTAAATGAGTCAGTTCACATAAAGCACTTTGAACTGTGGTGCACACTGGAAGTTCTCAGTAAGTCAATTATTATTGTCATTTTTGCCTGAACCCCAAGTCTTTCTTAGTCCATCCAAGTTAAAATTTTTATCTTTTTGCTTATAGTTTTGGTGTTTTGCTGATAGTTTGAAAACCAGATCTAAGCTGTTGTTGCTAGAAGCCTATGGCTATGAATGTACCCACCTGCAAATCTAAGAGCTGGTAGGTTTGACAGCCCTTTTTGCTCTGCAAGCCACCTGGCTCTAGCAAGTCAGTAGAGGAAAGCTTATGGGAATCAAGTCTGGTATTTAATACCTTGAAATCTGCATTCTTAGTCCCAGAACCCTCATCAAATTTCTGATACACTCAATTTTCCTTCTATTTAATCTTTACTATTTAAATAACAAAAGATTTATTACAGGGGCACCTGGGTGGCTCAGTCAGTTAAGCCTCTGACTTTTGATTTTGGCTCAGGTCATGATCTTGGGGTTGTGAGATGGAGCCCCGCATCGAGATCTGTGCTCAGTATGGAACCTGCTTGAGATTGTCTCTCTCCCTCTCTCTCAGCCCCTCCCCTGACTCATGCACACACACACTCTCTAAATAAATAAATAAAATCTTTAAAAATAAGTAAATAAAATAAAAGATTGATTACACAGTATACAGTTTAATAATTCCAAGCACATAATCTATAGTCACATACACAAGAGCAATGAGCTGGAAATTCTAGGCTCTAGGACTCAACACATACCAGAGTCATCTTGGGCAAGAGTCTATTTACTGAATTTCAGGGTCTTCGTCTGTAAATGGTAAAATTTGGTGCAAACTCTATAAATCACAGAGGATGTATCAGACTAATAGTTATGGTTCTAAAGTTATTCTGTTATCAAGTAAAATAATAGCCCTTATTTTCCAGACCTCAGATTCCTGATCCCCTTAACCACCTGGAAAATGGCCAACATCCAGGACACAAGGCAAAAGACTCACTGAGTCTTTGAAATCATTATTTTAAAGGCGTGGCATCTCTTACACTTGGCTAAAGAAGACATCAAGTCTTTATTCAAGGTTATTAACTCTTGATTTACCTAAAATGTTAATAATTTTGGTTATTTCTTATTCTAGCTATAACATATTAAAAAGCAAAGGAACTGGGATGACATAGCAGGTTCACTGGGAGCTGAAATTACAGCCCACGGCACAAAACAGCCACGATGCCTATTACACTGCTGGTCCAGCAAGCAAGCAACAATCTTCTATGTTAAAACAAAAAATGAAAATACATCTAATACATATTCTATCAAAGAAACAGAAAAATACCCATTTTGGAAGGATTCTTTCAAAAATAACTCATTTTTTTAAGTTTAGCATTTCAAGGAATAAACTGTAGTGATCTTCAAAACCCCCTTAATGTAAACCAATCCACTGCAGCAACCTTACATTTTTTAAGTTTCACAATACTAGACCTTTTAAAATAGTCCTTTATAGGTTCTGGGTAATGGGAAAAGATAGGTCAAAATTTACATAGTTTCAGCACACACAATTGTGCAAGTGAAGCCGTGATAATTTTGAGCGGTTTTAAAATAGAATCTTACTACAGTTTTCAATCAAGTGCTTCCATGAACAGAAAAATAGAAAACAAGAGACTGTTTAGAAACCCTTACACCAAGCAAGCCCAGAATCAATTGATGACAAAATACCAGGCAAGAGTTTATGAAGCGTCAGGAAGGAGAAAGTGCACTTTGTTGGAAGAACTGAACACCTGCTACAGGTCTGCTCCACGTGCCAGTCTCCCCCACACTGTCCCTCGGCCGGTTCTTCATGTACCATTTGATACGCTGAGGCTCAGAGGAGTGCCTTATTTCCCCAAGTGGCCAAATCAGAATGCAAATTGAAACATTTGCTATAACCTAAAGCATACTTTCCACCACCCCACACTATTTACTCACTCATTACACAAATCCTCTGTCTCTACCTTACGTCCAGCAATGTTCTAGATGCTGATGGACCATGTATTCCTTCATCCCTCTTAGCATTCTCACCTCTTACCATTCAAATTTTTCTTCTTATTCCACAGTTACCAAAAGCTCTCTTGGCATTTGGTATGACACTTAACTTTAAATAAGTACAAATCCAAGGGCTTCTGGGTGGCTCAGTGGGTTGACTCTTGATGTCAGCTCAGGTCATGATCCCAGGGTGGTGAGACTAAGCCCCAAATGGAGCTCTGTGCTCAGCAGGGAGTCTGCTCTAGGATTCTCTCTCTCCCTCTCCCTCTACCCCTGCCACTCACTTGCACATGTGTGCACTCTCACTCTCTCTAAAATAAATAAATCTTCAAAATAAATAAATAAATATGAATTCAATTCTTTAAAGTGAATTTGCTTCTCCTTTTAATTATGCAAACTTTTCAAATTAACACCATGACAACATCAAACAACACAGTGCACTAGAAGAGTAAAATTTCCATTACCCTAAGGCTCAGGGTGGCCTGACCAAATTAATGCAATCCCAAGGGAACCGATTTATTCCAAAGGAGATGTTGATTTACCTTGTAAGGTTTAATCTTACATTTCTGAAATCATTAACTAATAAAAAATAAGCAATAGCTCCCCAACATACAGAAAATAACTATGCTTAGAGGGAAAAAACAACTCAGCCCATCCTACAAAGGAATGAGATTCAAACACTCTAGTGAGCATTATGCTTTGCTCAAGAGGACTATTGCAGACTTTCTGTGGGGCAATCCTGCAGTACTACATCAAATTATGTATACATCTGCCCTATGACCCAGCAATCCTGCTCCTGGGTATATGCCCCTGAGAAATTCTTACACAGGCAGTGGGTCCACAGGTCCATTGCAATATGGCTTGTTGTTGTAGAGGCCTGAAGGAAATCTAGATTTTGTCCCATGTGGAAATGAAAGAGTGTTAGATACCCTCCATGGGATACTCTCCAACAGTTAGCTAGAATGGGAGAGATATACACAGTTACAGGAATAGGTTTTTAAACATTGTGTTGAGTAGAGATCTGTGGTCAAACACTATAAAATAAAATTAAATGCCCATAAAACTGTAATATCTAGGTTTATAAGAACACACACAAATTGGGACGCCGGGTGGCTCAGTCAGTTAAGCATCTGCCTTTGACTCAGGTCATAATCCCAGGGTCCTGGGATCGAGCCCCATATTGGGCTCCCTGCTCAGTGGGGAGTCTGCTTCTCCCTCTGCCTTCCCCCCCCACTTGTGCTCTCTCTCTCTCTCTCTCTCTCTCTCAGCTCTCTTTCTCAAGTAAATAATTTAAAAAAGAATTATAAAAAAAGAACATATACAAATAAAAGACCATGTAAAACACTTTGGGATGATTGCCTCATTAGGATAGGAATGGGGAGAATAAGAAGATTGAGATAGGTAAGAATGAAAACATTCTCCAGTACTGGGTCTCATCCAGGCCAATGATGTAGTGTGCCATGAATGAGAAAGATGATTAATGGTACGAATGTTTGTGTACAGCAACCCTGCGTACCTGAAGTTATGAGAAAAGGGATGTCAGTCATAATGACCAAATCATGCTATTTATGGGTGCTTGACTTCTTTTCTACTATTCTTCAAGACAATGCGAAACACTGATTTTTACCACTGATATTTGCCGTACATAGTAAAAATTCAATAAACAGCATGTTATTGAAAAGAACACATGCATTAAAAAATATTTATTTCATAAATACAAAGGAAATGCTTTTGCTGGCTCACAGATAACACAGGAGGAAATCACTAGTTATTGATGAAAAGTTTTTACATGAAAACATCAGAAGTTGGCCTGTTTTGAACAAAGACAAATGATCAAAAACTTGGCCAATTCAAAGGGCACACCCTTAAACACAAGGGGCTTGCTGTGTGCATGTAAAAAGAAAATATTCAATCAGATTTAGATGCTAGATCTGTAAAGAATAATAAATATAGGGGCACTTAGGTGGCTCAGTCGTTTAAGTGTCAACTCAACCTCAGCTCAGGTCTTGATCTCAGAGTAATGAGTTTAAGCCCCATGTTGGGTTTCATGCTGGGCATGGAGCCTACTTTAAAAAGTAATAATAGTAAATATAAAAAGTAATAAATATGAAAATATGTTCTTTAATACTAACCCCTTCTCAGATATATTATTCACAAATATCTTCTCCCATTTGGTGGGCTTTTTGTTTTGCTGATGGTTTCCTGCAGTGTGCAAAAGCTTTTTATTTTGGTGTAGTCCCCAGTAGTTGAATTTCGCTTTTGTTTAGAGTACATTTATCGTGATGAGCACTGAGTAATGTATAGAATGGTTGTATCATTATATTGTACACCTGAAACTAATATAATACTGTATGTTAATTATGCTGTAATTAAAAAATGTAATAGGGTCATCTGGGTGGCTCAGTTAAGCATCTGACTCTTGATCTCAGCTCAGGTCTTGATCTCAGGGTCAAGAGTTTGAGCCCCACTTTGGGCTCCACACTGAGTGTGGAGCCAACTTAAAAACATATATTTATATCTATCTATCTATCTATCTTTCTATCTATCTATCTATCTGGAAGTCAGTGTGTTTTTTATATTATTCTCCCCAATATAATCAAATAAGATACTAATTAATTTGGGGACATCAAGTTTGATTTTTAAAATAGCCTAATATTGTCTCCAAAGAAGACACTAAAAATATCTTTAAGTTACTGCATTTCAATTTTAACCAGAATACTAAAATATTTTAACATATTTCGGTGCAATTTTAGAAAAAAAACTAAGTTCTATTTAATACATTGGGTCTTATATCTGCTAATGGGTAGTGAGTTACTAACTGTTCTCTTAATAGACTGATTAAGTTCAATTCATCTGTAAAACACATTGAGACAAAAACTCTGACAGAATTCATCCTGTGATTGCTTTCACCTTGTAGAAAGTTCTTCCAGACTTCAAAATACCATTTTCTTAAACTGCAAAAGGCTCCTGCTGTTTAATAGTACTGAGCACTGACAGGAAAAAACTATAAATAACTTCTTACATGCTTAAAAAAATAATACTTTTCAAGTATTAGAAAAATTCTTTTTATAACTTTTCAATCTTTTCTTCTTGAAAAGTGATCTTTATTCTTATTTCTTTTTCTAGGGGAACCTCTACAAGCAGACTCTTGGCTATCTTGGAGGGACAAGAGCAATCTCATGACCAATTTCTAGACACTGCTGGTAAGTGAAGTAGACTAATATTCAGTTTCTATGATTGAGAGGCTTTTAAGTGCAGAGAGTGAAACTAGGAAGTAAAAAAATGACAGAGAGATTGAAGAAAACAGCTTCATAGGGCAGCCGCGGTCTAAGAATCAGCTACCTTAGGCCTGGAGGTGTCCTGGAACACACTCAAAGACCACTCAGTGGGGTAAGAAGGGATGTGAAAATCAGCTAGGGAGTTGGATTACATGACTCTCGATGTATGTAAGCCCAACTCTCGTGATTCAAAGGAAGTTCAAGAGGAAGCTCTAAGTTGTTCTTGGAAACAGGAGCCAAATATACATATATACCTGTAATTGTTCTCACTCAAGAGTCACAATTACAGCCTTTGTAAACCCCTCCAATTTCAAAGGGGAGACTGAAAATCAGCACACTTTAGCCAAGTCAGCAAAGGCAGAAAGCTCGCCTCACTCTCTCCTTTAATACAAGAAACAAGACCCTTTGAAAGGGCATTTATTTTATTTTTGTGTTTGTTTCCAGTTTTTATTTAAATTCTAGCTAGTTAACATATAGTGTAATATTAGTTTAAGGAGTAGAATTTAGTGATTCATTCCTTACATGTAACACCCAGTGCTCATCACAAGTGCCTTCCTTAATACCCATCACCCATTTAACTTATCTCCCCACCCATCTCCCTCCATCAACCCTCAGTCTGTTTCTCTGTAGTTGAGCCTGTCTTATGGTTTGCTTCTCTCTCTCCCTTTTCCCCCTGCTCTGTCCATCGACTGAGAAATGGATGAAAAAGTTGTGGCACACACACACACACACACACACACACACACACACACACACTGGAATATTACTCAAGCATAAAAAAGAATATAATCTTGTCATTTGCAATGACATGGATGGAGCTAGAGTGTATTATGCTAAGCTAAATAAATCAGTCAGAGAAAGACAAATATCATATGATCCATTCACAAGTGGAATTTAAGAACTAAAAGGACATTTATACCTTGACTCTAGACTCTGAAGAACAACAGAATAGAAAATATTCTGTAATTAAATCCAAGCCTCAAAAGATAATTTGGACTATGCTTTCTTCAAATATCAAGAAAACATCTTCTATTTAACATAAATAAATAAAAGCATGGGGCTGCTACATTTAAAGCCCTAACTGAGAATTGGAAGATGACAGAGGGGTCAATGGATGGAGAAGCATGGCTGGAAAGTATCCCCCAGCTACCCAGACTCCCCACCCTGGTGAAGGCAGGTGACAGTTGATTCAGCTCAAAGACCCACATGCTTACATTCTTGGAACAAAGACTGACCCTCTGGATTTCACATGAAGGAAAGGAGATGGGCTTCAATGCTACTCTAGAAAAAGCACTGCTACAGTGCTGTTGGTCAAATCATACTGAGAAAAACATTTAGATTCCAGGGTCTGTATCATCCACTCCTGTGGCAGAGATAAGTCTTAGCACTAATTTTCATGAATGTAGTAATATCATCCATTAGCATGGCTAACCACCCACATACCTGTGTGACATACCTGCTCAGGAACACCTAAGGATCTGTGGAGTTTTTTACGTTGAGAGCCATGTAATTTAATTATTACCGACCAGGAAGTGCACTTCAAAGAAAGAGACAAAAATATTGATTCTCTCTGGGTTTTCTATAGAGCTTTGCTATAGGACAATGGGCACAAAATTATGAAATACTCTACACTGACATTAGTATCTCCTAATCAGTATGACTAGGCATTAAGCAAGCCTTCTAGTGTGGACCTTATAGGAGGAAAAAAGAATTTCCTGCTTATAAAACACACAAAAAATAACTTTTTAAACAAGTTGGGCAATTTTTAATCATAAAGAGTACTTCCACACAGCAGATCTTGAAGAGAGCCATCAAGTCCAAACAAGGAAAATGCAGTATGGGCATTGTGGTGATGGTGCTAGGTGCAGGAATGCTCGTCGCCTTTAATCCACAGACCTGAAAACCCTGACTCAAACTGCTTTTATCAAAAAAATATCTAATAATGTCTTCCAGTTTTTTCCTTGTTTATAGTTCACCACATTGAAAGGACACAAAGAGCCCCGGTATTCAAACCTGGATAAAAAAATAGATATATTATTTACTTATCAAAGCAGTGCTGTCACTAAATGTTTACGTTCAGTCATGAGTACATTAGTGATCATACAGGAACAGAATTAACTAAACTTCCCGAAGGGAAACAGACACATCTGCATTGCTAACCTCGGTAAAATATCAGTACTTCATCTTTACAGCTCATAGAACTACTCCTAGCTGGAAAGCTGGATCAAGTAGAGATACTAGTGAGAAAAAGATGCAAAATAACTCCCCGTATCAACAGTCCATCACTCGTATGTACCCAGTAAAGACCGTTTCCTATCAAACACTGACTCACCAGGAAGAAAAAAATGAGTGCTCAAAGAGTTACTGCCCCACACCTCAACCAAAAGTATTATCTACTCATCCTTGAATTAGACCTCCTTCAAAATTCAGCTCAACCATCTCTTCCTCTGTGTAACTTTCCCTAATCCCACCCTAAATTATGGGCTCCTTAAAGAAGTTACATCTCATTCTTCTTTGTTTCCCCATAATGTAGCACAGCACAGCAGGACCCAGTGAGGGCTGGTGAGAGCTAACAGTCACATAAAGAAACCCTTTACCATCATCTGAATAGCTTTAAAGAGCAAAGCATCTCCTTAGGGTCAAGTACCAGGTCAGTCAGTGCTTAATGAATAAATACTAACAGTAACGAGGAAGAGCCTCAGACGCAATTAAGTCTCGAAGTAATTTTAGGGATTTGTAAGAGACATAGTCTTGTCCTTACGCTGTGAGATCCTGCCTGTCACCTAGTTTAGTCTGATTTATTGCATGTGTGAAGTCATTTGGGCAAAAAATAAAGGAGGAAGAAATGAAATGTGCACCCTACAATGTGTTAGAGATTTTCTGCCTCTTATTTGAAAAAATATTCCTGTAAGAAAGATAAATATATTTTTCATTTAAAAATTATCTTAATTGAAATAAGGACTTGAAACTACTGCAGAAATGGTCATATGGAAAAACCTATATAGATTGGTTTGTTTTTAAACATAACTGAAATATAAAGTACATGGATATCATCATGGAAGATGAATTAGGCTGATTGTTTAAAAAGATCACTTTTATAAGCAAATCATAATAAACAATAGTTAGGATTCTAATACTGGGAATTCTAATATTACAATTAATTTTAAAGGATTAGGGAAAACGACTCTAAATGATGATTCTAGCCTATGGTTCATCAAAAACAATAGTTCTAGAAATAACATACTTCTTATTGGTATCAGATGATGGCCAAGAATCTTAATGAGCCGTTTTATCTGATGTCAAGCTCTTACTTTATATAAATTTATACAGTAGTAAGAGGAAATTTTAATAAATTATTGTTTAAGACTAGATTTACACAAAGTATAGTAGTACTGAAAGTAAAGCAAGATGTAAAAGACAAGTGATGCAAAACTTATTTATCTGAGGTTCACCTTTATAGAGCTTTTCAAACATAACTTCAGTAGTATTCCTTCATCACTGAAAAGTGTCTCAACTCCCAAACGCTGTGATAGTGGGCACTACTGAGTTCTGATCCCGACTCTGTAACTTACTAGCTGTGCGATTTTGTTAATTTCTCCAAACCTGCCTTTTCTCTTACTCCATGTCTCACCTCTCTTGCTTACGTTCAGACTCTCACATTCTAACCCTCAAACCTTTGGCCAACTCTTAAGTCTTAGATCTGAGCTTAGACATCTAAGTTTCCCATCCATTCCCACCCTTACTATGTGTGATAAAAGCATCCTTTCTTCCTCTCCCCAACTCCCACCCTGCCCCCCGCCTCACCCTTCCCCCCAACCATGGCACAACTCAGACTGTCATTTAAACAAGATATAGACTTCTTCCTCCTCCATTGTTCTGTAAGCTTCATGAGGGAAGGACTTCTCTCTGGTGGCTTTAACAGTGTCTGGCACTTAGCAGGTAATAAATACACATTTCTGAAATAAGAAATGCTTGGAATGGTTTATAAAAGGTTGCAGTCCATGAAATCTATTGATAAATCTCCAAGGCTAGAAAGAACTTCATGTACTTGGCTGATACAGAGTGTCAATATGAAATGTCCATTTAAATGTAACATTTCTGATCATTCACAAAACCATGGTTGCAGATATTAGCCATTATGCTATCTAACGTCCTGGCAACATTAGAGCAAAAGGGATGTTCTTCAGTGACAGGAAAACGTTTATATCTCCAGGCAGACAGATAAACTTCTTTTATCAGATAGTGGTAATTATACCCCCCAGAATGTGGCTTATTTCACCTGTCAGAAAAATAAGATTTAAATTCAGTAACTGCCATAATTAACTCATCTCAGATGCCTAGTATCATCTAATCCTCTATGCTTTTCAATTTTTTGTCAAGATTAACTTCTGCTACAATTTTTATAAATTTACCTGTCTTTAAAAGACCAAGAAGTGGAGGTGCCTGGCTGGCTTAGGGGAGAGAACATGCAACTCCTAATCTCAGGGTCATGAATTCAAGTCCTACACTGGGTGTACAGCCTACTTAAAAAAATAAAAAAGACCAAGAAGTGGTCCAAAGAATGAATCAGGTTCAAGTTTTACTTCCCCACACTGTGCCTTAGGGCAGATACCTGAAAAGGGTCTTTTTTTAATCATTAGTGAATACATAGTCTCTTAATTCACTGGATATGTCTTCTATTTCCTCAAGTAAATAAATAGTGCAATATGATCCCACTGACAATTAGATCCCTTTGATTTTGCTAGAAATTCTTAGGTGACTTTTTTTCTCTGTGGTGCTAGAGGCTATAGCCACAGATTCCTCCTTTCTGATAAGATCACGGTCTTATCTCTGGGAACGAAAGAGTTCTAGAGTCTAAATCTAGCTCCTATGACCCTCCTGATTTCCTCAGCCTGGTGTTTAGTTTCCCTGGGTTCCATCATCCCTAACAATTATTGTCAGCAAGTAAGAGGGTATAAGATAAGAAAGTCTCATAATCGCTACAGGCAGAGGGCAAACATCCACTGTCCTTAACCACCCAAGAATTATACTAAATCTCATCTACTGATGGGAAATAAAGAATCAGTACATAAATACCAATGGTTTAATTCAGATTTTATTTTTAATGTTTCCATTATTATTATGTTTAACTGTTAAAGTCATTTCTTAAACTATTTTGAAGTTAGGTCGGATACACATCCTTAAAAATGGTACTAGAACCTCCTAATATGTAGGCAATACTTACTTTATTATACATTTTTCAAGAGTTTCTGAACCTTATCTACTAGCATATAGATGGGTCATCAAAAGCAAATGATAGTGATAACATCCAAAGCATCCAAAGCAATATGGGGTTAACTCTCCAACCAGAAATGCCAAGGAAGACCTGATAGGTACTCACCTCATCAGAGAAAATATGGCAAAAAGAAGAGCTACGCAGCACTACAGAAACAAAATGTTTAGACCTAGACAGGAAAAGATGCCTGCAGGAGAGGAAACCCCACAGTAGCTCATCCTTGGCAGTAATGGGAAGCTTAGAAAACTCTAGGTCTCTAGGACACATGAAAATCAATATTCATCCATATCATGTTACACATGACACAGTGGCAATCAATACTTATGGCAACTTTGAGGACCTCTACCTCTTAAAACTCCTTATCATCACAGAAATGTCTTCAAAGCCACCAAAATAGTTTGACCCTTCTTAAAGTACATAAATGCAAAAGAGACCACAATCTCTCAGAACAGCACTTGGAAATTATAGCAGGAATATTAGCTAGAAAAGATCTACCAATTAACAAGCAGCAGCTTAATCCTGAATGTCTCACTGCAATAAGTAATAAATGAATAAGGATGTGTGTTGATTCGCTAAGGCTACCATAACAAAGTACCACAGCCTGGTGACTGAAACAACAGAAATGTATTTCCTCCTGGTCCTGGAGGTTGGAAGTCCAAGATCAAGGAGTGCACAGCGTTGGTTTCCTCTGAAGTCTTTCTCCTTGGCTTGCAGATGGCCACCTTCCCACTGTGTCCTCACATGGTCTTTCCTCTGTGCACACAGAGGTCTGTGTTCAAATTTCTTCTTCTTATAAAAACACTGGTCATATTGGGTTAGGGCCTACCTTAAAGACTTCGTTTTAACTTAATTACCTCTTTAAAGTCCTTTTATCCAGGAGTGCCTGGGTGGCTCAGTCAGTTACGCCTCTGATTTCCGCTCAGGTCATGATCTCAGGGTCCTGGGATCGAGGCCCACACGTCTGGCTCCCCACCCAGCAGGGAGTCTGCTTGTCCCCCAGCCCCTCCACGAATTAATGCATATGCTCTCTCATTCACACTCTCTCTCTCAAATAAATAAAATCTTAAAAAATAATAATAAAGTCCTTTTCTCCAAATATGGTTACGTTCTGAGGTACTAAGGGTTACGGCTTCAACATACGAATTTTGGAGGGACACAGTTCAGCCCACACAGATGGTCTGCTTAACAAACAGGATTATTTGAAATCCTACTGGGGATGTCTGGGTTTTCTTTACATTGTTAGAATTTGACTAAAATAGTTCAATTCTTTTTTCCTACTTAATGTGAACAGATGAGCAGTCATTAGCATTATGCCCAGCTCATTTGTAATTTTAACAGTCCAGTGCTGTGCTCAAAGCAGACACAGAATAAGACTCCAGACTGACAGCTCATGCTGAATCCCAGCACATGACTAAATCTCCCCAGTCCTCAAGCTGCTCAGCTGTGAAATGGGGATTATCTTATCTTCATCACAGTGGTCTAAAGGTATTTAAGTAGGAGAAAATGGGTAAAGGGCTTAGTAGAGGATCCATCACCATCACTGCTACTGTAGCAGAAAGCCTTCCTTCCGCAGACCTCAGAAGTCAGGAAATAGAGGATTTAGCCTATGAGTTAGGACTGATGGACAGAAGGTAAGACGGAAGTGAGGGGGTCATCACTGGCACACTTCGCCAGCCAGTCTTGGCTCAGAAGTCCTATAAATTCACAAGCTGAGATGGAAGACAGAATTGTTCAGTCTTGGGCTAGCATACAGGCCACCTGCCTCATACTCTTCTCCAGCCACAGCCCCTAACTCCTGGTCCTATTCACTCATGAAAGGAAAATGGGGCAGGAAGCCTATCTTTTCTCTACATGTTCCTTCTTACAAACCAAATTTAAGTTCAAATCTCCAAATCTGCAGAGCTGAAAGAGACTAAATTTCCCACTTAGAATCCAATGAATCCAAACAGGGAGTTTGCCTTCCATCTGCTCCTTGATAGCTTGAGCTTCTCTGAGTGAAGAGGTTCACCAGCCCTCACTCCTGACAGGAATCTGATGCTTTCCTGCTCCCCACACCTTTGCTCCTCCACTTCCCTGTGTGCAATGCGCTTTTCTCCCTCCCATATCTCCCCAGGTGGAAAGTATGTGTATGTAGCAGACTCTGCTGTGCCCCATCCTGCAACGACCCACTCTGCCCTGACCCATGAGGCAGTGTAGGGTAGGGGGTGGTGGGCAGCTGCAGGCAGCTGACTGGGAAGACACAGATCCTGGCCGCAGGATATGTTATCTATCCAAGAGGAGGCACCAGAAGTACTCAAGAATTATTGCCCAGAAACAGCCCTGAACCAACAACAGACTGGCCGTTGGTGGACAAAACTCCAGGTTTCTCACCTCTCAGTTGGAGGACATTCTGGGGAAGATTCCCCCAGCTCCCAGGGTTCCCTCAGCAGGAATGAGCCCCAGTGGGAAATCACCTTTTTTCAGCTCCCTTCTCTTCCACATCTCACTTCCCCACTCCCTGAAGGTATTTCCTGGGATGTTTGCCTCAGGTTCTGCTACCAAGGCACCTGAAGCCAAGATAGCATCCTTTAAGAAGAACATCAAATCCCACGTTCCCAATAAAACCTCCCCTTGTCATCAAGGCCTCAATTCCTATCATGTTTTAATACTATTTGTATATGTTTTAATCTCATTTTTCCTACTGTGGTTTCCTGAAGAGGAAAATTCTTTTACACAGCTCTGAATTTCCTGGGTCACTCAGCATAGTATCTTATGCAAACAAGATACTCAGTAAATGTTTGTTGACTGAATGAAGAATAAATTAACCATAATAATCAACACAAAAGTCAGGCTCTTTATTTAACCTAACCGAAACTACATCAGTGTGGCTCTTTTCCTCTTTCAAAAGCATTGCATGAACTACTTTTAATGAGAAAATTACTGTGTGCATATATTTCTTTAAATCAACATTTTCTAGATATTCATCTTAAATCAAACACCCCTCATTCCCAGAAAAAATCAGAACAAAGACCTTTTCCTAAATCCAGAACTACCTTACTGAATGCATTACTTTGACTTTTTCACCATGCTGTTACACTTACTTACCACTTCTTTGAGTGTATCACTTTGCATGTGGTGACACTAAAACCACTTCAATCATCTGCATCCTTACACTACCCCATCATTCCACACACACTCATCAGTACACACCTCAAACCCCATCCCTGGGTGAAGGGAAACATCACTGCAAGTCAATGCAATGAGCTCTGTATGGAAGAGCATTGTAGTTGAGATCTGTGTACTTCTCTCAGCTGGGCATGCTACACTGATTTTCCTTTTCCGAGATTTGGGGTGGCCCAATCTCAAATGTCACTTCTACCTATAGATGTATCCCAAGGTCAAATCTCATTATGATCCAGGTCTAGCAGTGTCTTCCTATAGGTTCGTTGGAGGATACAGAAGGCTTAACCTTCGTTGGAGAGCTAGTTACCACTTCATGTTCTAGTCAACAGAGTATGTACATTAAAGGATGGGGCCATATAGGACAAGCTTTGACCCCCAAATACAATTTTCCTAATAAGTGACATTGGAGAATGTGGCTGGAGCCTTGGACTGAGGGGCTTTCCCATGACCCCATAGAGGTAGATTGACTCAGCTTAGCTACCTGGTTCCATGCAGAAGAACTACCATAACAAGTACATGAATATTTGTTCTGACTGCTAAGTGGAATCTAGAAGCACCAAGTGATTCCCCATCTTGTCCAAAAACAGATATGCTGGTGTGAAAAGCTCTCAAAGCCTAGTTCCATCATTTTAGATAAAGCAACCCTATTAACACCCAGATTATGGCCCAGTAGACATCAGGTTCTGCCCAGCCATGCTCATTACCTTCAGTGCATACCAACCACAGGCCCAACTGTCTCTAATTTTTTCTTCAGTCCCCTTTCAGCAGGGAAAAGATCAAATGGTACACCACCCTCTTCTTATCTACAAAGTCAGAAAAAAACACTGACTGAAACAAAAATGGACTTGTGCTGTTCTTATCAGATCAGAAGCACGATGAGATCAATGACTCTCTTCTTCAATGCAGCATCCCTCAACACACACACACACACACGAGAGAGAGAGAGAGAGAGAGCGTGCACACGCACACGAGAAAGGGCTCTCTGATGTCTCCTCTTATAAAATCCCATCAGATCAAGGATCCACCCTATAACTTCATTTAACCTAATTACTTCCTTATAGACTCTATTTCCAAAGACAGTCATGTTGGAGGTTAACTTCGATATAGGAATTTTAGAGAGACACAATTCAGTCCACAGCATTGAATGTACCCTTTCCTATTAGCAGACATGTATAAGTACCACACATGATCTCATTTAATCTTTACAACAACCTGCAGCTTAAGAAGAAAACTAAAGCTTAAGAAGTTAAGAATATATCCACACAATGGCATATTATTTATGTCTTTATTTTTAGGAACTTCCTTCTCCTTATTTATTTGTTTGTTTGAGAGAGAGAGAGAGACAAAGAAAGAACATATGTGTGCACACGGGTGGGGGGCAGAGGGAGAAAGAATCTAAGCAGGCTCCATAACCAGTGTGGAGCCAACTCGGGTCTTGATCCCACAACCCTGAGATTATGACCTGAGCCAAAATCTAGAGTCAGACACTGAACTGACTGAGCCACTCAGGTGTGCCTCAATGTCATAGTATTTAATACAACATAGATGAACCTTGAAAACATTATGCTAAGTAAAAGAGGCCAGTCACAAAAGGCTACAAGTTCTATGAATCTATTTATATGAAATGTCCAGAACAGGCAAATGCACAGAGACAAAAAGTAAATGAGTAGTTGCCAAGGGCTTAGGGAAGAGGGGAAAGGGAAAGGTACAGGGTTTCTTTGTGGAGAAACAAAAATGTTCTGGAATTAGATGGTGATACAATTGCACAAGTCTGTGAATATAACAAAAACCACTGAATGATATACTTTAAATGAGTGAATTTATGGCATGTGAGTTATTCAAACTGTTATTAAAAACAAGAAACTTGCCCAAGGTCACACGGCTAGTAAATGGAAGCCCCCAGATTCAAACTCAGGTTGTCTGATTCTAGAACCTGTGCTCTCAACCATTATGTAGCTCTGATTACTGTTATTCCCTAAAACAGGTGGACACCAGCAAATTAAATGGTATAATTTGGCATAATTCCAATCACAGGTATGAAGGGGACGGACAATCATTGGACTCCCCAGGACTTTCAGGATCAATACACATTAAGCATTATTAATCTAGTAAAACTTCTTAAAGATTCTGAACTTGGAAAAACAGTTATTCTAGAAGGGAAACACAACAAAATTGAAAGGGGGAGTATCCTAAAAGGAAAATGACCAAAAGTCCTGTGAGGCCAGAGCTAGGATTTTTTGGGCTAAGTAATATATAAATCCAATGGTGTGACATCCATGCTTACTGCCCTCCAATGGCTTTCTACCAAACACATCTCTGTGGATGCTCAGTGGATGATGGTCCTTCATGATCTGGCTACATGGCTTCCTTTCTGACTTCACCTCCTCATTCCATCCCACTGCACTTACTGTCCCCACTATCCTCAGCTTTCCAGCTTTGGTGGTGGCTCATCTTTGATGATCAGGTTTCAGCTCAATATCCCTCCTCTGACAGACCTTCTGGCTTCTGTGACGTCCAAATCATATTGGCCACCTCCATGTGTGGTCCCGCTGATCACATATGATCCATCTTTATTTAATGAGGGAAGCTCTATGGCGGGAGGCAGGGACACTGTCCATCCTATTCCCGGCAGCACCAGCACCACTGTGGTCCCAGGCATACAATGGGTGCTTGCTCAACACTTGCTGAACAAACCAATAAAATACACATCTCTGTCATGAGATGCCTCGGCAAGCCAAGGCCTCATTTGTCCAAACTATAAAAGCACAGAATCAAAAAGACTCCCCTGTTAAGAACCCACCTCAGGGTAATCCTCACAAGCTGGCAGTACAGGCCTGGTGAATGCATTAACCATTTAGATTCTATGGCCACTGCTTCAATTAGTTTATGTTGATATCCATATGTTTTCGTTCCTTCACTGAGCCCACGTACTTACCATATACCTTTTTCTTTTCTATTCTGCAACAATTTTAAATTGTTGTAAGTAATGTGTCCACTCCATGGTGGAAATGAGATCCCTCTTTCCTCAAAAGCTCTTTCAGTTCCTCTGTGACTGATTAATTTAGCTTAATCTAACATCGATCAGACTTTTTGTTAACCCCAGTCATTGAAAGTCACTTAAACTAGAGACATACCCAGTCCACACACATCATACTTTTATACAATTCCCCCCTTCTCTAGGTCATACCAGAATCACACATCACACATGAGCTCATGCTGAGCTCAGAAGGTGTGAGATTCTGCACCAGGGAGATACCACACAAGTACAGGCAGCTCTCATGCCTCCTTTCCACTGCATTTACTTTTGCCTACAGAGACCTATATTTTCTCCCAGTTCAGTCCCTAAGCCTCCACCTGACCTCATCTCTCTTCTTGCCCAGCCTGAATACTGATACTTAACTACCCAAGTTATGCACCAGTATTCAAAGAGCTGTGTCTCCACTCTTCTTCCCCGGTGCTACTGCCAGAAACCCTGAACCCTGCTCTACAGTCTGCCTTCTTTTTTTTCCTCACATGCTTAAGTGATGGAACAACCCAGGTTAAGAAAAAAAGGGGAAAAAAAGACACTATCAGGAAGAATGACTCAACTGTGTGTGTAACACATCATTTCTAATGATGGTTGCACACACATTCTTCAACATGACCTTGGAAAGCTTCCTCACCCAACCTTTCCAGCAATTGGCCTAAATTTTCGTCATTTTCCTCAAGCCCCAATCCATCCTCTCTGTCCATCAAATCCCTATGGCATATAAGGCTGTCCTCAAGAAGGAAATCTCAAAAGGCATTTCCTGAATACCACCCCTTCACCTGCACACCAATCTCTACCTGCACACACCCACAAGTTGGGAATGAAATTTCCCTCCTAGTTTAAAATCACATTCTGTCCTTGTGCTGTTGGTCTCATGCCTTTTTGTCCTCACCTAGATCTGGCCCCATAAATTATCTCCTGACTCTTCTACATCTTCACCTCTCCCTCTCTCTAGCTCCCATTGCTCAGCCTGTCAACTTGCTGTGTTACATGTACTACCAGCCCATCGTGTGGCCCCAGTGTCTTCTACTGACCATTGCCCTCCTCCTCTTTCCCTCTCACCCAAACCTCTTCAGTGGGCACCTGCTGTCTCCACATCACCTCCTCTCAGTCACTCCCAGCCTGTTGGGACCTGGCTTCTGCCCCCAGAGCTTCAATGAAATTAACTGCCTTCAGACCAGTGATAACTGAATGGATAAATACAAAGGGCAATCTTGGCTCCTTATCTCACTAGATCCTTTTGCATGTGAGGCCATAAATCACATCTTTCTGTTCTGACCTTCTCAATTTATTCATTCTCCTGATTCTCCCCCCATTTCTCTGAACACTCAGTCTCTGTCTCTTCATGGGTTCCTCTTCCTCTCCTCAACTCTTAACTATCCTCCCAGCTTATGTTCTTGTTCTCCCTACCCTCCCTGGGTAAACTCATTCACAACCACCCTTGTCACTAACATTATATGGGAATAACTCCCTACAGTCTCCAGCCCCCATCTCTCTCTCTCTTTTTTTTTAAGATTTTATTTATTTGTTTATTTCAGAGACTGAGTGAGCGAGAGAGAGAAAGAAAGAGAGCATGCAGAAGAGGCAAAGGGAGGGAGAAGCAGACTCCCCACTGATCAGGGACCTCAATGTGGGGCTCGATCCCAGGGCCCTGAGATTGTGATTTGAGCTTAACCATCTGAGCAACCCACGTGCCCCTTCAGTCCCCATATCTTCCCTGAGCTTCAAATTATTACATCCACCGATCTACTAAACATAGCCTCACATATGTCCCAAACCCTCAAATCAATTCCGATTTCACATCTTTTTCTCTTTACCATTTAGCCAGTTGTTCCCTGTGTTGCCCATTTCATCTGGATACAACCTTCTGCCTAGCTATCCAATCAAGGAACCTGTCCACTTTAACTTTTCTTTTTGCCGTGTCACTCACATCAAAGTTTCCCTAATGATTTTTATCAACTGAAGATTTCTTGAGAGCATTCTCTCTCTGTGCCTTTTAATACTTTCTGAGAGCAGAACTTCTGTTTATTCCCCTTACTTCATTTTTCAGACTCCAGGGGATAATGGCCAAGATCTTAAGCATGACACACAAGATCTTCCATGAGTTGAGATGTCCCTGGGCCTACCTATCCTGACTCATGTCCCTCTGCCTCAGCCTTGTCATTTACCATGAAGTTCAACAAAAATCTCATGCTTCCTGAACATGCCACACAGCAACCTGAGCCTGCCTCCTTAGCACACACTCTTTCCTCTGTCTAGACACAGCTCTCCATTTCCTCTCCCCCTTCCGCCCAACCCCAACACTTCTCCTCATGAACTTCTGCCCTCCAAGATTTAGCTCAACCATCACCATTTCCAGGATGACTTTTCACACTCCTCCTGCCTGCCGAGCTGCCTCTTTGGTGCTCCCATAGCACCTCATGTTTATCTCTAGCACAGCAAATTTCACACTCTTCTAAAATTATATATTTATCTATTGATGTTTCCCGACTAGACTATAAGCTCCTCAAGGCAAGGACCCCTCAGAGTATGTACTCAACTTGATTCCTCTGCATGTTAAATACTAGAGGTAAATAATGTTCTGAGGTGTCTTCAGACCTCTATGTCCAATGGACATCCCATGTGAGCCTTCCTTGATTATGTGACTGAGGGGCTCTGTTGTGGCCATGATGTCTTCATGTTCAAAACAGATGATGATGTTGGTTGCTATCACCACCTTTCAGTCTGGAATGACAGTCTCCATTGCAGTAAGAGTTAAAGGAATAGAGGGCTTAAACAAACTAAAATTAACCATTCCTTGCTACTCAACATAGTCTAAGATTTGACAAGATAAATCTCTTGGGCAGGTACAGTGCTGACACAGCAGGGTGAAAAGACACTCAACCAATACCCAGCAGACTCAAAGAGGAAAACTGAGTTCTGCTGATTCATTCCGACTTAAAGCTGCAATAACACTTGAGTAAGGAGCACCCAAGCTGACTCCACATTTTTTTTCTGCAGAGCTCACAGAATTTGGCATACAAGAAATTTAATAGTTGTTCTTTATATTCCTTTGCAATTTCTCAGATATTGACTGTGGTCACCTACATTATAGTGTCTGATAGCATTATGTGGTATCCTTCTGGCAAAGATGCCATCCTGGTCAAAATACTGCTAAGAATTTAAAACACTGACTGGAGCTCCGTCAGCTATAGAAAATCATACAGGAAATCTCTTTCACCCAAGAAAGTCTCACTGCTAGCTCAATTAGAGGCTAAAGAGTCCTGCTTAAGTAAATAGCTCTTGTTCGTGTTTTGTACAAAGATACCTGTATAACTGGTTCTAACTTAGGAAACAGCATTTAAATAGCAACATACAGACATGCTCAGAAAAAAACTGGGTAAATTTTCATCAGGACCAAATCCCTAAGAAACTGTATTAGAGAAAATTATGAAGCAAAGAACCTTCTCAACATCAGTATTGCAAGTTATCATTTTCTCTGTTCTTTGTACAGAAGCCACGCACACTGCATAATGAAAAGTACAATGGAAGAAATTTCTAGACCGAAGTCTAATTATACTTGAGTCAGTAATTTATCATGCTTCCTATATATAGTAATCATTATAGTTAACATTTAATTAACTAGCATTACTTCAAATATTTATTCCATTTAAAATCATAATATGTAAGTACCATAGCTGAGATATTTAACAAGTTAAATGTTAAATGCCTTTTCTTTCAGGAAAAGAAAAAAGAATTAACTTCAGACTTTTATATTTTTCTTTAAGTGCAGTATGACATAATCAGCTAGAAAATATCAATTGCTTCAACAAAGACACTATTTTGACTAAAGCATCATTATGAAGTAAAGTTTTATTGCAATTGCCTCTTAGCAGGATTATTATAACTAAATACTTACTTGTTCAGTGTGAGGTCAAGAATGAATTTGGAGCCAAAGGCTTCAATCTGGAAGCTTGCCTGGGCCAGATGGACAGCCTATGGATTCAAAGAGACAGAAGGAACCTTAGCTTAGTTTCCTGTCTTTAAAGCTGATTGTACTGATATCAATAATATTAAATAAGAAAAACATTTTTGGATTGATGCACTTCTTTTGAGATTCTTATGTAACAATCCATATCTTTAAAAAGATACTGGGGAGGGGTGCGCCTCAGTGGCTCAGTGGGTTAAAGCCTCTGCCTTCAGCTCAGGTCATGATCTCAGGGTCCTCGGATCCAGTCCCACATTGGGCTTTCTGCTCAGCAGGGAGCCTGCTTCCTCCTCTCTCTGCCTGCCTCTCTGCCTACTTGTGATCTCTCTCCCTCTGTCAAATAAATAAATAAAATCTTTTTTAAAAATATAAATAAATAAATAAAAAGATACTAGGTGCATTGTCATGGCTTTACTTGGAAANCTCTGCCTACTTGTGATCTCTCTCCCTCTGTCAAATAAATAAATAAAATCTTTTAAAAAAATAAAAATAAATAAATAAAAAGATACTAGGTGCATTGTCATGGCTTTACTTGGAAAACGTAAATATCTGTGTAGCAAGGAACTAATAAAAGACAATCAGTCCTTTAAAATGAACCATTGTGATAAAAATCAAGAGCACATTCAGCTGGACTTTCAAAGTGACTATGATGAATTATGTAAAAGTCAGACTAATTAAGGCTTGATTTCAGCCTATTTTTGTGCACAAGCTAATAAATTCTTTCTGCACACCTAAGTGAAAAAATCATGTCAGCGCTCTGCTCTCCATCAGAAATTGGAACTTTCTCTAAATGGTGTATCAGCAGAATGTGTTAGTAAAATGCAAAAGCACAACCTTTTCCCTTCAGAAAGCACTTAGAACCATGCCCCTTGTGAATACTCAGAGTTTCTGTCCCCCTTTAAAGGTCACACATTTACAAATACTGTCATCATTGTGCCTAAACTCAAAATACAAAGATAATCTCATCTAAACATGAGTCATATGTACTAGGTGTTAAAGATTAGTTTAGTTCACAGAAGTATCTTGAAAAATGTAAATTAATGAACCAATGTAGTTTTGTTAAAGTACCACCCAAGATAAAATTCTCCTTTATTCCCCATCAGAAAAAAGCAAACAAAAACAAACAAACAAACAAGCAAAACAAAACCAAAAAAACTAACGGAACAAAGAAGGATAAAGGCAACAACTACACTCACTCCCTCTCCCCGCTCCAAACATCCTTCTTGCAGACTTCATTCCAAAGGCACAGTGGTATCACAAATCATCTATGACATGGTCCCTAGTCAAGCACAACTGCTGATGGGATAATCACTATAGTAACCAAAATACAAAATAAAAAGGAAATTAACAAATTTTAAATACAAAGCAATGAGAAAGAAGGACCCCAAATTCCTGACACCTTGGCACACCATGCCTAACCCCAAAGAACCATGTAGAACAGGGTCATCACACTTGATCTGGGCTTCTTGCATCCAGACAACTACATGACAGAGAAAGAAATTTCTGTCTTGTTAAATGAGGTCTCCATCATGGGCAGCAGAACCTCTATCTTCTGACGCTAGTATCATATAGACGTTAATCTAAATTCATTCTGTGTCTTGAAGCCTTAATTTTTACACAAAGATTTTGATGAATAATTTGTACAAGGGGAAGTTTTTCCATTTCTGGGTCCCAAAAGTTAAAAAAAAATAAAAATAAAAACTTACTTCCTGAGTAAGGTAGGCCCTTAGGCCTATTTTCTATTAAGAATATTAAATAGCAAAAAAGAGTTCATTAATGCTACCCTGGCCCTAAAAAGTTGATAAATGTACCTCCTTGAGCAACTTCATAAACACTAAAAGAAACCTGACAGTAAACCACTGAACGCTGATCTTACATCAAATAAGCAATGAGACAAATACAAACCCCAACAAAAGCCTGTTGTAAAAGAAATTAGCCAATAAGAGGGCGCCTGGGTGGCTCAGTGGGTTAAAGCCGCTGCCTTCGGCTCAGGTCATGATCCCAGGGTCCTGGGATCGAGGCCCACATCGGGCTCTCTGCTCAGCAGGGAGCCTGCTTCCTCCTCTCTCCTCTCTCTCTGCCTGCCTCTCTGCCTACTTGTAATCTCTCTCTCTGTGTCAAATGAATAAATAAAATCTTTAAAAAATAATAAAATAAAAAATAAAAAAAAGAAATTAGCCGATAAGAACCACTTACCCCATGTTCTAGACATGATGGGAGTTACACGATTTGATTGTCATTAAATAAGTTGATAGTGAGTCAATATGACAAGATTCAGTTTAATAGAATTTAATGAAGGAGCTACCAAATAACATTAATATTGGGATTTTCCTTTTGGTTTTTTATCTATTCACTCCACACACAGGTGTTAAGTCCCACTGTGTACATAAAGGGGTCTGGGACACAGCCCCTGCCCTCAAGGGAGCTGCTGTCGCCAGGGAAGCAGGGAGAGCTGCCAGCCTCAGTGGGCCTCATGGGCCAAAAGAACCATTCACTGACAAGGTGCGGTTTGAACAAAATTCCAAAAGATGACTATGAATCCACCTAGCAGGAGAAGAGAAGATGTTCAGGGCATGGGGAAAACATCTGCAAAAATAGATTTAAAAATGAATATGGGAAAAGGGCCTTTATAAAATTTTTTAAAAATTAATGTGGCCTATCAAAAGAAATGAAATCTTGCCATTTGCAATGACATGGATGGAACTGGAGGGTATTATGCTGAGCGATATAAGTCAATCAGAGAAAGACAATTATCATATGATCTCTCTGATATGAGGAACTTGAGGGGCAGGGTGGAGGGTCGTGGGGGTTAGGGAGGGAAAAATAATGAAACAAGAAGGGATGGGGAAGGAGACAAACCATAAGAGACTTCTAATCTCACAAAACAAACTGAGGGTTACTGGGGGGTGGGAGGGTAGGGATAGGGCGGATGGGTTATGGACATTGGGGAGGGTTTGTGCTTTGGTGAATGTGGTGAAAGATGTAAGCCTGATGATTCACAGACCTGTAGCCCTTGGGCAAAGAATAAAAATAAAAAAAAAATTAATGTGGCCTATAAAGAAAATAGCTTTTGCAGGAAATGTCAAACACTGAATCTGAAAAGGTGGACTTTGTGTGATGTGCTCAATGACATGCCTGATCACACCAACAGATGTGTGGCCAAGATAGCAAGCTTGCCTCTAAACGTGCCTCAGCTTACTCTACATGGTGTCTGGCACATGACCTAGCATCACCACCATCACCAGTACCAGCATCAGCACCAGCACCACCAACAGCAGCACCACCAGCACCAGCACCATCCCCACCAGCACCAACTCTAGCACCACTACCATATCACCACCACCACCACCATCACCAGCACCATTACCACCAGCACAATTACCACCATCACCACCACCACCATCAGCAGCACTAGCACTACCAGCACTCTTACCACCAACACTACCAGCACCATTACCACCAGCACTACCAGCACCAGCATCATCCCACCAGCACTAGCACCATTACCACCACCAGCAGCAGCAGCACCATTACCACTAGCGCCATTACCACCATCACCACCACCACCACCACCAGCACTAGCACCATTACTGCCATCACCAGCAGCATTAGCACCATTACCACCAGCACCAGCACCATCATCACCAGCACCATCACCACCAGCACTACCAGCACCAGCATCATCCCACCAGCACCAGCACCACCACCATCATCACCACCATTGTCACTAGCACCATTACCACAATCACCACCACCACCACCAGCAGCAGCATTAGCACCATTACCACCAGCACCACCAGCACCAGCACCAGCACCAGCACCACCAGCACCATCAATAACATTATGATGCAAACATATTGACAGATTATTCTCCACAACACCTGAAACAATCACAATGCCATCAACAACATCCCTGTTTCTCCATGGGGAAAGAAAAAATCTGATTGTAGTACCTTAATCAGTAAGAAACTTTTAACATTTTAACTTATTGTAATGCAAAGAGGCAGCACATTTTCCTATAAAATGATTGAAGATTTCCTCAAGCATTCGTCTTCCTTGCACATACCTCAAATAGAATTGGTAAATTCATCTGATATCTCTGTATCCATGTTAAGAAATTTCAATATGATGGTATATGTTATTTTTCTTTTGTTCTGTTTTCTCTTTGCATTGTTATACTTTCAGCATATGTACAGAGTATAAATTCTTCCCTATATCAAAATAAGTACCTGACGTATGTTACTTGGCTCTATCACTCTGTTATTTCTGCTCTGTCTTAGACATGATCAAAGTAGTTTTTAATTTCTGGAATCTCTGACATTCCATATCAATTGATCATGTTTTATTTAACAAAATACTATGCAGTTTTGATAATTGTCAATTTAAATATGTTTTCAAATCAGGCAAAATGAGTCCTCCTCATTATTGTTTTCCAAATTACATTTTTGGACGTTCTTCATTTTTTCTTCGCATTAACCTACTTCTTCCAAATGACAAAAAAAATTAGAAGAATGCTCAAGATGAGGAAAAAGGTTTGTAATACGCAACCACATCACTCAGTTTATTAAATATTTTAGAGATGACTAACGACCAGGACCACTGAAACCCCTGAAAATACAAAGACTACCTCAAGTATTACTCTTCTTTTACAAAGAAGGAACTATCCAGTGAGGTTTAGAAATGTGTTCAGTAATACCAGTCCAGACAACTGGATCACAGGAATACTTCAGAGAAAAATCCATGAACCACACATAAGGTCATAATGGGTTATTTTCTCCTTTGGGATATCTGTTAAATAGACTTGATGACTAACACTTGTTTTTACAAGGATAGTCACTATAATAACACCGGGAGAAGAATGCTGGGTTTTACAGTCAAAGAACATCATTTCCCGACAAGAATAAGCACAGCCCTGGGCTCAGAATTACCACCCTGAAGGGCTGAGAACAGCTGTTGCCTAAGCACCTTGATATTTTTCTTTTGACTCAGAATCTGGCACCGGGAAATTACAGGAGCTCTATAAACAAAAACAACTAAACTCAATTATATACACAAACCTCCTTCACTGAAGAACAATTCATACATTTAACAATGTGCTTTTGTTTTTCTAGTTTTTTTTCCCCTTTATGAGATGGCACCTAATGGTATCATATTAAATATCTTTAGAAGATGGTCAGGTTCCCAGTGAAGACAGGCTTTGCAACTTATCATCAAACTATGTTGATATTGAGCAATCATGTACATTATATAAGCTGAAGAGACACAGTTACATTTTCTTGGGACTTATATTCTACAACAGTTGCTGTTAATATGGACACAAAGATAAGAAAAGAAATACTTAAAGAAATAGAAATCAGGCATTTCCAGAGTACATATGTTTTCATACAAAAATGCCTCACACATAATGAGTGTTCAATCAGTATTCTTTACTACTTGGCAAGGAATCGTGTGTTCTACAGAGTGCACACATAACTGAAACTAAATATAGGGGGTGGAAAGCTTACATTTTACCAGAATTCAGAAAATATTATGAGACTTAATGTCATAATTCGGTAGGAAAGTGAACAACTTGAATTAAGGTATCGACGCAATCAATCACAACATCCTCTGAGCAAGTGATGTAATTTAGTATGCTTTATAATGTACATGGTTTGGGAAACAGAAGAAAATTTGGAAGAAGTTTTCCTGCTTTTAAGATATATTCAGTTTATTCAGGGAGATGCTCATTTAAGTAATGAAGAAAACATATCTGGAGTAGCAGATCAATAAAACAAGCAAATGTTTTACAAATGGACTTCAGGATCCCTGAAGAGAATGAAGCAGACCTAAGCTCTCATCAGTGGGAAGATTCCAGCTCTGCTTCCTAAAGAAGAGGGTTGTGGGCTTCTAGGAAATAAGGTGCTAGAAAGATCAAAATGCTGTAATTAGAGTTAGAAACTTCAATTAAAAAAACTGTTTCTCCTATTGGAAAAAATCATGGAAAAAGTAAAACAGCTAAGTAGCTGATTATTAGTGAGACTGTAGGTCATTTTTTTCTTACTGTTCTTTCCCTCATTACTGTAATACTGTTCATTCTATGTTCATTAAAATATTTTATTTATAGTGAGTGTGGTCTGCATCTGTGTATATAAACCATAACCTTTTCAGGAACTGTTTTCCTCTTCCTCAATCTTTTTGCTTATGATTTTTTCCCCTACTCTTGATTTTTCAATAGACCCTGCAAGAGTTTCTACTCCTTTCTCTTCAAATATAGTGAGGAAACTTCATAGAATCTCAAACACAACTTTCTTTTAAGGTTCAGGACATTTTATGGTGTTTCAGAGAAGGTGGACTTGGAAATTCGCCAATAAGAAGGAAGAGAATAGCTAATCATATCCTAGAAGGAACCTGCTTTGTTGTAATGGGTTGAGTTGCTGAAGGAAGAAGCTTCATTATGGAGCCTTGCATCAACGTGGTTATACAGAGTGGTTTTCTCCTCTTTCTGCGTCACAGGAGACCCAGAATCCAGTGACCTGAATAATTAAATTACGATAAGAAACAATCAAGTTTAAACTGGAATAAATTTGAGGAAAATGCATCCCTCTAGATCACAGAGATTTTTCTGTAAGTAACTAATCTGGGTCTATCCCCACACAGCTAAGGAAACACAGAAATCTAGCTTGTGGATCTTTTTCCTGTACAATGTAAAAGCTCAAATATGTAAACATATCTTAGGAGATTGAAAGTCCAAAAGGAAACATCAATTGACCATTTTTAATTACAACTGGTTTCAATCCTTTATCTTAAGTTTGTACATTGGTGATTACCAATATGATCGAGACTCTTACTTATAATAAAAATAATAATGCCCTAGGGGAGCCTGGATGGCTCAGTTAGTTGAGCATCCAACTCTTGATTTCACCTCCGTTCATGATCTCGGAGTCGTGAGATCAAGCCCCACGTCTGGCTCTGTGTTGAGTTTGGAGCCTGCTTGAGATTCTCTCTTTGTCTCTCTCTACCCCCTCCCTGCTTGCACACGCTCTTTCTCTCTCAATAACTAAAAAAATATGCCCTATATTTCTTGTGTTTTAATTACCTCAACCAATCAGAATAATATGGCACCCCATGCAGTTAAGTTAGTAGACCGATGTTTTGATTGCCCTTTTATAGAAGAAAAACATTTTTAGAAGGCACACAGAAGTTAAATGATTTTTTGTTCAAGGTCACACATCAAAGCAAGGAAGATGAAGTGTCTGTTTCAGTTCAATGAGAAAAAGTGCCAAGTTCATGCCAAAAGTCCTTATCCCTCCAAACCTCAATGTTTTCTATCATTAAAATATAAATAATAATAGCTTACCAACAGGATGAGGAAGAGGATTACATTATATAATAATGTAACAGGAAAAGGTTCCTAGAAAAGGTTGGCCACATGGAAAGAGCTCAGTAATTTAGAAAGAAGGGGCAAAGTAGGAAGAGAAAGGGAAAAAAAGAAGAAAACTATACTAATGTTTTGGAAAGGTTATCAGTTAACTCCACCTTAAAAGTTCCCTCCCAAAAGAGCTGACCACCTTCTAGAAAATCCAATGTGCATCTATACTCTGCAAAATTTGCAAATTTTATATTTTTTATTGCTAATTACCATTAGGCATTATGCTTTGACTTTGTTCAAGTTGTCATGTCTTTAAAATAATATGAATCATTTTCCTGAGATGTGGAACAGCTGCAAATGTTACATGAAGGCAATTTTGCAAATTAAGGTAATTTGCCGAGAATTCTTCCCAAGATGCATTTAAATAGGTAGCTTGTGGGAGAGACTATCATCATGTTTCCTTCTAGCATGTTCCAGTTCACAGGATTACTGGTTAACCCATTAACAAATCTGCATTGAATCCCAACCTTGTGTGAGATAATGGGGCCAATGTAAAGATCAAGAAGAATTAGTATTTATGTCAAAGTTTATAATGTAGTAAGGAGAAAGAGATGAGAAACCACAAAGAGTAAGAAACATTATACTTCAATTAAATAATAATAATAATGAATATTATTTGTAAAGATGCCACATACAACTTAAGCATGATTAATTGCCCAATCTAATATTAACAGTTGTATGGTATGGGTAACAAGCACATTAAATTTAAGGGGTCAGAATGCTGAAGGCTGCAGACAGCTGAGAAAACTTCCTGGAGAAGTCTCTCTCAGCATTTAAAGATAGCTAGAATTCAGATAGCTCTAAAATTGATTTAATAGGATGAAATTTCAGAGTGCGTCTAAGTGTTTGCTAACAGAGACTTAAGAAACATGCTTTTAAAGCCAAACCCAAGGGTGCCTGGGTGGCTCAGTGGGTTAAAGCCTCTGCTTTCGGCTCAGGTCATGATCTCAGGGTCCTGGGATTGAGGCCCATATCGGGCTCTCTGCTCGGCAGGGAGCCTGCTTCCTCCTCTCTCTCTGCCTCTCTGCCTACTTGTGATCTCTCTCTCTCTGTGTCAATCAAAGAAATAAAATCTTAAAAAAGAAAATAAATAAAGTCAAACCCAAGAGGATTTCATTATGCAGCATTAAACTGCAGTGTGAATTGTGGTAGGATTTAAAACATGGCAAAGTTATAAAATAAAGCATTTCACGAGATCAGTAAGTCATGTGAACACATACAAGTGCAAAAAAATACTAGTGTATTTTGTTACTCAATCTATCTTTAAGCTTTACACTAGGAAGCTGAAGTCCCAACCTTGATGGACATTACAGAACACCACCAAAACAGCAGCAAAGCACAGAGTTCTCACAGGCCACAGACAGATCAGCATCTCCCAGTGACAGGGTTCGGTCATTGTTTGACCTTGTTCTCTGAGCCAACCTAGCCAAGAAAATAGAACTTCAATTCTGAAGGAAATCCAGCCAATGTTCAATTATCCAATCTGATGATACAGAAAAACAGGATAGCATGTTGAGTTTTAACATCTGACCAAATCTTTTCCAAGAGTGCTTTGCTAAATAAACCAGTTTTAAAGAGAATCCAGTTTCACCTTCTTCCCTCTTCTTACCTATCCTCACTGGGTTTGAAGTGCTCTCAAAGTCTGATACAGATAAAAGATAGATCCTGAAGAGAAAGAGGAAAATAGGCATTGATAATCCAAACAGATACTCCAGTGAATAAATAATAAGTTAGGTGCACTAAAAATTTATTTATAAAATTCCTCGTGGCCAAAGNGTGGGGGGGGGGGGGGGGGGGCTCTTTTTAGCCCTAAAGAGCCACACTAAGATCTTCCTTGGTGGTCATTTAGTAACCTAGGAGAACTCTGGAAAAATATATCTTCAGTGACAAAGCATCTTTGGACATTTCTATGAATTGTCTCCCATACATTCATCCCTAGTGATTAATGTTTGCTGGACATTAAGCTGACAGTGCCAACTCAAGAGAGAGATGAAATCATAAGCCTCTGGAGCTCTTGCTCTTTGAAAATGGGAAAATCATTAAAAGTATCACTACAGCTATATTATTTAGCTTTCATATATTTTCTGAAAGACGAGTAAAATACAACTATGACAACAGTTACCATGGAAACCGTTTCTTGCTGCTGCCTTCCTGAATAGTAACATTTAATTTGATGCATTAATCTAGTAGCTGAGGTGTGATTCACCTTTTTTTCCTCATCAGTTCCTACATTACCAAACCACAGAACCCCAAGGAGTGATTCTCTCTCTGCTAACACTCTTTGTCATAAAGTGAGAACATATTTTGTCTTTCTAACCAGAATTATTGAACACCCACTAAATAATTTAAATAAAAGAATAGAAATAGAGTATAAGTTTTAAAAAACAAACAACACCAAGTTCCATGCTGAATGTCTGTGACTCATTGCATGACAGATTTTTTAATTTGCTTATATAACATTAATACTACCCTGAAAGAAAAAAGCTTCTGTAAGTCATCACTCCATGAGGAGCCTTATTTTCCTTGTCTGTCCACTCTGGTCCTTAGAATGTTAGCTACAAGAGCCCAGTGGGCTCAAATATCTATCCAGAGCAAAGGAAAATTCTTTAACTTGGATCTTTATGATGACCACACAAGGATTAATTAATAATGAATTAGTCTGAAATACAAAAAGAAAATTATGATAGAGTAATTATACAGTTCACTTGAGCATTGTTATAGCCAGCAAATCACTAATGATATAAATTCAAATATTGATTTCCAGTTTTCTTAAGAAACTACTGAAAATGTATAACCAAGGGAAGCTAAACAGACCTGTCCAGACCAGATCTCTGGTCTCTTAAGATATTTTTATTCTATTGATCCTCACTGGTGTGTCTCCCACTATTCTTGCTCAGAGGGGGTTTGTATTGGGATCTCTCTACCAACACCATTATTTCTATTTGAAGACATTTCTCAGGTTACACTTATGTGTTCATCAGAAATACACAGCTCTGTGACGATGGTGCTCCTAAAAGATCTTTGTTTTCCTTAACTACTCTCTGCATGATACGTGTTACAAGTTGTATGTTACTGGGTTGATTCTCCTTATGTCTATAAGGGCCCAGTTCTTTCTACATTTATGGATTAGAGAGAGTTCTGTGTTTTCTGGTTCTCAGTTGTGTCTCATTCTGTCCTTTGCTCTGAATTCATTCTTAGTCACAGCCGTGGATGGATTGCATTCTGTCCTTTTGGATGGTAAAACTAACTTTCAAAAGAAGGGTCAACCCAAAATGGATTTTCCCATTTTACAAACATGTAGGTGCCATCAGACTTCCTAAGTAACACTATTAAGACCTATTCCTGGACATAGAGCCTCACAGTTGTCAAGCATCACAATGTTACTCAAAACAGGCATAAGTGTGCTACACATACTTCACTCAAAGCTAGATATGGAAACACTAATATTGATGTGACCTCATTTTCTCTAACATTCATCTTTCACAGAATTCTGCAAAATACCAACCATTCAGCATGTAGTCATGTAATTTTTAAAACTATAACATTTAGAATATTGACAGTAACACGGAATATCATGCACATTTTGGTAAGCAAATGATAGATTTCACCATGTCTACACAATGTTTTAGGTTCATTGAAACTCCATTTCAATTTCCAAAAAGAACACAGAATTACACGGAATCTTAAAGACATATAAAAATGAAAGTAGTACTTTGGAATATACCTTTTGCCTCAGATCAAATGCTACCTCATTAGCATCTATATCATATATGAAATAATTTACTGATTCGACAAATAATTATTGTATCTACCATGTTTCAAGCAGAAACCCTGGTTTCTTGGAGTTTGCATTTTAGTGTGTGTTTGGGGGCAGCGTGGAGTAATACAATCAACAAATAAATTAGATGATAATAAATTAGATGATAAATTCTACAGATTAAGAGAGAAATTGACAGTAATACAACAATAGTAAAGGACATTAACATCCCATTTACATCAATCGATAGATCATTCAGACAGAAGAGATCAACAAGGAAACAATGGCTTGAACAACACACTAGGCCAGATGGACTTAACAGATACATACAGAACATTCCACCCAAAACCAGCAGAATACACATTCTTTTCAAGTACTCATGGAACATTCTCCAGGACAGATCACATGTTAGGCTACAAAACAAATCTCAAAAAATTTAAGAATTAAAATCATATTAAGCATCTTTTCCAACCACAACAGTCTAAAATTCAAAATCAATTATAAGGAAAAAACTGGAAAAACACAAACACATGGAGGCTAAACAACATGCTACTAAGAACCAATGGGTCAGTGAAGAAATCAAATAAAAAATCAAAAAATACATGGAAACAAATGAAAATGAAAACAGGACAGTCTAATCTTTGGGACACAACAAAAGCAGTTCTAAGAGAGAAATTTATAGTGATTCAGGAAACAAGAAAAGTCTCAAAAAAAAATCTAACCTTATACCTAAAGAAACTAGAAAAGAACAAACAAAGCCTAAAGTTAGTAGAGGAAAGGAAATAATAAAGATTAGAGCAGAGGAGCACCTGTATGGCTCTGTCAGTAGACCGTGTGACTCTCAATCTGAGGGTTGTGAGTTCAAGCCCCACACTGGGTACAGAGCCTACTTAAAAAAGAAAGAAAAAAGTGGGGGTGGCACCTGGGTGGCTCAGTGGGTTAAAGCGTCTGCCTTCGGCTCAGGTCATGATCTCAGGGTCCTGGGATCAAGCCCCGCATCCGGCTCTCTGCTCAGTGGGGAGCCTGCTTCCTCCTCTCTCTCTGCCTGCCTCTCGGCCTACTTGTGAGCTCTCTCTCTCTCTCTGCCAAATAAATAAATAAAATCTTTTAAAAAAAAAAGGTTAGAGCAGAAATTCATGAGATAGAGACTAAAAAATAATGAAAAAGATTAATAAAATCTAGAGCTGCTTTGTTTAAAAGATAAACAAAATTGATAAACCTTTAGCTAGACTCATCAAGAAAAAATAGAGAGAGAAATCTAGAAAACCAGAAATGAAGGAACAGAGTGATTACTAGTACNCTTTAGCTAGACTCATCAAGAAAAAATAGAGAGAGAAATCTAGAAAACCAGAAATGAAGGAAGAGAAATACCAACTGACATAAGAAAAATATAAATAATTATAAGAGAATACCATAAAAAAATTATATGCCAACTACTTGGACAACCTAGAAGAAATGGGTAAATTCCCAGAAATATACCATCTTCCAAAACTGAATCAGGAAGAAATAGAAAACTTGAACAGAGTGATTACTAGTACTAAAATTGAATCAGTAATCAAAAAATTCCCAACAAACAAAAATCCAGGACCAGATGGAGTCACATGTGAATTCTATCAAATATTTAAAGAAGAGTTAATGCTTTTTCTAAACAAACTACTCCAAAAAATAGAAGAGGAGGAAAAACTTCCAAATTCATTCTATAAATCTAGACCTACTCTGAGGCCAAAATCAGACAAAAACACGACAAAAAGGAAAACTACAGGTCAGTATCCCTGATGAACACAGATGCAAAAATCTTCAACAAAATATTAGCAAGCCGAATTCAACAATATATTAAAAGAATCACTTACCACAATCAGGGGGGATTTATTCCAGGGATGCAAGGATGGTTCAATATTCCACAAATCAATCAATGTGATACATCACATTAACAAGAGGAAAGATAAAAACCATATGATCATCTCAACACAGAAAAAGCATTCAACAAGATTCAACATCCACTCATGATAAAAACTCTCAACAAATGTTCTAGAGAGAACATACTTCAACATAATAAAGGCCACATGTTTGAAAAACCTACAGCTAACATCATACTCAATTGTGAAAAACAGAGAGCTTTTCCTCCGAGATCAAGAGCAAGACAAAGATGTTCACTTTTGCCACTTTTATTCAACATAGTATTGGAAGTTCTACTCACAGCAATCAAACAAGAAAAAGAAATAAAAGGTATCCAAATTGGTAAGGAGGAAGTAAAACTGCCAGTACTTGCAAATGACATGGTACTCTATACAGGAAACCCTAAAGATTCTGTTTAAAAAAAAATGAAATAAACACAAAAAACTATTAGTAGTAATAAATGAATTCAATAAAGTCTCAGAATAAAAAAATTAATATACAGAAATCTGTTGCATTTCTACATAGTAATAAAAAAGCAAAAAGAAATTAAGAAAATAATTACATTTATAATTTCACCAAAAAGAAAATATCTAAGAATAAATTCAGCCAAGTAGGCAAAAAGAATAAAGTAGGTAAGAGGTGCAAAAATTTAGGAGCTCTATATTATGGAGAGGTGACAATATTAAGTGGGGGGGCCAAAGGAGGATTCTGAAAAGGTGACATTTGAGCAAAGTCTGGGTGGTAAAGAAACAAGCCACATGGATACCTGGGGAAAGAGAACTCCAGGCAGAGGGAACAGCTAGTTGCAAAAGCCCTGAGGCAGGAGCATATCTGGTACGTTGAAAGAATAGGCCAGGGGCACCGGGGTGACTCAGTCATTAAGCGTAGGCCTTCAGCTCAGGTCATGATCCCAGGGTCCTGGGATCGAGCCCCACATCAGGTTTCCTGCTCCGTGGGAAGTCTGCTTTTCTCTCTCTCTCCCACTCTCCCTGCTTGTGTTCCCTCTCTCGCTGTGTCTTTCTCTGTAAAATAAATAAAATCTTAAAAAAAGAAAAAAGAATAGGCCAATTTGGGTCAAGTGTAGCAACTCAAGGGGAGTATCATAGCCAATGAATAAGAGAAGGATTGAGGTGTCAGTTGTGTAGGGCCTTCTAGGTCACTGTTAAGAATTTTGCCTTTTACTCTTAATGAAATAGGAAGTCACTGAGGATTTTAAGCTAAGGAGGGACGTCATCTCCTTTCCATTTTTCAAAGTTCACTCAGACTATTGTGTTGACTACAGCCCAATGGTTGAAGGTTGGTGGGGCAAGGGAAAAAGCAGAGGGCCTAGTTAAGAGACTATTGCAATAATCCAGGTAAGAAGGGATGGCGGACTGGACTTGGGAGTAACATTGGAATTGACAGGAAGAGGTCAGAATCTGGGTATGCAGTGAAAGCAAAGTCAGCAGGAGTTGATTACAGATTAGATATGGTTAGAAGAGATATAAAATAAGAAGGGAAGGGAAACTCCAGAATTTTTGGCCTGAATAACCAGAAGACACAAGCAATGTATCAACATGGGGAGCACCACAGAAGGAACAGATGGGAGTGAGAATTCAAGACTTCTGTTTGGGACCACTAAGTTTGATATGCACCTTATACATACATGCAACTGGAGATGCAGAATAGGCAGGTAGATACAAGGCACAAAGATAGATCTTTCAATTAATGTTTATTGAGTGATTAAGTGAATTAAGAAGTAACAAATGAGTAAGTGAATGATTAAGCACTGAATGAATGAATAAATAAATGAATGAATATTGGGGATACAAAAACATTCCAGTAAAAGAACTGGTGAGGAGTATATAATTCAGCAGATAACTTACTGTCTGAAATAGCAAGGGTTTAAATGAGGAAAGTACGATAACTGGGGGGGGGGGGGGGGGGGGTACTGTAGAAATCAGTACAAAGCAACCCACTCACTGGGTTTTAAAATAACATTTTCAATTAAAATAGTGTCACTTTGGAATCCAAGAGGTATATTATGCACCACAAACTCCCTCAAAAGAATTCAAGTCCAAGAGCATCATTTTTATATGTCTTATATGTATGTGCTAAAATTATAAAAGAGTGATCAGCGAATGAGAATGGTAGTTCCCTAACAAACCACACAGATTGCATGCATGGATGTATATAAATATATATTAAGTATTTTTAAGAAACAACACAGTGCTGATCTTTGATTTCCCACAAAATGATTTTTCATATTCTGGAAGCCATTCTATCTTAACTGCTTTTAATATCTTAAATGTGTCATGCTTTTAGGTACACATTGTTATTACACCTCATTTTAGAGATTTTTAAAAGGCATACATTTACTGATTTTAATTTACTAACTGTGTCTACCACCTTAGGGGCCTGACCTTAAGTCACAGAAATTAAGGTGTATCCCATGCCCTACTAAATAATGTACATTTCTCAAAGTCTCTAACCAATTTGGTAATTAAAGCTTATATTTCAAAAATTAGAAATGAGAAGATTCAAGAGCACTGTATAAATCTCTTCATTTCTACATCTGTTCCTTGGGCTGCTGTTTACATTAGCAAATGACAGGAAGGAAATTTTTCTTCACTATATTTTTTTAAATCACAATGTTTTTAATTTCAATAGTTTCAAAGAATAAAAAGATAAAACAATTTTTAAACTTTCATTTTATTTCAATCATGGTTATTTTAGGTGATTTTCTTTTACCTAAAATAAGAAAATAACTCTATCAAGGCAGTATCTAATTAGTCATGACTAGAGAGGGCATGATGTTAGGAATACTTGATAAATAGTCCAAAAAAAACCTTACAGAATATGAAAATCTTTCCATAAGTATAAGACTATAACATTTAACACTGTTTTATCTTAGCCAAGAAAGAAAAGAGCCATTTAAATTAAGACTCGAAGCAAACTCTTTTCTTTCTGCTTGCCATTCCAGGTAACACTAAATTAGCTAGTTTCTCATAAAATAGAAACTATAGAGTCTACAAGAATATTGTAGTACTTATGTCAGGGCAGCAAAAGATAAAGTCTCAGTGCACAATTAGATTTATGTAGGAAGCAGTGCTTATGTTAAAGGATAGAAAGGACATTATTCCCATTTTCTTAACCTATAGCTTATGGAAGTTCTATGACATGGTTTCTCAACCTCAGCACTATTGACATTTGAGGTTGCATGCATCTGTGCACTGCCAGATGTTACCAACATCCCTGTCCTCCAAGCACTAGATGCCAGTAGCATCCCACTCCAAGTACACCAAAACTATCTCCAGGCATTGCCAGATATCCCCTGGGGAGAGCAAAACTGCTCCTGGTTGAGAACCCTTGATCTATCTGTTCAGGAAATATATGAATTTATGTAGATTCCTCTAGATGTGTTGCCTTTATACAAAATTTAACCTTGCTTTCAAAGTTCATTTTCAGCTGTCACCAAAGCCCTTGAAACAAAACAGCAGGAAGCAGCTGATACCAACAGAAAAAAAAGGGAATTTGGTTCTTCCAAAAGTTAAATGCTATGTAACCAAGAAGAAAATTCTTAAAATTTATACCATAGAAATACCCCCAAATTAAACTATAGGTTTAAATCTGTTAAATGAGTTCACTTGTATTCTTCCAAAATAATGAAGAAATACTGCAACTATCTACACAGTCCAGAAACTTGATCTTCTAGAAGGATGCTTAATGGGGCTTTTTTTAAAAAAAAAAAAAAACTCTCAAAGTGGCAGCTTCTTATTATCTTTTGAAATGTCATTTGGTGACTCAAAAGAAAACAACTGTAATTTAAACAGCAAGAAATGAGGGGGAATAAGTCAGTATGTGGCTTCCATTTAGAAGTTACTAAGCTGTCTTGCCATGATTAATGTAATATGCTTTCTCCGTGGGCATAAAACCCTAGGTCTCTAAATACCATTTATATACTGGTGGCTCCCATATTGCCATCTCATCCTAATCTGTCTCTGAGACCACGGTCAATGTGCTTGTCAACATATCCACATAGATGACTAACAGTCTGCCAGAAGGGAGCACACTCACTTTTCTCTTAGCGTTCTTTTCAACTTCCCTCCCCAGCCTTTTTCCTACTGGGAAATAGTAACATTTCTTCCCAGGAAAAAGCTTTACAGTCATTCTTGATTTCTGCATTAATTTCCTATTACTGCTCTAACAAATTTCCATAATTTTGTGACTTAAAACAACACAAATTATTATCTTACACTTCCGTAGGTCCAAAGTCCAAAGTCAAAGTATAGAGTCTCAAGTTAAGGTGTCAGCAGGGCTGGTTCCTTATGGAGGCTCAAGGGGAGAATCTGTTTCCTTACCCGTGCAGCTTCTAGAGGCTGACTGTTTTTCTTGGCTCCTAGGTCTTTCCTCTCATGGCTCCAACGTCTGCCTCCATCATGACCTCTCCTTCTCTGCCTCTGACTCTTAGGACCCTTGGGAATACATTGGGCCCACCCAGATATCCCAGGATGACCTTCTGGTTTCAAGATGCTTAACTTAGTCACACCTACAAAGTCTCTTTCCCCATATGCAATATCGTGATTTATAAAAAGTATATATATTTAGTCATTTAGATTACCAAAAGATATTTCTCATATACATTTGGTCTTCGTCCACAGTTCCTGGCTCACATCTCCAAAAACCCTTGGAACTTCCTGAGATAAAAGCAACAGGAACACTACATGTCATAATATTTGGTCTCTCTCCTCAGTGTCTGAAATCACTTCAGAGCCATAAAGGTGAAATGATGTCTTGTTATTCATGACAGGCTCCCTTCTACCACAACTGGGTTTATGTTAATGAGGTGACTTTTGAAAAGCACCTAAGACGGGGCTGGTTGCCAGGGAAACCAACCATGAATAGGGGGTTGGAAATTCTGTCCCACCCCTTGACCTCTCAGGAGGACAGAGAGGTTGGAGGTTGAATCAGTCACTGATAGCTAATGATTTCATCAATCATATCTATGTAATGAAGCCTCAGTAAAAAGCCAAAAGGAGAGAGCTTCCAGGTTGATGAACACATGAAGATTTGGAGAGAATGGCCCACTCCAAGAAGACAGGAACTCCATACTCCTTCCCCATACCTTACCCTAGACATCTCTTCCAGCTGGCTGTCCCTAAGTTATATCCTTTTATAATACATCCATAATCTAGTAAGTAAAATGTTTCTATGAGTTCTGTGAGCCACTCTAGCAAATTAATCAAACCCCAAAGAGGGGGTTGTAGGAACATCCTTTTTATAATCGGAAGCACATGTGGTAACCTGGGGTTGCAACAGATGTCTAATGTAGGGGATGGGGAGCAGGCTTGTAGGATGGACCCTTATAACCTGTGGGATCTGATATTATCTCCAGGTAAATAGTGTCAGAATTGCTGGTGTCCTGAGAATTGCTTTTTGGTGTGGGGAACCCCTCTACACGTTGAAATTTGGTGACTGGAGCCACCTCTGACCATGTGAGGTGACATATTCACTGGTTCTAGGGATTAGCCACCTAGGCACCTCCTCAGGTTCTAGGGATTAGGATGTGGCATCTTTGGGGGGCCATTATACTGTCTACCACAACTCCTCCCTTTTTCTAGCCTACCCACCTTCAAATCATCAACAAGCTGGAAGCTCTACTTCTAATATATCCCAAACCAACTACTTCCCTGTAATTCCTCTGTGACCATCCTAGTGCTGGCCACAGAAACTCTATCCTGGAAAAATGTGAGCATCTCCTAACTGGTCTCCATGCTGCCACTCTTGTCCCTCTACAGCCCATTGTCTATGATGCAGCCAGAATAATCTTTTCAAAAAAACAAACCAGATAATGTTATTTCTTTGTTTAAAATACATCAGTAGCTTCCCATTACAATCAGAACAAAATCCTAATAGGCCCTTCATCCTCTGGCCCCTTTTCACCTTGAAAAAATAATGGAGGAGGAAATACACAATTTTTCCTCCACAAAATTTCTCTCCTTCCCTCCCCATCAACCTTCCAAGGCTGAGAAAGAGCTCCCAGAAATTCACTGAAGGAGGGTACCTGTTTTTCCACTGTCCTTCCACTGTCCCTCTGGGTCTCTCCAGAGGCAGAAGACAGCAACTTACCACTAATTCTAACCTTAAACCCTGCCTCTCAAAGTCCGTCTTACCATAAAATTCCTGCTAAAACTACCAGAAAATTAAAAATATGTAGGAAATAAAAATTAAGAGGTAAAGGAAAGAAAGGAAGGAGCATAACATAGTGTGATATATTCCTCACATTTCATAGCAAGCAGAGAAAAGATAATATCTTAGGTTGATGGATCTAAAAATAGGACGGAGATAAATTATTCAACGTTAAAAGAACTAAAAATAAAAATTTAGCAGCCTTTGGGGAGTGTTGGGAGAGAGAGTTTTACTCTCCATTTTATTTTTTTATGAACTCTGAATTCTTAAACCATGTAAATAGAGTAGAGTAACTACTAAGTTTTCACAGATATTTACATTAATTTTACAAGTGAGGGTATACGTATTTATATATGCAAATCTGTCATCTGTTTTTTACCTACTGTAAAACTCCTTTCCCTCTGATTCCTAAGACCGCTCTTCGGAACTCCCCCACCAGCAACTCTCTTGATAAATCAGAGGGCACCCAGCATGATCCCACCAGCAGCAGCTCTCTGGAACATCATTCTTTAGGCCCTTCTCTGACTCTATTTTTCAAAAACTCTTTTCTCCTGGAATCACCTCACACCAACTATTTCTGGATAATTCTTACTCATCTTCCAACATGCCAGAATCTCAGAATTCTGAGAAAACCTAGCAATGTGATACACACACACATATGCCTGCATGCACGTGCACACGCGCGCGCGCACACACACACACACACACACACACACACACAAAACCATTAAAACTAATAAGTGAATTCAGCAAAGTTACAAGATACAAAATCAACACACAAAAATTAGCTTCATTTTTATACACAAACAATACAAAATCCTACGAGGATATTAAGAAAACAGTTCCATTTACAATAGCATCAGAAAGAAAAATACTTAGGAATAAACTTAACCAAGGAGGTGAAAAACTTGGACACTGAAAACTACAAAGCACCGATAAAAGAAATAAAATAAAACACAAATAAATGGAAAAACACCCTTGGTCTATAGATTGGAAGACTCAATATTATTAAGATGTCAATATGACCCAAAGCAATCTACAGTGCAATCTATCAGTGCAATCTCTATCAAAATCCCAATAATGGGCACCTGGGTGGCTCGGTGGGTTAAAGCCTCTGCCTTCGGCTCAGGTCATGATCTCAGGGTCCTGGGATCGAGGCCCGCATCGGGCTCTCTGCTCAGCAGGGAGCCGCTTCCTCCTCTCTCTCTGCCTGCCTCTCTGCCTACTTGTAATCTCTCTCAATCTGTCAAATAAGTAAATAAATAAAATCTTTTAAAAATATCCCAATAATGTTTTTTGCAGAAATTGAAAAATCCATCCTAAAATTCATATGGAAGTTAGAGGACCCTAAATAACCAAAACAATCTTGAAAAAAAAATTAGAGGAGGCCTCACACCTCCTGATTTCATCAAGCTACAGTCATCAAAACAGTGTGGTACTGACATAATATAGACATATAACCAATGCACTAAGAAGCCCAGAAATAAATCTTCACACATATGATCAAATGGTTTTGGACAAGGGTGTCAAGACCATTCAATGGGGAAAAGACAGTCTTTCCAGCAAATGGTGAAGGTAAAACTAGATATCCAAATGTAAAAAATGACCCTTAACTTAATCCATATGCAAAAATTAATTAAAAATGAATCAAAGGCCTAAATGTAAGAGTTAAAACTATAAAACTCTTAGAAGAAAATAGAGAAAACTTAATGACACTGGATTTTGCAATGAGTTCTTGGATATAACATGGAAAGCAGAGGCAACAACAACAATATAATTTGAACTTCATCAAAATTAAAAACTTTTGCACATTCAAGTACAGTAACAATAGAAAGCTCAACTCATGGAATAGGAGAAAATATATCCGATAAGAAATTGAAACCCAAGATATATAACGAACTCCTGCAACGCATCAATAAGAAAACAAAAAACCCAGTTAAGAAATGGGCAAAGGATCGAACAAATATTTCTCCAAAGAAGATATACAAATAGCCAATAAGCAAATGAAAAAGGGCTCAACATCATTAATCATCAGAAAAATGCAAATAAAAACCACTATGAGATACCCCTTTCCACCCATTAGGATTAAAATGGCTGATGTCAAAAAGAAAACAAGCAGGAAACAAGTGTTGACACAATGTGAAAAAAATTGGAACCTTGTGCATTGCTGGTAGGACTGTAAAACAATGCAGCTGCTATGCAACATGTTGTGGTGATTCCTCAAGAAATTAAAAAGAGAATTATTGTAAGCTCCAACAATTCCACTTCTGGGTGTCAACCCAAAAGACCTGAAAGCAGAGACTCAAAAAGGTATTTATACATCCATGTTCATAGCAGTGTCATTCACAATAGCTAAAAGGTGGAACATTCCAAGCATCCATCAACAGAGGAAGGGAAAACAAAATGTGGTAAAAATATACAATGGAATATTATTCAGTCTTAAAACAGAAGGAAATTTTGATATATGGTATACAACATGGATGAACCTTGAAGACATTACGTTAAGTGAAATAAGCCAGTCACAAAAGGATAAATATTGTGTGATTTTCCTTCTATAAGGTACCTGGAATAGTCAAATTCACAGAGAGGAAAAGTATAGAATGGTAGTTGCCAGGGGCTGGGGAAAGGAGGGAGTGGGGAATTAGTATTTAATGGGGACAGGCTTACAGCTGAAGAAGATGAAAACATTCTGGAGATGGATGGTGGTGTTGGTGCACCTTAGTGTGAATTTGATTAATGCAACAGAAATATACACCCAAAATGGTTAAAATGGTTCATTGTTTTTAGCCATAATTTGTAAGAGAAAGGGAGTCAGTATGTGAGTTCTTCTTGGTTAAAGGCAGTTAAAATGCGAGGCCCCTGGGGGGCTCAGTCTTTAAGCGTCTGCCTTGGGCTCAGGTCATGATCCCAGGGTCCTGGGATGGAGCCCTACATCGGGCTCCCTGCTCAGCGGGGAGCCTGCTTCTCCCTCTCCCGCTCCCTCTGCTTGTGTTCGCTGTGTCTCTCTCTGTCAAGAATATAAATAAAATCTTAAACACACACACATACACACACACACAGTTCAGATGCAAAGGTCAAAACTTTACTTCCTGGTTATAGGATGTTTACGACTACCCCAGCATCAAAAAAAATTAAAAAATAAGAACCAGAATTGTATTTCTGATATTTTCACCCTGTTAAATGTTTCTGATTGGAAGGTCTATAAACTATTCCATTTGACATGGTTTTATAATTAATTACATTTCATTCCAAAGCCAAGAAAACTATCCATCACAGATGAAAGTATTTCTTGGGTTCTGTTTTGTGTGGGGACTTGGGGAGTGAGGAGAAGGAGGAGGATGTGGATGTCTATCTAATTGGGACATTCCTTAGGGAAATTATTATACAAATTCATGCTATTTATAGTATTTGGCACCACACCATTCCCACCTTAGTAATTAGCTCCACAAGAAAAACAGTTCACCTTACAAAAAAATGCCTGATTATAAGCCTGTCCCAGAGAGCCCTGATTGTTGGCAGAGGTTTAGGAAAGACTTCTCTATCCCCTGGTGTACAAGCACCATGCTGACATACTACTGCTTCCACCTGGCTTAGAGGATTGTAGCCCTAAGACACCACTCCACATCTTTGGGTATTTTCTCCTGCCGAAGTACACCACTCTCATTGGAGATGACTCAGCCAAGGTCACCTGCAGCCATGGAACCTAGGGACACCCGGAGCATCACCCCTCCCCACAAATGTCCTCAAAATTACTTCTAAGCCCACCTTCTTTTTGAATAAAACAAACTTTATTCATAAAAAGAGCAGTTCATAGCTTGGATTCCCTAGATCCGTACTTGGTAATTAACGGGTATCATTTACTGAGTAAATGATATACTCCCTATATGCCAGGTACTATGCCAACCACTTTACATGGGCATCCCATTTCAGTCAGGCACAACCTCTGGGATGAACACTATCATTATATCCATGCTATTGGTAAGTATTGATGGTATTAGCAGATGTGACCCTTGACTCCCCAACCATTCTTCCCCTACTAGATTGGAAATGAGTTAGTAAATAAAGTCAATATCTGACATTCTAAACAGCCTAGCACAAATCATATTTATCCCACAAATCAATGCCTATACTGTATCATTAAAGTGCCAATTTCCCTGCTTTGCACTGAAATAACATCATGTCTGTGTAGGAACACTGATTACCACATGCTGACAAAAAGTTTAAATTGGGTGTTAGTAAAAAACAGAGGGTAAATGAACCAGTTCTTATTAAATTCAACTTGTTTTGAAGGCCTATTTCTTTCAGGCTGCAGACTCCTATGCGGAGAATATTTTTCCAACAAAAGAAAAGCTTTTCTACGGGCGCCTGGGTGGCTCAGTGGGTTAAAGAAAAGCTTTTCTAGAATGGTGAAATATCTAACTTATAATTTGGGGACACCAAACATGAACACCTTGGTTCAGTTAACAAGGAGGAATGAAGTCTGAGAGAGGAAAAAAAGAAAGTCAAGGAAGTATAACAAGAAAAGGTAAGCAGATAAGCAAAATACTGTAAAAATGTCAGGATTTTAAATAAGATTATTTATCTGGAGTTCTCATTTAGGGGGGAACAAAAAGACAAAAAGACACAACTGGTTACGGAAGAAGGCTAGGGTATGTGTGATTGTGTACTATGATGTAATTAGTTCATAGATCCTTTTCAAAGAAAGGAAAGTTGTCTAAAAGGGACAGAAACTTTCCTATTGAACCCACAAATACAGTGTGATAAAAGAATAAGAGACTGGGAGTTCAGGCCATTCTGGTCATGCCAACAATTCCTAAGACCCAGAGCAACTGACCTGAACTCTTCGGACTGGGTTTTCTCATCTAGAACACAGGAAAAATAATCACTAATAATATTACTTGTTCTGTTGCTGTGAGGACTGTGTGAGATAATAGATATGAAAACACCTTGATAAAACTGTTGAGATTTGCTACAAAGATAATATATTATCTTTGCTATTACCAGTGTATTGCAGAATGAGTTGCAAGTGGATTTAATGCATTCTACTTAGCTGAAACAGTAAAGAGCAAGAAGACACATAGAAGATGAGGGACTCCCCTAAGTGTTGATTGATTTATATTATTAATGGAGCCCATCTGCAAGACTCAAAAATCAATTTATTCATGGCCCCGGAATATTTTTTATGAAATGCCTTTAGGTGCATTTAGATTTGACTTCTAAAATTAATCTTTAGCCCCACTGAGGGCAAAAGGAAGTGATACAGGAGCATGTGATTAGCCTGTTTTCACTACCTGCCTAGGGTTAAAAATGGGCTGGGATGATTCCCTCAAGTGGACGCACCATGTAGATAAAAAAGAAGTTAATGCCTTCAACTACATAAAAATAGATCAAAATTAAGAGCAATAGAGGGCGGCTGGGTGGTTCAGTTGGTCAAGCATAGCTGACCATTGATTTCGGCTCTGGTCATGAGATCAAGCCCCGTGTGAGATTCCGTGCTGGGTATGGAGCCTGCTTGCTTAAGCTTGATTCTCTCTCTCTCTCTCTGCCCCTCACCTCTGACTGTGCACATGAGCTCTCTCTCCCCCACCCAAAAAATAAATAAATAAATAAAAATTTTAAAAGAATAATATAGTCATTACTTAAAGGGTCCCATTTATACTTCTGTTCATTGGTTTCTTTGAACTTAACTCTCTATAATTAGTGTCTATCAGTAAAGGAGACTTATTTGAATTTCCATCCTTTCCATTTTTAAATAGAGAACATTTAGTGTTGTTAGATCTCATTAACAAATAAATATCTTTCAAAACAGAATTGAAAGTAAACCTTCAATTCATTAATTTGTAATGTTCTAGATGGGGAACGTAGCCTCTCTCTACTCTATAGCCAGAGGAAGCACCTATATTTAAAAAACAAAAACAAAACAAAAACAAAAAAAACCTTATTTGAGGGCGCCTGGGTGGCTCAGTGGGTTAAAGCCTCTGCCTTCGGCTCAGGTCATGATCCCAGGGTCCTGGGATCGAGGCCCGCATCAGGCTCTCTGCTCAGCAGGGAGCCTGCTTCCTCCTCTCTCCTCTCTCTCTGCCTGCCTCTCTGCCTACTTGTAATCTCTCTCTCTGTGTCAAATGAATAAATAAAATCTTTAAAAATAAAAATAAAAATAAAAACCTTATTTGAAGCATCAAGCCAATTCACAGCTTTGGCTCCGTCCCAGAATGGGTGTCCCATGTTAGAAAATGCACCCTTCATGTTACTCTATAAAAAGCAAAAACTGTATCCTAATTGGTTATGAATGAACATGATTGTTCTTAACTTTTCATTATTCTGAGTAAAACATAGTAACTGGATCTATCCTTTTTATAATAGAATCCCTAGCATCAGCTTTGATTAAAATTGTACCGAATTTATATAAATTCTAAACACAAAGCCTTCTTTGTAAAACTACAAAATTCAAATGCTGAGTGGATTTTGAATGAATGAATTATGTGAATGAATGAGTCTTTCATAAGGTTAAAGGGTACCCATGTCACTTGTGAATTGAATACTTTGTGTGAATAAAGCCTTATGACTACATACATTTTGGAGAGGAATAAAATATTTTTATTCAGAAAAACTTATACTCTAGGAACAATTCATTACTCAGATCTTAAAGATAAAGACAGGATCTTCTAAAGCAGGAATTTAACAGTATTTGAACCTACGACAAAAGCCTGAGAACACATTACTGACAGATTCAGTTGTTGCCACTGATCACAAGGATTTTCCCTAACTAACTCTGGAGTTTAGACGGATACAAGTGGAACCATCCAGACAAACCTACCTCCTGCCATGGGCTGACCTTTGCATAAACAGGCCTGGAAAAATGCCAAAGGACTACAGAACAGCAAATGTGTACACAGTATAGAGAAGCTCTTCTCCAGAGGACTTCACATTCTCTCCTTCACTGCGCAAGTAAAACTCACCAAGCTAAAATCATGCTTGTTGCATGTCCATAAAGGGTGTCACGGGATGAAGTCAGCATTCCGAGATTCACCTGTCAGCAGTGGGACTGACAGACTGACAGAGACAAGAGGTAATGACAAGAACACAATACAGAGAGAGGAGGAGGAATGTATTCAAGGAAGAAACGTCAAGACTTAATAAGTGACTATTTATAGACAGAAGATGAAGGAGAGAAAAGAGTCAAAGATGACTCCCCAGGTTCATTGTCAGATGGCTAGAAAAACAGCCGTTCCACAGAGGAAAATGAGGGAGGCACGTGGACAGCTCTCTTCCTGACTGACTGGACTCTCAGACTGGGTAATGCCACCACACATGGGCAACTGCATCCGGCAATTACATGGTCCTGGATTATTTTTTGACTGGCTCCAGATAGAAGGACAGCAGCCCAATCTGTTAACGAAAACCAAGAACAAGCCGAAGATGGAATGACACTAGTAGTTACATAGTTAGAAGGAATGAGTCAAGTCCTGTGCAGAAAGAGCAGGAAGCCTTCCACAGAAACATGCACTGAAGAAAGACTTGGAATGTACACCTCAGGTCAGACTGCTAAAGAGTCAATGGCCGTCCCATCAGTCCAGGGTGAAGTGACCAAATACTATGGTCGAGACTTCACAGGACAGAAGAATCAAAGAAACACCTCTTGGGGCCAGGAAAGAGCAGAAACATGGAAGGCTGAGTGTGTGGTAAAGAAGGGGCAGGGGACTGACGTCAACAGTGGAGGAGTGACGGTAGATGGGTCACTCCCACCCAAGACAATGGGCCCAATCTTCCAACTCATCAAGGGAATCATCACACTCACCATCTTCTAACATATACATTATTTTATCCTCAAGCACTTGTCAGTGCCTGATGTCTTTGTGTCATTGTCACTGGTGTTGCTCCTGCTGTGTTTAAGTTCTGTCTCCTTCCACAAGGTAAGAGAAGGTAAGTTCCTTGAGGAGCCACAGAACTGACCCTTAATCAACATTCAAAAAATAATGCATTCACCTCCTGACTTCTGCAGGCTTCACCATCTGATGCAGAATATCTAAACCCCTTAATTCTTCACACTTTTCATAGCCTTACACATTCACCACCACCACTCCCATGGACCTTATTCTCCCTCCTGCATGGGCTTTGCAAAGGATGAGACCTGGGTTTAAATCCTGGCTCTGTCCACCACTGACCAGCTGTTTGTCTTTTCTGAAAACACCAATTATAAATCTCCACTGCCACATCTATAAACATTACTGGGTATCTAGAGGACTTCGTTTATTTATTTATTTATTTTTAATTTTTCTGAGAGAGAGTGTGAGGGGGCGGAAGGGGCAGGGCAGAGGAAGAGAGAGGCTTCAAGGAGGCCCGACACTGAGTGCAGAGCTCAATGTGGGGCTCAATCTCACAACCCTGAGATCCTGACGTGGGCCAAAATCAAGAGTCAGAGGCTTAACTGACTGAGCCACACAGGCACCCCTAGTTTTTTGTTTGACTACAAATGTAACACTAATGCCCAATTCTTTAAAATTTCCCACCCTTGGCTTTCCCTTCTCACACTGACCACACCAAACTCCCTACTGCCTCTCAGCAGGCCAGAGGCTTTGCCTGCTGACCCTGTAGGTCTGCTTCCCCTCCTTCACCCACCATCCTCTCTTCACCTCCCAAAAACTTACCTCTTAACTGCTCCTTAGGGCCAGCTCAATTGTTTCTTCCTCCATGACATTTTCTTTGACTTTCTTGGGTGTCCACAAATTTTTGTTCTTACAACTACCAACTGCACTGACATGAACCACACACCACCAATTGCCTTGTTTCTGATGTCCATTCAATTATGAGTAGGGACTCAATAATACTCTTCACCACTTTTCCCAGAGTCTAGCACAGTGCCTGATTCAAAAGGCATTCAATAAATGTTTAGTGAACCAAGCAGAACTAATGTTCAACAGATGTAAATCTGATTTATTGGAAACTATATGGGTGGACACACCTCTTGTTCCACCACTGAGAATTAACCCATGGATATTAAAAAAAAAACTATCACATGGTCAGCTCTTGATTATCCACATTAATGATTAATAGTGGGTGACAGTGATAGGGATGATCTAAGAACTGTCGATACAGATATTTTCACTATTTTAGGTAATATAAACATACAGTGTGATTTATGCAGTACTAAAAACTCGAGATCAAAATTATCTCTCCTACTGATGTGTCACTGTGCCAAAAATTCTCAACAGTAACTTGAGGCTCTTTTGAATTGTCAATTTGATTATAACACAAAATTTCACATAAAGCACTGTACTCTTTCTATCATATGAGTGTTTAATCATCACTTCATTCAACAGCTATTTACTGACAGCATACCATATACCAGACACTACAAGAAATATCATTACAAGCCTGAATTCTATACACTACAATTTTGTAATGATTGCTTTGGAACACCTGGCAAACCTGGAAAGAAAGTTGAGGCCAATATAAAAGTTTGTATTGTCATATAACCATAAAATCACCACTCTATCTGTTCTGAGAAAGGATCCTATAATTCTTTTGGCTGCCCTACACCAAGAACAAGGGAGCAGCTGGATGGTCAGGAAAAGTGGAATCAGTCTTGTTCTGATGTAGAGTAGGATGCAATAATAATCATCATGATCTAAATTCATTTAAACATCTCTCTTCTCTCCCTTCAATCTGGAGTGGTAGAGAGTAGATCTGAAGAAGAAAACAACTTTTGTTTTTCTGAATTGCTGCCAGGCATTTACAGTGTAATAACCCTGCTTGCACCCAGAGTCTGGACATTAGGTAAGGACTTGAGTGTAGGATTTCCAATTGGCAATGAGGATGGGATTGTGGGCAATTTTTGCTCCCCCCCCACCCCCCCCCCCCCAAAAAAAAAAACACAATGCCACAGAGCTGACTAATTTCCTCTTCTAGACCGCTCAGTCTCTCTGGGAAGGAAGCACTCCTTGATAGTGGTCTGTGCTGTTGCTTTGTGTTGCTGTGTATTGCTCCTCCTACCAGGTATTGCCTCGAATCACTTACCTAAGTTGTTGGTGCTATGAAAGGCCAGACTCCCTTGCGCAGACCAACAAGCAGAACTCAGTCTGAAGTGGGTGAGTTGCCCAATAGTCTCTAAACAAGACCTGCAGGATATCAAGTCTGGAGATGACTAAAATTATATGCAGAAAGTTCCGGCATTGAGCCAAGGTGAGACAACTAAGGATGGTAGGGCTCTGTCTCTTTCCCTCAGGCAGAAACCAGGGGTTCCAGCTAACTAAAGAGAGATTTCCTAGGTCAGTACCTGAAGGGTAGGCCAGCTGCTGGGCCCACTGCATCAGTGATTAGGACCAGGTGCTGAGCTTGGGAAACCAGCCCTATCCCATGACAGCTCTACCAGGGACATCATGGCATCCTGGCAGGCAAATACCACTGAGGCAAACTTCTTCTACATTGCTGCATTCCTTGCTCCCATCACAGATTGTCCCTCAACTCCATGGGATATCAGAAGTCCCACCCCTGCCATGGTATGGCAAAACAAAAAAAAAATTAAGATTTCATTTATTTGACAGAGAGAGACAGTGAGAGAGAACACAAGCAGGGGAAGCAGGAAAGGGAGAAGTGGGAGACGTAGGGCTCGATCCCAGGACCCTGGGATTATGACCTGAGCTAAAGGCAGACGCTTAATGACTGAGCCATCCAAGTGCTCCTCAAAACAAATTCTTAATAAAACCAGCGCCCCCAAGCACATGGTCCCAGAGGAGGTCAAAAAACTACCAGATACTTGTAAGACCCCAGCTAGAATGGCTTAGGCTTTACTTAGCACAGTAGCAGTAGCAACATGCCTAATTACTAGTACTATGTTCTCGGGGCTTGGGGGCATTCCCAAATACACTGGCTAATATTACACTAGTGGAGGATGACCCCAACCCCATAGAAGTTGATTAGGACACCCTAGAAAAGGAGGCAGCAACCTAAGAGCCAGGGAAGAGACAACCTCTGTCCCAGGTATCTCCAGTGACTATGCATCATAACAAAACACCCAATGACAACCAGCATGAACAAAAAACAAAGACACCTAAGTATACCATAATACAAATGCAACGTTCTCTAGAAAAATATGTCCAAAGGGAAGGGAAGAAGGGCACTGATTGGCTTCAAGCTTTTGCTTGCAGAAGCTCAGATGCCAAGAGAGATGCACAGGAGAACCCCCAGATTTCTCACCACAATGAGGGCACTTCCAAATACATCAAGCCATACAAAAGGCTATGGACTCTGAGGAAGAGACCACCCCACACCTCCCGAGCCCACAGGGATAAGGAGGATGACACTGCCTCTCCTGACTTCGATGTTTATGGCTTGGCACTGGGCCCATCAGTCTGTCACTTTATTACTGAGTAAGTGTGGGCTCACTGTGAGTGGACAATTCTAGATAAAGCACACCTACTCTTATTTAAAATTGAGATGGTTGGATGGGTACATCATTTTGCTGAGCATCATGCTCCCACAGAGTCATGAAAATGAGTGTTCCTGAATCCCAAATCTTATTTGCTGGGAAAGGCAAATGGAACCCACTGCCCTTACAGCCAAGAACCCAATGGTGCCCTAGGGAATTTGGGAGTTTCTAGGCCTCTCTTCAGTCCCTACTGACAGGTGGTGCCTTGACCCAGCTCCCTCCCTCTCAAGATAACCAAGAGGCCTCACTGTACTGGAAACTCTGGAGATCTGGGGTCCCTAATTACTTAATCTCTGGACATCCCCAAAACAAGTTAGAAGCCTTTGCTTGGGCACTGAGGGCACCTCAAGGGACTTCCAGCTGCTCCCCACAAACCCCACCAAGGAGAGATACCATCACACCTCAGAGCATTCCAGCTCCAGTAGTAGGATCTGGGATCCCATATCCTTATCCCTGAGATGGGCTGCCAACGCCCCTGCCCTAGGCACCCAGCAGTTCTCTGAACTTATCCCTCCTCTCATAACTTCTCAAATTATCCATTGTGACACACATAATAGGCAACATTTTACCATCCTGACACTGGAACCCAAATTACAGTGCTGCCCAAGAACCCCTCCAAACATAAGCCAGGGGCATCCTTCAAATTACGAGGCATAACAGGAGAGTAGAAAGCATTCAATTTTCATGGGATGTCACTATTGGAACAATCTTTATGAAAAATCTTTTAGCGCTGAAGGCTTCTTTGGCCCTACCCTTTCCCATTACAGGTATGCCTTGATATGCCATTGTGCCATCTGGAACAATCACAAATTCCTGACCTTTCTAGTGGGGGCTGTACACTGGGAGCCCATATGACTGCTAGCTCCCGATTAAGATGGTAAACAGCCCCCAAATATCACTTGTGACAAGGGACTGAGCGACTTCCGTCTATAATGCAAAATTTATTAAAGGAAACGTCATTAAACACATCATTCCTCCTTTCAATTCTCCCATTTGGCCAATATTAAATCCCACTACTAATGAGTAGCACCCTACAGTTGACTACTGAAATTTAAGTGCTCAGGTAACCCCTATTATGGAAGCTCAGGCTCCCATTTCCAACATTTTCCAGTTAAGGAAGGACATTCAGAGAGCTCCAGGAGACTACTTGTGCCATGATGGATCTAGCTAATATGTTCTATTCAGTATCAATCATCAAGGAATCCCAGCAGCAGTTCACCTTCACATTCAAAGGCATCCAATATACCTTCACCTGGCTGCCTATGGGCTCTCTTAACAGCTGACTATTGCCCATAGTCTTTGCCAACAAGACCTGAATACCCTTACAATGGTCTGCTTGCACCATGCGATGCTGGACTGATGACCTTCTAACATAGGGCCCTTCAGAGGATGAGGTGTGAAAAGCCCCAACAGGGCTGGTGATCCACCTACAACATAGGGTAGGCTACTGCCCCACATCAGATTCAAGAACCAGCCACGACTGTGTAATTTCTGAGTATTAATTGGTCCTCTAATGGCTGGAAAATTCTGCTTGTGATTAAACATCAGTTGGTAACTATTCAGCCCCCACCACACTATTGCAAGCTCAACATGTCTTACCATATTTTGGAGACAACACATACCATACTTACCAATCATTCTTAAACCCATTTATGCAATTGCATGCAAATCCTCCACATTTCTTGGGGAGAAGCTCAACAGTCTTACAGCTGACATAAAGATCAATTCATCAGTTGACCCCCAGATGCCACGGCTCCTCTTCCTGGGTTGAGGTACTGGCCACCATGCACTATGCATCTTGGAGTCTACCTATGGACTAAGCATGGCTCCTCCTGGCTGCCTTATAGGCTTCTGCACCATACAACTGCCCTCCACACCTGCCCACTACACCCCCTTAGAACATCAATTTTGTTCACTTATTGCCTTTGTTAGAAACAGAGGCCTTCCTGGTAATGGAGCCCATTCTCCTGTGTACCCACCTTACCATTATGCTGTGGACAAGGGACACCTCCCAGTGATGGCTCACACAGCTACAAATGCCTCTTTGCTAAAATGGGAATGATACCTTCAGGAACAGGCTAAACCTGATGTGATGGGTCTTTCCAAGTTACAAGAGGATATGGCTTTCCCGCTCCTCAGTCCCAGCCCATGGCATCTGAAGAACTGATGGACAGTGTCTTCATTGCCTAAGTCTCTGGTAGCCTGTGAAAGAGCTGATGGAATGAGAAGGTGGGTCTGTGTATTTTCCCAATGGCAGCACCACCACTGTACCCAGTGGAGCCCACTGGAGAGCAGCAGCATACCATCCTTCACTGACACCATGCTTATCAAAGATGGCCAGTCAGGTCAACTCAGCTCACGGAGCTTGTAGCAATACAAATGGTTGTGCAGAGCGCCACTGCCCATGACATGCCTCTTGTCCACATTTTTACTGACTCATGGGAAGCTGCTAACAGGATAAAGTATTGGTCAATCCAAAGGCATCAGAACAATTTTCTCGTTCAACACCATTCCATTTGGGCTGCCCCAATTTGAAGAGACACTGGCCAGGCACTAGTTACAGTTAAGGTTACCCACCTTTCAGCACATTCAAAGGCTGCCATTCCAGAGACTATCTTTACCTGAAAGTGGCATCCTTGGTGCAAATCCAGGTCACCACCAGTTGGGGCTCTTGGCCACCAACTCTTGACCAAGGCCTCCACTGCTCCACCCGCCACCACCACCAAACCACAGCCCTCCTCTGGCCCCCCTGCACACATACATTAGTCAATCCTTGGCTCCACCATTCTGAGCTTTCTTAGTCACCACTTCCATGCTCCTTATTCCCTGGCCAAATGGTCCCATATTCTCTTCAGGTTGTGGGGTAACTGCTGCCACAGAGACCTGAACCCACCACAGGGCATTCTGCTTGTTCTGAGCAAACTATATTCCCAAACCAAACACTGCACACTGTCCTGTCATGCTTCAGGTCTATGAGGAGACTGCCCTTGTAGTCTCTGACAGGTGGATTTCACTGGGGACACTTCCTCTGTCAGTGGGCACTATCCACTTCACAATTGCATATGACTACCTTTATGGGCCTATTGCTTGCTACACCCACCAGGAACACCTCTATGGAGCAGATAATCTCTTCCTTTTCTAAGTACATCCTGTCCCCATTCAGCCCTGCAGACATCATTGACTCAGATCAAGGATCTCATTTTACTGCTCATGTAACAGAGAGCTGGGCTAGCACTGGGCTCTCCGACAGGGCATGCAGTGGTACCTTCATCTCTCAAGTTACAAGGCAGTAATTAGACTCCTAAATGGACTTTCTGGCCACCAGGGGCATTACCACTTTAGACGCTAAGCCACATGGCCAGCATGGTCCTCACACCAACTGGGCTCACTGGGCCATGCTGCCTGTGATTGTGATTATGGGGGAATCTGATGCCTTCATCTTACAGGACAATATTATCTACATTTTCCCCAAGTGTTTTGAGTCTCTTCACAGATTTAAAATGTTGATCATCTCACCTGCCAGTACTCATTGGTGACCTAATCAGAGACAAGGGGTCAGCTATGATCCCCTAGTCATAGTTAGTCCTGGCCCATTAGAAAAACACAGACACGCTGTGCTGCCCCTGGAGCACACTTACCAGCCTGATATGCAAATTCCACCTGAAAGTCTAATGTAGAGTGGCTTTAGTGGATAGCTCATTTCTCCCAACCATACCTCCCCAAAGGAGGTGGAAATAATTGCACTGGGACCCACAGAAGGGATGGTGTGGAGCTCTAAAAGGGCAAGAGGCATGCAGGCTGGTTGACACCAGCAACATCAGAAGATGAGAACATGGTGATACAATTACACCACCTGGCCTGACCCCACTTTGGAGGAGGCTACCTCTGAACTGTTGACCCACAATAAATCTGCACTGTGAGGCAGTCAGTGGGCAGGTGCCCAATGATAAAATACAGATGTTCACTGCTGCTGGCCTTACTCTATGCCTTGTGTGCCATCTGGATCATGGGGCTTCTCCTTCATCCAGAGAAGCAACACTAGAAAGTCACTGGACCATACAGCACTTGCCTACAACTGCACCCCAGTGTGGGGGGAACAGCAAAAGTTGGAAGTCAGCCCTTAGAGGCGCTGCACGCAAAAGCCTCTAGGTATGGATGCTAGCTTAAAGGCTACCAGCCTTGCTTACATATTCACTGACATCCTGACCTCTGGGCACTGATCATTACATTGCCCTAATTTCAAGCCTAATTGGCTGATTGGCTTATGTAGTTGAGACACATCTCTAGTAATACAGAGCCAAACATTAAATTGTCAGAAGCATATAACTAAATTTTCTTTAAACCAAGCTACATAGGTGCCTCCAACCCTTACTATTTTTTAAAGGTTTATTATTTATTTATTTGTTTGTTTGTTTGTTTGTTTATTTATTTATTTATTGAGAGAGAGAGGGTGCATGAGCAGGAGGAAGAGGGAGAAGGAGAGAGAGAGAGAGAGAAAAGCAGACTCCACGCTGAGTGCAGAGCCCAATGCAGGGCTTGATCTCACACCCTGAGAACACAACCTGAGCCAAAAACCCGAGTCAGATGCTTAACTGACTGAACCACCCAGGTGCCCCTCCAACCCTTACTGTTTATGGATGGAGACTTCCTTGGAGAACAGTACTGCCTAGGTGCACCCCAAGGACCCCCAAAATTTACTGAGAATTTGTGATACCAGTAAATGCTCCCAACGGTTCAACCAGACCTTAATCTGGGCACCCCAAATCTATGCAACCTTATTAGACCCCTTGACCCTTCAATTCCCCTCCTGGGTAACCACCTGAGAGAGGCACCCATCTCTGGGATGGCTCTGTCCACCTGAGACAATACTGGAGATGACAATGCCCAAACCTACAACCTCATCCCAAACACTGCAACATTCCACTATAGCAGAGATGAAACCCAGGAAGACACAGCAGCTGATGAGGGCGAGCGCTCCCCAGGACTTGGTTGCTGAACCAGATTCCTGTTTATCTGAATTCCCTGCTGATGACCTCTTTGAGTAACGTTTACACTTAACTCTGTGTTTACCCTAGAGCCCCTTGCCTATCACTGTGCTTGCCGCTCAGGTGTGAAGGGATACTCTGGCTGTCAAGTTGCTCTCCACTGTACCTTTGAGCTTTGGAAGGCCAAGGTATGTGACCATCTCGCAACCTTCCGGGGGCCCCTTTAAACCCTTCACTCAGATGCTTGCCTTCACCACACCCATTAGATTGGCCCACACTATGCATCCTCTTGGGAGTCCGTGAATTTAATTTCCATTGAGAAGAATCCTTCCTGGCTGCATATCCTGCCACTGTCACCAAAGCACCCTCTATACCCCCTGGAAGGTGTACACTTACGGGGTACTCCTCTATGGCCCCCACTCAGAGCTCCCGTTCAAGCCCTCCAATAGTCTTAATATTTTTATACAATGGATAGAAACCAAAGCTCACTTCGGACGGGACTCCACAAAGGCTATTTCCCATTAGTGGTCTACACAGCTGATTTATTGACTCCACCCCCATTTGATCAACAGAAGGCACTTTACCAGTCCCTGAAGCTTGTCCTGCAGCTCTGTGCAGTGCTCGACTGCTCCCACACAGGACACTTTGCAAGACGATATATGGCGCCTGGCAGGAGACCGTACACACCCTTTCCAATCCTCCCTATCTCCCCAGGTACCAACACCACGTGGATGAATACAAACTAGACTGCATCCCCAGGAGTACAATACCCACCGTCTTGGGCCTCAAGGCCCAGCCATTCAGGGGCAACCTCAACTTATTTCAGGTACCTCGATCAAACACCTGATGTCCACCGTAGGCCCAGTGCTCCGAGGTATCTCACACATACATGGTTCGCCATATGTGCACTTCTCCTTCCCTCAACCTCCAACGCATTTGCATGCCCACTGGCCCCCGGGAAATCCCGGCTGTCTTTATCAGGGTACTTGAGTCTCCCTGGGACTACCATTTCAAACCACTGGACGGAACCCTCAATCTGTCTTTCTGCCTCCCTGTCATCAAAAGTGTGCAGTGTTCACCCCCATTATGTCGGGTGCAGGCCTGGTACTATCCCGCACAGGGACTGGGCCAGGTGCTGCTGCATTAGGCACCCAAAAGCAAATGACTAAAGCAAACACAAGCCTGTCAGCCACCCTGGCAGAACACATTGGGCTGTTACACCAAAGCCTAATCTTAATGCAATGACAACATGATTCTTGAGCAGAGATGGTTTTGGGTAACCATTTAGCTTCAGATTATTTATTGGCTGAAGAAGGTGTATACATTATAAGGGGACCACCTGCTGCATGTATAATTGACAATTCTGGACAAATTCAGAGAAACTTATGAAAGATGGCCCAACACGTGTTTCATAACCTTACCCAAGTTCGTAAACAAACAATTACCTTCACCTTACCTTACCCAAGGGCTTTCTTCTCTCTCTACCTTCCTTCCTTCCTTTTTTTTTTAAAGATTTTATTTATTTATTTAACAGAGAGACACACAGCAAGAGAGGGAAGAGAAGTCGGGGAGTGAGAGAGGGAGAAGCAGGCTTCCTGCTGAGCTGGAAGCCGACTAGGGCTCCATCCCAGGAGCCTGGTATCATGACCTGAGCCAAAGGCAGACACTTAAAGACTACGCCACCCAGATGCCCTGAGGGCTTTATTTTCTTGGCCAGATCTCAACAAAAGAAGGGAATGGTCATGGACAGGATTTCAAACTTTCATCTGTCCAGTAATATTGCTGACTGGCAGTTTTGCTTTGCTCAGATGTTTCATGTGCTGGGTGACCAAAATTCTGCAGTGGTTTTTACTGTCCACCATCCTGACAGTGCTTAGAATTTTCCCTAAAGATTAATACCTAAACATCACGGGGTCAATTGGGATGAGAAAAACAACTTTTTTTGTTGTTTCTGAGTTGCTCCTTAGGCATTTTATAGCATGATAAATCTACTCACATGTCCAGAGTCTGGACATTAGGTAAGACCTTGAGTTTAGGACCCCCACGCTAAGTTCCTGCTTTGCTTTTCCCAGAGCACCTTTTAAAATAACCAATGAGGGGGTGCCTGGCTGGCTCAATCAGTGAAGCATATGACTCTTAATCTCGGGGTTGTGAGTTCGAGCCCCACATTGGGTGTAGAGATTACTTAAAAATAAAAATCCTAAGGGGCGCCTCAGCAGCTCAGTCAGTTGGGCATCCGACTCTTGCTTTTGGCTCAGGTCATGATCTCAGGGTCCTGAGATGGAGCCCCATGCTCAATCTGGGAGTCTGCTTGAGATTCTCATTCCCTCTCCCTCTGCGCCCCACGTTCACTCGCTCTCTCTCTCTCTAAAATAAATAAACATCTTTAAATAAATGAGTATCTTTAAAATAGCCACTTAGGAGGTAAGCCCTAGGAAAGTTAATAACCTTCGCCTCCACCACCTCAATAGTAGCAGGTGCTTGCTACTCTGCTCTCTGTCTCCTGCTCACCCATGACCTGGGATGGAGGACAGCTCAGGTGCTAGGGGATCCCTATGCGGGTGGTTTGTACCCCCTCAATCTGCAAGTCATAATCTGCATATTCTTAATTCCATACACCAGCTCTGGCTCCCCACCACAGTAGGGAAGGTCTGTGTGCAGGGCAACTGAAGTCAAAGGAGATGACTTCTGTCTTTTCTAGACCCCCTGCTATGCATAGGGTACCTCTTCCATCCCTTCCCAACAGGAAGAGAAAAGAATCCTAAGAGAGTAGGATGCAAAGCAAGTAATTTTCGACTAAAGAAAAGTTTCAGGAAAAGGTTTGAGGGGGAGAGAATACACCATCCTAAAATATGCTTCTTTGGCATAAGGATTATTTTAGGCTGATTATTTCTAAGAAACAGGAGACACAGGAGAAGTTCTGAAAACAGGAGTAGAAGTCTTTCTGTAAGAGTCATTTACATTTTATAAGAAATCTCCATTTGTAAGGGTCTCTCTCTCTCTCTCTCTCTCTCTCTGTCTCTCTCTCTGTCTCTCTGTATCAAGAAGACAATGATTCTCAATCTCTAGGAACTCTCATCAGAGGAGAAGGCAAAGACTTGCCTTACCATTGTTTACTGTGGTTTTCCTTTTTCCTGATATCCTCCCACAGCTGGGTCCCCACCTCTCACCCCAACATCTTCTTTTGTCTTTAGCTGGGGATGTTATCTAAAGTAGTGATGTGGGCCTTTCTGGAGAGAGACTCAGTTTTCCTGGGTCCCTCCCAAGTACAAAGAGGAGATACACATGTTATAAAACTTCCGTTTTCCTCCCGTTAATCTGTCTTTTATTGCAGTGTGTGGGTTCAGCCAAGAATTTAGAAGGGTAGAGGGAAAATTATTTTTCCTCCCCTACAAGTTCATTAACTTCCTTAAAAACAGACCTCATGGGCACCTGGGTGGCTCAGTGAGTTAAAGCCTCTGTCTTCGGCTCAGGTCAGGATCTCAGGGTCCTGGGATCGAAGCCCGCACCAGGCTCCCTGCTTAGCGGGGAGCCTGCTTCCTCCTCTCTCTGCCTGCCTCTCTGCCTCCTTGTGATCTCTCTCTGTCAAAGAAATAAATAAATAATCTTTAAAAAAAACAGACCTCATAGGATTATCTTAGAATGGATGAATGAATGACTGCATGAATAAATGAATAAATCTAAATTGTTTCTGCCTCTTTTTAAATGTATGGCCCATTGCATTAATACATTGCATTAGTGGTTCAAAATGCTTATGTTCGGTAATCATAAACTTCCATTTTTGCTTGTAAAAATCTCTACACATAAAAAAGACAAGTCTTGGTAACAAAGAATAACTGAATTTTTCCATATCATATCCTGATATGTCTACAAGGTGGTAAATTGACTTCCTAGCAAGTAAGAAAAAATGTACAACAATTCATCAGAAAATAAAACTGTCCTCAAAGAAACTTGAATTAGCATAAGCACCAAAACTCAAGGAACATAACCATTTAGCCCTGAGGTGACCATATTCCCCATCTGCTCTGTACCATCTTGGCTTATGCCTATTATCCTAGCATGATTACTAAGCATGCTCACTGTCACTCTCCAAAATGGCAGTTTGGGCAGTAAGTTATACATCACCCAATCTAGAGATAAAAAGGTTCCTGACAATCTCTGATAAAGAGAACTTTCAGGTTTTCAGAAACACTGGTATTACAGAGGTGCTCTGCACAATCTGTTTTTAAACTCACAAATTTTGAAAGCGTTAATAACATATTCACTTTCACAGTTGTAAAGTAATAAGGACAGATCAACACTGAATATTTATGAAATAAATACAAAGCCCAGCCTTGCAACCTATATCTGGGAACTTCCCTCTCCACCTCTACCCCCAATCTAAGGATCCATAAGAATGGCATAGTGATTCAGCATTTCTAAGGCATTCATTAAAATGTGCTTGAGTGCAATGAAATCAGGAGAGAAAAAAAAGGTATCTAATACACAGGTATGAAAATCAGAACTTCTTTTATAAAAGCAAAAATGATGAAATTCTATAGATTCTCTCTTACTGAAACATTTGTAAAGCAGCTAAACTGACAAGTATCTCCATCACTATTATTAGGCAAGTCATCCTAAGATACAGCAGAAAATATATGGCACACTTCTTGTCAACTAGTTCAAGAGAGGCTTAAAAACAGAAAAAAAAAAGTAAATCACAGAACACAAGGGGAAATTTCATGGCATCCACTATACAAGATACTGTTTATACCTGTATGGAGGCATCTTTTAGAATCTTGCTTATCTCATTTTTGTGTCACTTGGAGGACAGACCATGTCTTGTTCATCCTTGTACCCCTTATCTCTTATCTCAAAATCTTTAGCCTACTCCTTTGCACAAGAGAAATGTGCAACAATTGTTTGCTCAATTAAACTCATAAGAAAAGGAGAAAAATGTTCTCAAGTATAATTTCTGTGTAAACATTTTTTTCTAAGATGAAAGAACAGCCCCCCTCCCCATGGAGGGTAGAAATGGAGAATCATTTCAACTGCAAGTTGAAATGTGTTTCATAATGAGAAATTTATATGAGTGGCAGGAGAAAATTTAACAAAACTTATTATAATAAAAATTAAGATATAGAGTAGTCAAACCATGTCCCACCCAACAAAACCACGTAACTTTCGACCAGAAGACAGGCATCAGCCATCGCCTCCAAAACTTGAGTTATAAAAATATTCCACTGAGATTTTTTTTTAAGTCTCAGCTTAGGAGGGCTTGATCATTCTTTGAAAAGGGCTTTAAGGCAGTTTTTGGTTTGGTTTGGTTTGGTTTTTTTGTTCCTCCAGCATCCTATGCAAAGGCGCTGGGGTTTGAGAACCTGCAATTCAACTGTAGAAGATCTCCTTAATTAGGAAAGCCATAAAATGGGTCCCAATGCACTTATCAAGAGGGTCTTGGATTCTTCTTCCTTAAAGTCACCACCCACTCCTCCTTTCAACAAGACAAATGGGCAGACAGGATCCAGGAGTCAACCCATAAAGTTACAAAGGAGTTGATGTCATAGATGGGTAACAGCCACTTCATAATAATGTGAAACAAAATTAACTACTCAAATAATAGTCAAGACAAAGGAAGCATTTTCTCAGAAACCTGACTTGTAAAAAATAATAAAAATGAAATGTTCAGGCTTCTTGAAGTTCATATTAGCTATTTTACAATCTTGGGAAAGACACCAAGAGCCTTAAATTTCTAATTCCCCATTTGTAAAATGGGAGCAAATACCATTACAACTTATCTATATTTCAGAAGACTAACAATGACATAAACCACAGATATTTTTTTAAATTCTTGATGTTAGACAGTTACTACTTTTCGCCATTGGACAGGTTTGGTCCAGAGTAAAATACTTGACATACAGACTCTATTCTCTGCTCCTGATAAAGAACAGAGGCACTGATGACTGACCCATTGTGTAAATCTGTCCAAAATATTACTAACTCAAATAAAGAACAGTAAGCAAGAAAAAAGGATGCTTCAAGCTCTTTGAACATTAAGCCCCTTCATCTTCTGTCGAATGCCTTTTTAAAAATTAGTGCCACTTTCTGAACCAACTTGAAAGTAAAGCAACCACTCACAGTGAAAGCAGATAAAGTCCTGAAAGACTATGCTGGCCCAAACCGGTCTCCACATTATATAAGCTTATATTTGCCGTCATCTTTTAAAATGTCAAATTGTTTGCCTACTGAAAACACATCAGAAAAAAAGTATTCTTTCCTATTGATCAATTAAAGCAATTTAAAATTAAATTTAAACACTCAATTTCTAAGTGAAGAACTGATAGGGATTCTGCAGACAAATGGCCTGTTACAGCAATCTTGTGTGTGAAGCCCGAAAGCAGTTTTCATCATGGGAGGTAGAACACTGCACCCTTATATAAAGTCTCACAAATATAAGTCAGGACCATAAACATACTCACTTAACCCTTGTTTTAGTGCCCAATGCACCTGAAAGATACCTGGACCACATTCCAGCTAGGAATTTAAAAAGCCATAAGAAAATTCAAGTTCCACATTACAGTCAGAGACAAAAAACAAACAGCAATCGTATCGCAGGAGATCCCAAGTTTACTTCCTCTAGTTTCTTCCCTATCATAATATTAATTGATTTACCAATAAAATGCTGCAGTAAAAACTGTGACATCAGATTCTGGCAGAAAATCAAATCAAAGGAAAACTCTTCATGGCAGCTATTTTGCATGCCCAGACCCATGCCTACCTTGTTATGTTTTTGCTGGTGTCTTGCCTTTGTGTCCAGAACATGATAAGGGCTTTCTGAGTCTTGGTTGATGTAATATATGAGTCTTGAAGGCAGTGTGATTTCTTTCTGCATTGCATTGCTGTAACTGATATTACTGCTGCTATTCTGTTGCAATGTGTTGTCTTCATCTGCCAGGACTCCCAATTTTTTTTCTGCAGTTTCATTCCAATGTGGAGCTGGGGGGGTAGAGGGGGTGCACAAAGACACACAAATACACACACATACCCAATAAATACATAAGTACTACTAAGTGTTTTTCCATTAATTGCAAAAACAAAGTTCTCTGTGTATAAGCAGGTAAGAAGTAGAGACACAGCAAAGCAAGTTATCACAACAGTGAAATGGCCTGGATAGGTTAACAGCCAATGAGACTTAGGCAGTAATGTACTATTTCTTTTATTTGTATTTTATATGTACATTTCTAACCAGTCTCAAATCTATACTTCTAAATATGGGGAACAGGGGTGGGGGCGGCATGCACTTGAAGGAAGACATTAAATGAACATGCTCAGAGGTTCTGACCCTCATCTCCACCCCTGCTCTTGAGTCTACAGGAGCTCAATGGGACTCTGCCTAGGAGCATCCCATCTGAGAGCTAAGAACGCTTGCTCCCAAGGTAACTTGAGTGAGGAATTCATGGATACGGGTTGTTAATTGATTCATTAAACGAAACAGGCAATTCCTTTTGCTTTAAACTTTGGGATGAGCGAAAATCCTTGCCATAGAGGGAAGCAGATGCTGGCAGTTTTCCAATTCCTTTTATTTTTCTGCCAAGGCCAGCTCCCTGCTTCCACCGATTTCCAATCATCAATGTATTGACTATCATATTATCTTAATGGTTCATGACAATGACAAGCATTTTGAGAATTACAAACCAAAGGTTTATACCTCCGAAGTTTCCCTCCCCCATCTTAATTCCAACAGCAGTGAATAAACCCAGTAGGCGATTTGAGGAAACAACACATTACCCCTAATTATTATTACATCCTCCCGCATTCGCATTCAGGCTCTCCACCCAAGAAGCAACTTGCTCCCTCGCTGCATTTACCGGCCACTGGTTTCCCCTCTGCCAAGTTGCAGAGATCGCTGAGGGACCCCGCATCCACTAAATACCTTCCAGTGGAACCGACAGTAATTAGAATGAGTTTTCAGTGAATGCAACAGAAATGGACTTCAAAAAGTGAATTGGAATGAACCGGGGCTTGGGAAAGAGGGGTGGAGAGGCAGGCAGGGTGGCTGGGAAAGGCCGAGCCTGGGACGTGTCCGGAGCGCACGGACCCGCGTGCCCTTCGCTTTCCTCTGCAGGGCCCCGCGGGCAAGGCAACGCAAAGGGCACTGGGGCCATACCCACCGCTGGGTGCAGCAGTCCCCCAGGCGCGGGGCCGGGACGAGGTGGCGAGAGGAGGCAGCAGCAGAAGGACGAGGAGCAGGCGGCAGCGCGGCGCGCGGGCCAGGGCGCGGAGAGGCGCCGGGCCGGCGGGGCCGCCGTGGGGGCCG